>JANBXA010000429.1:1962500-2010000 GCA_030556225.1 Cricetiscus sungorus
AGGGCTAGGAAACAAGGAGGAAAGAGGAAGTAGTTAGGAGGAGTCAGCATGGAGAGCCTGGAGAGGCAGTATGCCAGCTGCTCTGGTGGGTAAGATGAGACTACGTGGAAATACTTAGATTAGTAAAAATGGGTTAATCATTAAGACAGAGCTAGACCATAAGCAATGATAGTAACTGGCCAACAGCATTGTATCAAATACAGGGTCTCTGCGTGTTATTGTGGGCTGGCGTGGCAGCGGGGAAATGCCTACTCGTAACACAAATGTGTGTGCTTGCGTGGCCTTTTGTGTTTGCAAATGTGCATGGCCAGGCATATCATGAACATACGATGGTTGGGTGCACGCGCATTCTGTGTTCGTCTACGGAAGCAGGTAGACATGTACACAGTTTGCCCTGCCCTTACGCTGCAC
This sequence comes from Cricetiscus sungorus, assembly GCA_030556225.1. Taxonomy (NCBI): domain Eukaryota; kingdom Metazoa; phylum Chordata; class Mammalia; order Rodentia; family Cricetidae; genus Cricetiscus; species Cricetiscus sungorus. The sequence continues at coordinate 1,962,912 of JANBXA010000429.1, forward strand.
AGTGGGGTTACAGGCGTGTACATGGCTGTGCCCAGGGCTTCTAGGAATTTGAGCTCAGGCTCTTCTGCTTTTGCAGTGACTGCTCTTACTACTGTCTCGCCTCTCCACCCTCTGCCGTGCAATTCATTTTTGTGAATATTCTATCTGCAATTGATTGCGTACACAGACGTGGAACCCGAGGGCGCAAGTGGCCCACTGAATTCACTTCCTCCTTCATGGAGGTGGCTGGCTGAGCACAGATGTCGCTGCTTAGGGGTCAGGAGGACAAGGGCAGAGGGTGAACCGAGGGACCATTGTTCTCCAGAACTATGGCAAGGCAAGGGGAAGGGTTCAGGGTACCATGTTTCTAGGCAGGAGCTGTGTGGAGTGACGCCGGCCCCATGGTGGAGGGAGCCCAGAAAGGGACCCGGCAGGTCGTCAGGGGCGAGCACGTCGGTCGGGGGGTGAGCAGGTCGGTCGGGGGCGAGCACGTCGGTCGGGGGCGAGCAGGTCGGTCGGGGGGGAGCATGTCGGTCAGGGGAGAGCACGTCGGTCGGGGGCGAGCAGGTCGTCAGGGGTGAGCAGGTCATCAGGGGTGAGCAGGTCATCAGGGGCGAGCAGGTCGTCAGGGGTGAGCAGGTCATCAGGGGCGAGCAGGTCGTCAGGGGCGAGCACGTCGGTCGGGGCGAGCAGGTCGGTCGGGGTGAGTGGAAGCTATGTCCTATAACTCCAGAGACACCAGGCTGCCCCTGGGGATGAGGGGTAGCTTATCCAGGAAGGAAGCTGGCCAGGGAGCAATCCCAGGGGTTCTTCTACCCAAAGGACTCGGGTACAGAATGAGAACTCATGTCTCCTCCCTGTCACATCGTGGATGTGTCTGCTTTGCCACTGGCCTTGGCTCCTTGTCCTGTGGCACTCTGCTTATCTCCAGACCCCTGGGAGCCTCAGCTCTTGCATGCCCCTCCCTGCTGGGTCTCTGATCCTGTGTGGGTTTGGAGGGCAGGGCTCCTGTGAAGATGCAGGAGATGGGGTGGGGGTGGGGTGGGGTACCCGGGTCCTCATGAAGGTGTTGTCTGCAGTGCCCTTCCAGTGGCCTCCTGTCTGTCATCTCTGCACTGTCAGGCATTAGAGGGGGTACCCGTCGGCCAAACACTCCAGGGCGTGGGGTGGGGAGGGGAGCGTCAGCAGGAACCCCATGTGGGGGAAGCAGGGAGCGTAGGGGGCTGCTGACCGTCTGAGGGGTGGTCAGCTTGCCCAAGTGGTTCCAGTGAGTGCTGTGATAACAAAGATTGCAGCTAGCTTGGAGGCCAGAACCCTGCACGGACAGACAGTATTTCTTGCAAACATAGGACGTGGTGGTAGCCAGGGGACCTCTTGATGTGGCCCAGGTCGTGGACAGGGAACTGGAGATAGTGGGGTCGCTCCCACCATCGAGAATCTAAGCAGAAACCCTGAGCCACTCTCCACTCAGATAGGCCACCCTAGGAGACACGTGGAGGCAGCTTGTGGGGGAATGGCTGTGCCCCCTCTATGCCTCATTCTCTGATAGGGTGACAGGGCGTCTGAACTGGGATCCCTGGCTTGGAACACTCAAGAGGCTGGAGAGGGCCCCAGGATCCTCTGGCTGGCAGGTCCGCTGTCACACGGGTGCTGCTGTCACACGGGTACTGCTGTCACACGGGTACTGCCTACTGTTGTATCTCTACCCCTGTCTGTTGTGTCTTCAGAGAAGGCAGGCCCCAGCCCTGCCCAAGAGTCACCTCCCTCACGTGGGGCTATTTCTGACCCCACATAAAGAAGGCGACACCACACTGACCGTCTTGTCAAAGGCCTTGGCCAGATGTAGTTAGGAGGAACCTGGGTCTGGAATAGACGAGAGACGGGATGGTCTTGGATGTGGCTTGTTTTCATCCAAGTGGGGACCTGCTGTCTGATCCTTAGCCCTTTCCAGTGCATGGTGGAGGCCTGTTAGCTCAGTGTAATCAGGAGAGGGGCCGTTGAGCCTCTGCCATGACTGCTGCTGTGGTCCCTGGGACCAGGGCAACTGTCCATGTGGGAGGATGGCACATCAGCATCTGTTCTAAGCATTCCTCTTGTTCCCCGTTGCCTTTGTCCCGATCAGGGGGCCTCCTGGCTGTGGGGAATGCACGAAGCCACCGGAGCACGTGACACCACCAGAGCCAATGAGCACACTCCATTCCCAGCTAGGGTTTGGTCCTGAGATACGTGTATGATCTGACTAGTCCATTAAGAGACACGTGCCGGGCACTTGGGTGGGATGTTGACAGACGGGAACTGTCATTCCACTGAGAGTGGCCTGCACATACTGGGGACCCAGGAGGAGGCTAGTCTGGGGGTCCAGGGGCCTTTGGGGGGCAGAGGCTGATGATGGGCCAGGCCTGGGTAGTGACAGGGTGGGAGATCCTACTTTCTTATCCTGTGTGGGCTGGTCTGGTTGGACTTCAGGGAGGTTCCCGGTAGACAGGAAGCTGCTGAGTAAAGTGGCTGTGGCAGAGCGGATCTCATTCCCGCCCGCCCGCCTGTGGGACACAGACACCTGCACCCGCGAAGTCCATACTCACTTAGCAGGATCACGATGCAAATGAGGATAGCCACAATGGCGCCCGTGCCCAGGCCAGCTGCAGCCACAGCACCAATGGTGGTGCAGTCACCATTCTCGTCACACGGGCACACCTTGACTTTTATGATGGACGTGTTGGACAGGGGAGGGTTGCCAGAGTCCGTGACGATGATGGGAACATCATACACCCCTGCCTCCAGGTACAGGATGCGCAAGCTGAGCTGGGCATAGTCACCTGGAGTGAGGACGGCAACATTGAGCCAATGGTCAACTCTCCTTCCCAAGGAAGACTTCCACTGAGTCTGATAACATAAAAATATCTCCCTCATACACACGTGTGCGTGCACATAGATCATGTGCACACAACACACACGCACACATAATCACAACACAAGTGCATGAACACACATTATGCACACACATGCACACATATTTGCTCACGAGAACACACAGATACACACAGACACACACACAGACACACAACACACACAGACACAGACACACACAGACCCAGACAAGTATTCACAGACACACAGAAACAGACACACACACACAGACAGACAGACACAGACAGACAGACAGACAGACACACACACACAGACACACACCACACACAGACACAGACACAGCCACACACCACACACACACACACACACACAGACACACAGACACACACACATAGACACACACACAGACACAGATACACAGACACACAGACAGACAGACAGACAGACACACACACACAGACATACACCACACACAGACACAGACACACACACAGATACAGATACACACACACACACACAGACACACAGACACACACACAGACACAGATACACAGACACACACACACACACACACACACACACACACACACACACAGACACACACTCATCATACCATTAAGTTAAAGACATCGAGTTGAAGAGATGGATCTGTTGGTGAAGTTATTACCACACAAGCACAAGGACCTGAGGCTTTGTGCCCAGGACTCAGTGAAAACCTGGCCCAGAGTGCAGACTTAAGAGTCCCAGAGCTGCCCGCAGAAGCAGGCAGATTCTTGGAGCCTCTGGCCAGCCAGAGAGGCCCTGTCTGAACAAGCAAGGTGGACAGCTCTCAAGGAACAACAGTGGAGCTTGCACATAAACGTATCTGCACATATGTGTACCTGCACGCATACACGGACACACCAGGGGCCCAGAGACAGAAGAAAGCAATGGCTTTGCCTCTCGAAGCAACACCCTGTCATTGTGGCAAGCGCATGGCGCATTGGTAGTTTTGCTGCAGGGAGCATTGCATCTCTAGGAAGCTGCAATGGTCCTAAGGCTGGCTGCATCTGAGCATGAGGTCACCCTGCATGGGGTGACAGGAAGGAGTTCCTCCTAAGAGGATGCAGCATTCAGGGGCCAGTCAACCCACAATGGCTGCCAGTGTGGTCCAAGTTAGGCTCTGTCTACAACATCAAGGCAGTAGGAACAAATGAATGGTTTTGGGGTGGAGACGGGATCAACAGGGCCATGTCCCCAGCCTTGTGTGAACTGTCTGTGGGGGAGGACTCTCATCTTTGTGGCTCACTGTGTTCCTTGGTGATGGGTCCTAGACGACATTCTAGACCCTGGTTCTGCGTGTCCAGGGCTCTGCTGGTGGGCTCACCGTTTAGGCGTGTGATGGTCCAATTTTTCCTCACTGTAGTGGGGATGAAGGGCAACTCAAAGACGTAGGGGCCGATGTTGGGGTCCATGTCGGCGTCGGCGGCCGTGATGTTGATGGCGTTGAGGCCTGGCCGCTCGCAGATCTGGGCCTCCTTGGGCAGCAGCTGTGGTGCATTGTCATTGATGTCAATGAGGTAGATCTGCAGGGTCCCAGTGCCACTGGCTGGGGGGATCCCTGCAGGACAGACAGACGGACAGACAGACAGATCCGGGTGAGCACACATGGATCGGGGTGAGCACACGCAGCCCTACATAGGCCGACACACAGCTACAAGCTCACTGGGCATCTGCCATCTTGTGATCGGCTGTAGGAAGGGACCAGATGCTTTTCCCTCATCAAGGGCTGTCTGTCCGGACAACTTAAAAATGTGTTTTTTGAGGTTTTATTTGTTAGTTAGTTTGTTTTACCTGCATGCCTCCACTCTCCCAGCTTCCCTTGATACTAAAATGGCCTTGCCAGCTTGTCCCCCTGCCCCCTCCTGATGATGGGAGATGTTATTCTGTATATATGTTTCTCATACTGGTTAATAAAGCTCTGTGGCCAATGAGGTAGCAAGATAGGCGGGGCTAGGAGACAAGGAGGAAAGAGAAAGCAGGAGGGAGGAGTCGAGATGTAGCCCAGGAAAGAAGCAGGACGCCTGCCGCGGATCCCCGATAAGACGACCACGTGGAAATACTTAGATAAGTAGAAATGGGTTAATAATTAAGGCAGAGCTAGCCCATAAACAATAATGGTAACTGGCCAACAGGATTGTATCAAATACAGAGTCTCTGAGTGTTATTTGGGGCTGGCGCAGCTGTGGGCCCAGACTGGCGGGCTGGCGGAAACATACATGCTACACCCTCCCGTCTCTGTCCCCATTGTTCCCTTTAAGAGAAGAGCCAGAACCCTAAGTGTTAGGTGGGATTATCATGTGGCCTTGTGCCTAAGTTCTGTCTTCCTCCTGCTTCTCCTGACGCTTGCCAGACTGTGGGGATGATGCCTGGGCATCCATTCTGGACCATGTCTGGGCGCAGCATGGCCATGGTGTGAGTGGTGTGGGCACGGTTGTCAGCTCTCACCCTAACAGTTTTCATGTTTCTCCGCCTAAGTGGCTGTGGGTTTCCAGCATGCTCTGTAACCCAGGCTGCCCTTGAGGCCCTGATCACCCTGCCTCAGGCTTTTGAGTAACTGGATTACAGGTATGCATTGTTGTCACCAGGCCCGGGTGAATCTCTCCCCTCCCCTCCCTTCCCTCCCCTCCCCTCCCCTCCCCTCCCCTCCCCTCCCTTCCCCTTCCAATCCCTCCCCTCTGCTTCCCTCCCCTCCCCTTCCCTCCCCTCCCTTTTCCTTCCATCCCCTCCCCTCCCTTTTCCTTCCCTCCCCTCCCTTCTCCTTCCCTCCCCTCCCCTCCCCCTTCCCCTTTTCCTCCCTTCCCAGTGCAGAGTCTCAGGCTGGCTGGGCAAGTGGTCTCTCCACCTAGTCCTCCAGCTCTAGCATCTTCATGTGAGAGGAGATCCTTTTTACTCTCTGAAGTTACTGCTGTCTCCTCAGAAGTGACCTCTGCTGGGAAACAGTCTCCGCCAGTTTCTGGCAGGCACCTGGCCCTCACTGAGCTCTCCCAGCTGAGGCTTGCCTCTTCTGAGTCTGGGTAGATGCCTGGCCTTCGATGGGCTGTCTGCCAGGGAGTGAGAGGGTGGTAGTGGCCGGAGTCATGTGGAACACGGATCTCTGTCATCACCCATGAGGGATGAGGCTCTCAAGAGGTATCGGGGTTCTCCCATTCTGCTAACGAGGAAGCTGAGGCCCAGAGAGGCCAGGGCCCTTCCTTCAGGAGCAATGGTGTTAGACTGATCTCCTTTACAGCTACCCAACCGCCACCACACAGAGCCCATGAGAGCACCCAGCTGGACTTTAGAACGCTCTGGGTCTTGCAATGGGCCTCTTGGCCACAGGCTTCCCACATTTGATCCACAACCTGTTGTGGAGTAATCTTTGTGTACACCGTGAAGCTGTGTTACTCTGATCGGTTTAATAGAAAGCTGAACGGCCAGTAGCCAGGCAGGATTTCTGGGCAGAGAGGATGCTGGGAAGAGGAAGGCAGAGACACAGGGAGAGATGCAGAGCAGGCAGGAGGGGCAGCACAGAGATAAAATCAGGAGGTGGAAAGCAAATTAACAGAAGTGGGTTAACTTATTGTAAGTGCTACTTAGAAACAGACCGAAGCTAAGGGCCAGCTTTTGTAATGATCATAGATCTCCATGTCATTTTTTTCTGTGAGCTGGCTGCCCAAAGAAATATCCATCTGCAAATGATATTTACGCTGTTTTAGTAGCATTAGGCTTTTCGTAACAACAAGACCCTATCTGCTCCTGGCAGCACCAAGAAGACACGGGCATCGAAGAACCCCATTGTTCTCTTCGTGGCAAAAGTTAGTTACTTGGCAAGAGACGCCCTTGCCTCGACTGCTGACAGTGTACTGTCCAGATTGGACAATGAGAACACAGAGAAAGTGTCTTCCCAACTGCCAAGACAGGGTAGGAAACCGCCAGGAAGCCGTCTTTTGGTCCTTTCTCTTAGCTTTGGAAGTTGCTTGCTCTGATTTTCCCGTTGCACCCTCCTTGGGTCTTTGATGGCATTGATGACAGCACGGTGATTCTCTAGTATTGGTAGAGGGTAAATTAGGCACAAACTTCAGACTCATCAAGATAAGGTAGGTAATGGGGTATTTTCTCTGCATTTGCTGAGTACAAATGGACTGGACATTGTGAATGTAAATCTCACTTGACAATTGTTCTTATTGTATATAGCTTCATTTGTTAAAGTTAATACCTTTCCTTTCTATTTAAACAATACCTGATAATTGTTCTTATTGTGAAGTTTCATTATGTTAGAGTTAAAGCCTTCCCTTTTTGTTTCATAATTAATAATAAGTCTCCATGCTGTCATTTGTGAGCTGCTGGCCCAAAGAAAAATCCATCTAGAAGAACCTGCACTGATTTCCTCAGTGTGACCCATCATCCTTCCTGCTCCATTCCTCATGCTCTTTCTGTGTGCTGTCTGCCCAGCTCTTGCCCGGCTCCCACCCGGCTCCTGCCCAGCTCCCGCCCAGAGCTCCGTTGTTCCCAGGGCTATCAGACCTTCTCTGACTCAGAGTCCCAGGGATAGGGCTGACACAGGCCTTCCTGCTTTTCCTGGCTAGGGTGCCAGCTAACAGTGTTGGAGAATGGCAGATCCGTTGTCATCACCCAGTTATATGTGGGGAAGCTGAGGAGCTAGGGCAGTGTGTGATGGACGGTGGGGACACTGTGGGGGCATGGTCAAATGAGTAAGCAGGTTCCTAGGTGGGAGAAGTTTGGATGATGGGCAGTGTTGGGTGACGAAGCTGCCAGTTAATGGCTGCCTGCAGAGACTTCCCTCTGGGTACCACCGGCTCCCCTCCCCCGGCCCGCAGCCCCAGGACATGGGATGCTGCTATGACAGAGCCTCCCTGGAGCGAGTGGGACACACCATTGTCAGCAGCCAGGAAGGTGGCCTCATATACATTGTTCTTGGTGTAGAGTGACTCTCGGTCCAGGACTGCAGCCGTGGTGATCTGCCCATTGGACGCATTGATGTGCAGCCAGTTGGCAGGATCCGACAGCTTCGAGTACCTGTGGACAGGAAGTCAGAGGCAAGGCGAGGGCCCGTGCTCTCACCCAGCCAGCCCTGCAAGTCCCCTAGGGCCACAGCACTAGCATCCTGGGTCAGAGCGCAATGGCATTGCTGTCCCCTCGGAGGGCGTGGAGATTTCACACACTCCTGTGTCCCTTCTACAGAGGGACAGGCCACAACAGTGGCTCGTGTCCTTGTGGCAGGTGGTCTAGATTCTGGAGGACTCAAGGAGGCTGAGTTCTCATCATCTACCTCTTACGGGGGGATATTATAAGGTTCAGAGACGGTAAGTGGCTTGTCAAGCGACACACCACTGTCAGTGAAGCCGTGACCTGCCCTTGGCGCCACACTTTCACACCTTCCTCGTTAGCCTGGGCATGGTGAAGGTGCTTGTCTGTGCCCAAGGCCGTCCTGTTCAGCGACTCCCTGGGGTAGGTTGCTTCTAGCCTGAGCCAATGCCTCAGGTCTGGACACGGTACCCTCGCCCTTCCTCTCTGTACTGGGATTGCTGGTTTTCAGGCTTCTTTGGGCACCGTGGGACTCTTCTGTGACAAGGCCAGGCCACACAAGACTCACCTCACGGCTTGCTGCATGAACCGGTCAGGGTCCACTGCGGAGAACGTGGTGAGCGCAGTGCCCGTAGGCACGCCCTCCTCCAGGCGGGTCACTTTGTGGTTGGAGGGGAAGTAGGGGGCCTCGTTGACATCGGTGACGGAGATGGTCACCCCTGCTGTGGACTGGAAAGACATCTGGATCCCGCTGGCCAGGGGCGCCTGGTTGGACACCATTACGGTCAGCATGAAGGCGCGGTTCAGCTCGTAGTCCACTGCCTGGAAGAGGGGACAGGTGACTGGGGCTTCCCATAGTGGGCGTGGGGATGGCCGTCCACACTGGCCGGGGGCTCTCTCCGCCCTGCCTTGTCTGATCCCCACCGCCCCTCTACGCCAGACAGACCAGACTCGTGTTTCTGAAGTCTTCCGGCCAATCCAAGGAGAGAGGGGTTGGGATAAAACTCCAGCCAGCAGCCCGTGCCCTGATGAGGCAGAGGCTGGGCTTCTGGGGCGTGGACCTCTCGGTCTTAGCTTCCCGAGTGTTGGGATTGCAGGTGTGTATCTATCTCCACGCCTGGCTTCATACATTTTCAGTAACAATTCCTTAATTACTGTATGGGTTGAGCAGTGGCCTCCAAAATACCCAGGGGTTCACACTGGGCCCCGTTGGCTGTGAGCTTGTGGGGACAAATGTGCCAGGGGTCTCGAGAGTCATTGCAGCCACCGGCGGAAGCTTAGCAAATGCAACGGAGGACTGAGAGTAACGATGGCCAAAGGTGGACTTTGGTTTCAGGGCGGGTAAGATGGATCCGTGAGTAAAGACATCTGCCGCCGTGTCTGATGATGATGAACCCACCTGGTTGGAGCAGAGAACCAACTCCTGCAAATAGCACATGCGTCTCCCCCGACCCCACACTAAATAAAACAGAAGCTTAAAAAGTAAGTTTTTGCTGGACACAGCGGTGCACGCCCGCGGTCCTGCATTCAGGAGGCGGAGACAGAAGACTGCAAGCTTGAGGTTGGCCTGGCAGACATAGGGAGTGTCTCAAAACCCCAAGCCAAGCAGCCCAAGCCAAGCAGCAATGTTTAGCATTCCCTTGTACTTGTGTGTCCCCAGTTGGAGACTTAGAGTGATGTGAGTGAGTGCAGCTCTGGGGTTAGAAATAAAATGCCTGTCCCTGGGCTAGAGTCCAGCCGTGGCCAGGTCCTTCCAGAGGTGCCTGTCTCACACATTCCCACCCTGGAGCCCCTCAGAGCCAGCCGTGGCCTCCTCTGCCTTCGTGCTGGTTAGTTTCAGGTAACTCCACACAAGCTAGCGCCCTTTTAAGAGAGGGTACCCCAATTGAAAAAATGCTGCCACCAAGTTGGCCTGTGGTTCATTTTCTGGATGGATAGATGACCTGGGAGGACCCGGCTCCTGTGGGTGGGGCCACCCCTGAGCAGGTGTTACAAGCAAGCAGCTGAGCAAGCTATGGGGACAATCCAGGAGGCCACACGGTCCACTCGTCCATGGCTCTGTATCAGCCCCTGTCTCCCGGGCCCCGCCCTGGTACAGATCCTGCCCTGAGTCCCCTCAGTGACAGATTGTGCTTGGGACATGTAAGCTGAAATAAACCCTTTCCTCCCCAAGTTACTTTTGGTCATGGTGTTTTATCACTGCGGTAGAAACGCCGACTAAGACACGCTCTGACCTTTCTGCTCTCTCTCTCTCTTAAAGACCTCTCTCTCTTAAAGACTGGGCTGACTCAGATGGTCCAGGCTTTCCTTAAACCTTTAGAGCCTCAACACTGTCACATCTACAAAGACCCTGCTGCCATCTGGGACAGACAGTCACAGATTCTCGAAACAGGCATGGGGCCATGGGGGAGAAGGCACTGAGGAAGTTCCCAGGCTTTTGAGAAAGGCCTCTGCGTCTGGTTGGAACTTAGGTTGGGATGCGAGGGGTAACTGGGACCCTGAATCACATCAGCGGATGGACGACGCAGAGCTCAGTGCACCGCCCGGAAGCTGTCATTCTATGGGAGGGCAAGTCTGTCTCCACCTGAGTCCACGGGCCAGATCCTGATGGCCTTAAGCAAGACAGTCCTATGCCACAGCTCCCGGCCACCAGCCTCACCCTGGAAGACCCTTCCTGGCTAATTCTTTCTTCAAAGAAAGCTCGAGAGAACATGGCTAGGATGCCTGCCCAGTGCCCACCATACTCCAGTGTGGGGACATCCACAGCCACCGGACTCAGCTCCTTCAACAGGGCAAAGGTAGGTAGCATATGACCCTGACGGTTACAGGGGAGTCCACACGGCAGGCCACATGGCTCCCTGACTCTTACTGTAGGCCCGCTTGGGTCTTCATGAGCTCTGTTTGGGGGGAGTTTTGCTGGTGGAGCCAGCTCCCCACGTCCGTCTGTGTCCTACCTTCAGCTGCCAACCCTTGTGCCGGGCCTGACTCCCGAGTCTGTGGCTACGTCTCTGGATTTTGTAAACACCTGTCCTTGGAGCCCTGAACTGTATGAAATATCTGTGCATGGAAAGGAATTAAAAACTAGGTAATCAATAGTGCCACTGGCATGGGAAGGAAATGGAGGAATTGGCGTCTACAAGTGTCTACAGGGGGCACCAGAGAGACTGCTGGCTCCCTGATGGTGACCTTGAGCCCTCTCTTTTCCCAAGCCCCAGCATGATCTCTCTGTGGCACATGCTGATGCCCCAGCACCTGGAGCGTGGCCAGGCCTGTGCTTCTGCCTCCTTAGGCCCAGGTATTGCTGTCGAGTTCAACTGTATAAGTGGGTATGGGCTGGTCTCTCCCTTGCCTGATCTCTGTCCGGCTTGTGCTGTGTTGCTGGATCTATAGGGCCTGTGCCTACAGGGCCGCTTGGCTGGACCCACAACCACCCCGGCTGGCTGCAAGTCTGACATTGTGTCCAGGGCAGAGTAACCTGTACCTTCCACTGAAAGGTCTCACAGGGGCTTTAGGCCAGAAATAGTGAGCTTCCCCCAGGCCTAGTCCTGGCTTCTCTGTCCTTAAACTCCAGGTGTCACCAAGTTCCCAGAACTAGCACTGCACCGTGACAAGGTCTTTCTCCTGCATAACTAATGACTGTCCAATGCCTAAAGCTGCCCTGGGAGCCCCCTGTAAGCCCCCTGGGAACCCCCCGGGAGCCCCAGGCAGACATCAGGCCAGTTTGCTTTATCAGGCTACCCCACAAAACTGTGTTTATTGGCTCATGTCCCTGTGAGCCTTGGAACCATATGGTATGTGATGTCCTAAAAATCAGTCCTTCCAGAAAGACTATGGCCAATAAAACCCACCGACTGGTAAAATGAAAACACACCTGTAATGTGGAAACCAATAGAAAATATGTTCTGACAGTTTCAGCTAGGGCGCTGGACGTACTCACTAAGGCGACACCCACCCCCAAAGGCTCAAAAGGGAGGCCCAAAGCTCTGTAATAGCAAGCCAGAGAGCAGGGTGGCAACACACCCTCCTGCCTCTGGGAGCTGTACCACTGGGTGTGTGTGTGCGTGGTCTCATGAGAAGGATAGATAATCTTGTTCAGAAGAAAATGCCAGTAAGGACATTTCTTCTTTCCCAGTGGAAAATGGTGCATGAGAGGCAGAGGCAGGAGGACCAGGAATTTAAGGCCAGTTTTGGCTGCACAAGTTTGAGGCCGGCCTGAGCTAGGGGAGACCCCGTGGAGATCCCTGTTTCCAAAGGGTTTGGCCCTTTGCCCTCGGTGGCTGACGGACATGCGTGTTTCTGGACCGGGGAATGTGCTGGTAACAGCCACCCACCTTCACCACGGTGACCATGCCCTCGTTGGTGACAGGGTCCGTGCGGACACTGAAGTGCCCTGAGGGGTCCCCACTGATGATCCGGTAGACCGCATTCCAGTTGGGTGAGTGGGGCTGATCTCGGTCCATCACTGTGAGGTTGGCTACCACTGTCTCCACACGGTTTTCGGGGACCTCTCCTGAAAACTGCAGAATGTGAGAAAGAAAGTTAGGACCCCGCCAACACTGGGAGGTGGTAGGGTCTCTGCTCTGGAGTAGATAGAGGGACGGGGCAGCTGGTATTCACTGTGATGACAGGGAGTGCCCTGGCTCCTCAAGCCCAGGACCAGTGGCATCCAAGGCTCCCACCTGCTCCATCTGCCAGCATGAACCTCCCCCGTGCCAGCTCTTACACAGGCTCCGCTCCTGCACGCAGGCTTTTCTCCTGTCCTGGAGGATCAGTGACAAGTGGCTAGGAGGGGTGCATGAGGGAGAGCAGGGGACACGGCCCCGTAGGTGGGAGCCGAGGCCTCAGGGCCTCACTAGGAGTGGAGGGGGGGTGTCTGCCTTAGGAATCTGTGTCCCTGCCAGCTGTGGCCAGCTGTGGGGCTGGCTTCTAGGTTCTGTTCTCAGAAGCTCTGAGCTCACGGGCTCTGCTGTCTTGAAATTGACCTTCGCAAGATATGTAACTGTCTTGTCAATTCAGGATCACATGGGAGGCCCTGTGAGTATCCTAAAGGATGTCCCTACGGTGTCCCCCAGTGCTGCTCGGGAACCTGCCTCTTCCAGTCTTCCACTGGAACAAGGGGTGGGCTCCAAGAGTTGCTGTAAAGCAGAGGCTTCATTTGATTTTCAGTTGTGTTTAGTCTAGCCGTCCCAGAGCAACGAGGCCCCAGGCTGCAGAAGGTCCCCTTAGGGAGCATCTGGGGTCATAAGGGAAGTAAGTGGGCACAGCCTGCTTCCAGAGGGTCCTACTTCAAACCTTCCCCCTCAGGGAGGTCCCCACACTATATGGGGAGCTTTCCTTGGAGGGAGACCACAGGAGTTTAGGAGCAGGCAGCGTTGTGGGCTGAGTCATGCCCCCCAAATTTATATGTCGAGGCCCTTGGCGGCAGCGCCTCAGCCTGCAGCTGTGTCTGAAGAGTTGTCAGCATGAGGCTGGGAGTTGTCCCAAGCCAGTCCGTGTGACACCCTGGTGAAGACAGTCCCCAGTGGCACATGTATTAATTAGGGTGTGTTATATGCTACGCCCAGGTTATTGGGGTAGGTGCCTCTAGGCGACCTTAAAACCTTGGCGCCTGTGGGCCCAGCCCTTGACTCTTAAGTTCAGTGGACTCCTGCCTCTGGGGAAGTGATTTCAGGCCCGGTGGTAAGCGAGCCGTCTGCCTGTGATTGCCGCCTGCCTGCTCTGGTTTGGATAGGAGTCCCAGGTGTTGAAGGCTTGGTCCCTAGACCCAGGCAGTGCTGGGAGCACCGTAGACACCATAGTAGTAGGTGTGGTTAGTGGGGAGTCAGGTGACTGGGTGGGGTTGTGCTCTTGAGGGGGCTGTGGAGATGCTGACCCCCTTTCGTCTGTGTTTGCTTCCTGGGGACTAAGTGAGCCGTTTCTGTTGCTTCATGCTCCCACCTCCCGTGATTCGTGGCCTCTACTCAGGTCTGTTACGGCAGGTTTTTCCTACCTGCCGGCCTCCCAGTCCTGCCGCCATGGTCCCTCCACCATGTGAGCCCCAAATAACACTCAGAGACTCTGTATTTGATACAATCCTGTTGGCCAATTACCATTATTGTTTATGGGCTAGCTCTGTCTTAATGATTAACCCATTTCTACTTATCTAAGTATTTCCACGTGGCTCATCTTATGGGGAGCAGTGGCCGGCGTCTTCCTTCCTCCCCCCTTCCTCCCCGGGCTGCATCTTGACTCCTCCCCACTACTTCCTCTTTCCTCCTCCTAGTCTCCTAGCCCCACCTATCTAGTTTTCTATTGGCCACAGTGCTTTATTAATTAACAAGTATGAGAAACATATTTACAGGATAACATCTCCCATCATCACCATGGTGGCAGGACCGAGAGGCCGGCGGGTAGGAAAAACCTTCTGTAACATAATGGTGTCAGAAGTGGAACTGAGAACTTTCACTTAAAACTTAACAAAAGCTTTAAAAATAGTTTTTAGAAACAAAGGAACAGAGACTAACACGACTTCTTGGTAGCAGCATTTTCTCGGTTGGCTTTATTTTGCTGTAGACAGAGATTTGCGAGGCTCCTTTAAGGGAAGTTTCCAAAATTAGCATAAGCGGAAAAAACCGCCTTGCTTTTAAAGAGCTCTGCTAACAATTCATTGGCGTGTACGAGAGCTGCAATGAAGGTTTACACTGTGTTTTAAAAAATACGTTGGCTTGGGAGAGAAAAAGAAACAGGATACAATGGTTTAAAAAAGAAAAAAGGAAGTAGAATGGATGGGATACCCATGGTGGCGCACGCCATTAATCCCAGCACTCGGGAGACAGAGACAAGCAGATCTCTGTGATTTCAAAGTAAACCTGGTATGCAGTGAATTCCAGGACAGATAAAAGTTACACAGAGAAATCCTGTCTCAAAATATGCAAAAATAGAAATAGAAGAAATAAAGTAATAAAAAAGCCACATAAAGATGGAGAGCACAGAGAAATGTTGGATACTATATGCAATTCTGTTGTCTTTAAATTATTTGATTGCTGAGAAAATAACAACTACTGATAAAAGAAATGCTGCTAAATTAATTCAATTTATATATTTTAAAAATGCTTTGACTCCAAAATTTAAGCCTAAGGACAAGTTACTGGGGAAAAGGTTTTCTATTTTTGTTTCCACAGAAAATGAAAAGCTGTGGATTCTTTCCAGACTTATGTGGTTTGATCAAGCCAGACCCCCTGAAACAGCTCCCCAGGTGATCAAAGCAGTTGAGACAAAGCCTTGCAGACTACTGCCAAGATTTCTGCATCTTCTTTGGACCCCCATGACAGCGCCCTCTACCAGCAGGAAGTAGTTTGGAAAGAATGACGCCCAAATTCCCTAATATTGTTTATAAATGTTTGTTTTCATTTAAATGGACTTGGTTATCAATGGCTATAACCACAATCTTTTTAAAGGTAAAGAGGGAATTATGGTATAGATATGAATACTTTGCTTTGAAATGGATTTTCTTTTATTTAAGGTCAATTTTGTGATATGTATATTTCTCCTCTTGTTTAGGTATTGTGTTTATATAGCTCATTGGAAAATGTAATGTTTAAATTAATACAGATTATATAGAGTTACCTATGATAGTTTGTAGAGAGCCGCATAGTGCCACGCCTTAAAGTGGCGCTGGCTCCAGCCTTACACCTTCCCGTTTGTGAAAGCTCTCTGGGTAAACAAGCCCTTAATTGGTTAAGTCTGTTCAGCCTGTCTGCTTCCGCATTAGAGTAGCCTATCTGCAAGGTCCACATGGCTCACTGGGTTGATTAGCTCAAGGGTATTTAAGCCTGTGCAGGGGTCCCCTGGCTCTCTCTCTCTCTCTCTCTCTCTCTCTCTCTCTCTCTCTCTCTCTCTCTCTCTCTCTCTCTCTCTCTCTCTCTCTCTCTCTCTCTCTTCCTCTCTCTCTCTTCCTCTCTCTCTCTTCCTCTCTCTCTCTCTTCCTCTCTCTCTCTCTTCCTCTCTCTCTCTTCCTCTCTCTCTCTCTTCCTCTCTCTCTTCCTCTCTCTCTTCCTCTCTCTCTGTCTCTCTGTCTCTGTCTCTGTCTCTGTCTCTCTCTCTCTCCCTGCAGGCCAGAAGCAACATGTTTAAAGGATCTTGATTAAAACTGCATGAAGAAGATCTACCCGGAGTCGCGTCTTCCTTCCTTGCTGGCGAGGGCAGGCACGTACAATAGTTAAAACTTAGAGTTAATTGAGTTAGGATTTCTAGATATGCAGAGATGTATTTGAGATGAATAGGCGTTTTTCAAACCTTTCAAAGACCTACAGAATATGGCATTTAAAATGGTTTAGGGATTTTCTTGACAGTGAGGCACAACTGCTCCTGGTAACACCACGTGCATCAGAAAAAAAGATGGACATCGAAGAAACACATTATGGAGTTTGCTTCTAATATGGCAAGACTGGCCATTTGGACAAGGTACTGCTCTTCTGGACTGTTTGACTTTATGTTGTAGAAACTGGACATGCAGGACCCACAAAAAGGTGACTGCTGATTCAAGATGGACATTGATACAGGATTCCTGCTTCATGGAAGAGGCTGCCTGCCAGACATTCTGCAGGATACAGAGAAAAGTGACTGACAAACTGTCAATACAGGTGGACAGTTTAAAGTTTCCTGCCTTGTTGAGGAGTCTGGACAGACACTATGGCCTATGGGCTTAAGATGGAACATTACAGAAGAACTTCGGGTGACTGACCAGGCAATGAGTTGTCTCTGTCATTTCTAGAGTTTATATATTATCCTTCTGTTGTCTTTGAAGGAGTTAAAGACAGATAGTTTTGGTTATAATTTTCCTTAGTAAGGATTAAAGATAAGTTACATATAAGACTTTAGACTCACAAAGATAGGATAGATGATATTTTCTTAAAGTCTTACAAAATGTTAATGGACTAAATATTGTTGACTGTGATTCTTATTTGATAACTGTTGTATGGTACATTTTGCTATGTTAAGGTTAAACCCCTTCCTTTATTTTAGACAGAAAAGAGGAGATGATGGGAGATGTTATCCTGTAAATATGTTTCTCATACTTGTTAATTAATAAAGCACTGTGGCCAATAGAAAACTAGATAGGCGGGGCTAGGAGACTAGGAAGAGGAAAGAGGAAGTAGTGGGGAGGAGTCAAGATGCAGCCCGGGGAGGAAGGAAGATGCCGGCCGCTGCTCCCCATAAGATGACCACGTGGAAATACTTAGATAAGTAGAAATGGGTTAATCATTAAGACAGAGCTAGCCCATAAACAATAATGGTAATTGGCCAACAGGAATGTATCAAATACAGAATCTCTGAGTGTTATTTGGGGCTCACATGGTGGAGGGACCATGGCGGCAGGACCGGGAGGCCGGCAGGTAGGAAAAACCTGCCGTAACACAGGTCCACAGGGACTACGGACGGAAACCGTGGAAAACACACTGTGAAATAAGCTTTTCCCTATTGTACTCCAGTGATCTCACTGTCATAGTCCAGAGACCCAGTAATGTGCACAGCATAGCCTGGCTGAGCGCCCTTCAGATGGGCACTGTCCCTTGTCCTGCCGGGCGGTGACCTCTGGGAACACCACGACCTACTTCCCCCTTTCAGTCATTTAACTTAGCATCACTCACACCTGTGAGGGGACAGACCGTCTTGCACAGGCAAACAGCCTGCGCTGTGTACTGGGCTGCATAGGCCGGGCCTGCATGGCTCTGCCCTTCTGTCTTTACAAGCGGAGGGACAGTGTTGAAAGCTTTGGCGATTGCTCCTGCCTGTCCCTGCTAAAGGCGAGCTGGGCGCAGACTGCTCTGTCTGTAGGTAAAGCCTGTGCTTATTGTTCAGGTGCAAGCTTCCTAGAACCAGCAATGCCCCCAACCCCATCAGTCACACACTGGTGCAAAATGCAGACAAGCTTTCTGGGCTCAGAGAGGTCTGGACATCAGCCAAGACTACACAGTGAGAAGGGATTTAGAGGAGCTCAGGAGTGGCCGTGTGTGGGTGGGAGGGGCAGGGCTTAGAGGAAGGGGAAGTAGCGGGGTCTCAGGGTCCCTCTGTCCCCACTGGGACCTGTGCATGGGGCAGGTGTGAAGGTTGCTTTCCTCCCCAGCCAGCCCTGCATCACTCTGGAGGTGAGTGCCGATTGCAGGACGACCCTGGAAGCTATGGGCTCTGCAGCTGCAGAGGAGCAAGAAGGAAGTAACTTTTAATTAACACGTAAGAATAGAAATTGGAGCTGCCAAGTCCCTGCATCTCTTCAGCTTTGCCTGATTGTTCTTGATTAAGCCCGTGTGTGGTGTGTGGCCAACCTGCCCACACTCTCCCACTGTGAAAAGACGGTGTCCTGGGACACCTGCCTGCCACCCATCTGGACGGGGCCTGGCAAGGGCCACCTGGAGCCCCCACGTATGTACAGACGTCTGTGGAGAGCATACTGGAGAGGAGGTGGGCTGCTTGGTGTGGAGAAGTGTCCTGTGCCAGCTCACCCCTCCTCGCCATCCACATCCCAAGGAAGCAGGAGCTTCCACGTCCTTCACGGGTTTCACGGGGGCAGGGCCAAGCTCTGGAAAGAGCTTTGTGCCATGGCGTTCCAGCTGTCACCCTCTGGCTGTGACCCTTCAGATGTGACCCTGCAGCTAGCTGCCTGTGCTGGCTGGGGTCACAATGGCTTCTTCTGCGTCCCAGCATAAAGCGGGGGGCCACTGCTGTCTCCAGAGCTTCCGTCCCCTCACAGATGGTGTGGGGGCCTTGCAGGCTGTTTGCAGTGTGGCTGGTACCCACAAGGGAAGATGAAGTTCAGTTATAAGGTAGGCGCTGGTCCAGGCCAGAAAGAGCTCAGACCCTGGCGGAACCAGCCCATCCACGGTGCCTCCTGCTGGGCTGGGGCGAGGGGGCTCCCCTGGGGCTGTTGTGGAAGGGCGCTGGGTGTCAGGGACGCGTTAGTTTCTCAGTGTGGGCCATGGTCACCCTCAAGCAGTGCTGTAGGGCTCTGCATAGCCGGCGCTGCAACCAGGGCTGCCAGCTTGGGTCCTGCTAAGTCTGACCTGAGATGATCTCATAGGTAGTCGAGACAGGATTCATCTGTTTGACATGGGGGTGGGGCTGGCCTGCTCGGTCGTCTCAGAGCCAGGGTATCTGTGAGATTCCAGTACTTTCCTAACCAGCATCGCTTCTCGGAGCTATTGGTAAGAGCAAGGGGACACGGGCCCTATTTACAGAGCTGGGTCCTTCAGCACCACATCCTTCAGAGCCATCCTCTGAGGCTCCTCCCAGTGTGACCAGCCTCCTCCTGTTCGAGTGCTCCTCCAAACCCCTCAGGCCACTGTGGAGTGCCATCCCTCTGCACTGATGTCTGGCTTAGGAGCGCTGTCCCCGTAGGCCAAAAGGGCCAGCCAAAGAAACACCCTGAGCAGGGACAAACACACTCACTTTGTCCCTAGGATCAGAGCCAGTGAAAGAAACGCACCCTGGCCCTAAAGTTAGAGCAAAATCTGACCCTGAACCTGAGCAGGAGATCTAGCCAATCTGAGTTCAGGGATTGAAATCTGACCAACCCCTGCCCTGGAAATCTCTCTGGAGAAACTCCGCCCCTAAGAAGCTTTATGTAAACTTGGTGCCTGTTCTGTGCTGTCGTCTTCCACCCTGGCAGAGGGCAGCCACTCTCCTGGATTCTTCCCTCCCAATAGATCTCTTGATCTATTGGTCTTGGGCAGACCTTCCTTCACTGGAGCCAGAGCAGAGAGGGGTGGAGCAGGGCTGACACACTGGGGAAACCTTTCCCTGAAGCAGGGCTGTGAGCTGCTAAGCTTACTGTGACCTGCTATTCCTCGCCTCCCAAGTGCCAGAATCCCTGTCCACCTGAGCTGTAACACTCAGTACTCTGTGGCTCCCGAGAGCCAGAAATCTTTTCCATCTGAGTCTCCGTAAAATTCTTGTAGTCCTGACTACCCATCCCCACCCCAGCTTAACACAAGCTAGAGTGTTTTTGGGAAGAAGAACCTTATTTGAGAAGATGCCTGCATCATATCACCTGTAGGCAATTTTCTTGATTAAAGGCTGATGTGGGAGGGCCCAGCCCACTTTGAGGGGTATCACCCCTCGGCTTGTGCTCCTGGGTGCTATAAGAAAGCCAGGATGAGTAAGCCAGGACGCAGTGACCCTCCAGGCTCCTGCCCCGAGTCTCTGTCCTGATCTGTGATCAGAATGTGTAAGCTAAATTAACCCCTTTCTCCCCAAGTTGCATTTGGTCATGGTGTTTATCTCAACAGCAGAAACCTAGTTAAGACGAGTGGGTTTGTGTCTGAGTGTGGTGCTGGCTCTGATCCTGACAAGGCCACCCTGGGTGCATTCCCTGTCCCTCAGCATTGGCTGTGGCAAAGAATAATCTACACCAGGGGTGGACCCAAGTGTGGGCCCGGTGCCAATGTCTCTACCAGCCGCCAGCTGTCACAGAGAGTTGCCAGGCTGAGCACTGCCCACCAACCCCTTCAGAGGTCTGGCCATCTAGGCCCAGGGCGGAAGGATGGCTGTGCTAGGGATGTGGCTTGCAGGTCTAGGGTTAGTGACTGCTTCCCTGGAGCCTGGCCCTGGCCATCCTTCCTCTTGCCTGATAGAGGGAGAGCAAACAGATTGAATCCAGAGAGAGGCCCCTTCAGCTTTCTCAAGGCCTCCTTTGACAGTACACCAGTGCTGCTCCAGGGCGTGCGGCCTGGCCGGACCCTCTACCCCTCCTTCCTGCCCCATGCTTGTGGTAAAGGACAACACGCACACAGTCTGCCTGGGGCCTGAGCAGTGCTTGTTGTTGGCAATCAACTTGGCCACTAGATGGTGCTGTGGTCCAAGAGATCAGGAAGGGGACGTCACATCAGGAAGGGGAGGTCGTGTCTTCTAGGCACCTCGACCTTAGGCAGGCAGGTTTCCCCTCTCTCACCTCCACAGGGCAGCCACAGGGCTCCGTACCAGCTGTTTCCCGTGGGCTGTGTGCTCACTGATTGGGGACCAGAGCCCGACAGGGCAGACTGGTCAGGACCTGACTGATGTGAGAGTGTTCACCTGTGTGTCTGGCAAAGTCCTTGTTACTGTTATGGACGCATGGCCCTCTTCACTCTGCCTCTGAGAGCGACCTTCTGACATTCTACCCCAGCCAGACACCTGAAACTCTGCCATCTCTTCAGGCTTCTGGTCACAGATGGGCAGGGGCCACTTGGGTCACAGCACTGTTCACTCATTCATGGACTTGGGTGCCATGGAGACGGATGCCAGCAAGCAGAGAGATGTCTGAGGCCAGGGCCCCACAGGATGCTGGGAGGCCCAGAGGTGGCTATCACGTCTGCTGGGCACGGACAGAGCCCAAGGGTCTCAGGCAGGGACCCTTCCCGCAGCACGGCTGTTGCATGGGAGTCCAGGGGAGATGGGGGTCCTGCAACTTACATTTCTGCCTCCAGAACCTTCTCTCCCAGGGTGTGGCAGAGTATGCTCCTCTGACCCGTGGATAGAGGCTCATCGTGGACTTTCTGTACCATAGTTGGGTGGATACATGTGTGTTCACCCTTGACTTCTAAGGTTCCAGTGTCTGCCCAGTTTTTACCAATTTCCTTGTCTGGGGATGGGAACCACATGGGGACAGCCACTGTCTACTGAGGACCAAGACAGAAAGGGGACCTTTGCTTCAAGGACACACATGCCCAGAGCCAAGGCTCAGCTGGGCATCTGGCAAGCAAGTGTCTCCTGCACAGCCACACAAGCGTCCCCAAACACACGATAGCCCGATAGATCACCTTCTGCAGACTTCACAAAGACCTCAGCAAGGTATCAGCCAATCACTTAATCTTGGGGAGCACCAGGCCCTTGGGGCCACCTCTCCACAAGAGCAGCTAGGCTGGTCTTTGTCATTGGAGATGATGGTGTCCCTCCCTGTCAGTTACCCACCACCCAGCTCTTACATTAGCCACTGTCCCCTACTGAGAGGGGCTGTGCCGGATTAGGGCTGGCATCACGGCGAGGATGTGAGGCACTCACGGTGCTGGTGGTGAATTCCGGAGGGTTGTCATTTACGTCTGTCACCGTGATGATGGCCGTGGCTGTGTTTGAGAGACCGTAGTTCAGGTTTCCTTCCATGTCGGTGGCCTGGACGATGACGGTATATTGCTGGACTTTCTGGAGGAGGAAAAGGCAGTGGGTCAGTTTGGGTTCGGGAGATGGGGAACACAGGCTTCCTCAGTGGGGCTCATCCTTGGCACAGGCTGCCTGGGGCTTCCTGGAGCCGTGGCGCCTGCTGTAGCCTTGTGGTGGGCGGCTGTGGCAGGAGGCCAACCGTATTTGTACCTCAGCAGCCTTCAAAGGGCACAGAGGGGCCTCCACCGCCTTCAGAGTGGGGTAGCAGAGAGGACAGTCTGCAAGATGCGGAGCCAGGCAAGGGATGTCACTGTCGGAGGAAAGCTGAAGTGGAGGCTGGGGCGGGACCAGAGGTGTGGGAATGACAGTGCTGACCAGCCTGGGGCGAGGCGGGGCCTGTGGGGACCCTGTCACCTCTCACTGGCACCACTGGGGACAGGGTAGAAAGCCCCTCTGGAACGTCCTCCAAATGACGTAAATCTCCATTCCTGTTCCCCTAAAAGGTTAGAAATGGCCGGTTCCCACCATGTGACTTAGAGAAGTGTGTGTGAGCTCTATACATTGGCTCCAGGGGAATGATAAACAGGGGTTGGGTCACAAAAATCCTCTGTCAATTCGTCCACCATCCCTCCAGCTACCCACCCATCACTCAACACTCATCCCTCCAACTACCCACCCATCACTCAACACTCATCCCTCCAACTACCCACCCATCACTCAACACTCATCCCTCCAACTACCCACCCATCACTCAACACTCATCCCTCCAACTACCCACCCATCACTCAACACTCATCCCTCCAACTACCCACCCATCACTCAACACTCATCCCTCCAACTACCCACCCACCCTCCACCCATCCCCCCAGCTACCCCCCACCCTCCACCCATCCCTCCAGCTACCCACCCACCCTCCACCCATCCCTCCAGCTACCCACCCACCCTCCACCCATCCCTCCAGCTACCCACCCACCCTCCACCCATCCCTCCAGCTACCCACCCACCCCTCCACCCATTCCCTCCCTTCTTCCCCCTCTCACTGCTCCCATCCACATCCTGTCCTCTTCCTCTCTCTGTCCCAGACGCAGCCAATCTGGCAGTTGGACAGCGATAACTAAGGGGGCCAAGCTCAGCACTGCCACCCATGCGGCACAGGAGAAAGATAAACAGAAATAAAGAGGCGTGTGCTTATTATGCATGAACACATGTGCTCACATGTGTATGTGTGCACACGAATGCCTGTGGGCATGAAGGAATGTGTGTAACCCGTATGCCCGTGTATGTGTGTACACACCTGTCTCTGCATGTGTATTGTGTGCATGTGTGTTTACAGCAGCCTGCCACTAGAGGGCGAGCTGGGCTTGCTTTTGGACAGCAGGACCTTGAGAGGGAAGCTAGTCCAGCAAGATAGGAGAAATACTACTGCAGGGCCTCACGGGAAGCAGGCCAGCCAGGGTCCAGAGTCGGTTGAGCAGTCTCTGCCCCTGTATTTCCCCTCCATGGAGACAGAAGGAGACGCTGGGTAGAGTGGGAATTGCTGTGTTCCAGTCACCCCTACTGTCAGCTGCTTTCCCATGGAGCCCCTTCCCCAGGTCCCATTCGGTGCCGAGAACAGAGCAGGTGCCCCAGTGGAGTTGCAGGGAATTCATTAAAAAGTGATTTAACCATTTTCAAGTTTGAGGGCAGGAAGCATCCATCCCTAGGGCTTTTGCTCACCTCCCTGCAGCCCAGCATGCAAACTCTGCAGAACATCCATCAATAATGCATCAGTCAGCCCTAGACAGCACTGAAGCCTCCCCAGCCTGTCCCCGTGCACAGCATCCTCAGCCTGTCCTGTACACAGCATCCCCAGCCTGTCCTGTACATAGCATCCTCAGCCTGTCCTGTACACAGCATCCTCAGCCTGTCCCCGTACACAGCATCCTCAGCCTGTCCCCGTACACAGCATCCCCAGCCTGTCCTGTACACAGCATCCCCAGCCTGTCCTGTACACAGCATCCCCAGCCTGTCCTGTACACAGCATCCCCAGCCTGTCCTGCACACAGCATCCTCAGCCTGTCCCCGTACGCCACATCCCTTGCCAGCCTGGACTGTTGTCCCCCAGGCACTGCCCCAGTGAGTTTTGAGACTGTCTTACCCACAAGGCTGCAAGCAAGTCTACTACTCAGTCTGGGTTCTCTGACCCTAGCTGTGATCGAATAGGGGAATAAACTTAGGTCCAGAGGCCAAACATACAGGGAACATACAGGAAACATACAGGGCCCCAATTCTCCATGGAGACCAAAGCCGTCGCTGGCCACTCTGCTCTGTTCTGTGCCAGCTTCCCGTGGTTTCCAGGTATCACTCCTGGCGGGCTTTCCCATCGGCCACCGATAGAACCTTTGTCCCCTCAGACACTGAGAAGCGGTGCAGCTGGGGACGCCCTCCTGTTGCTCAGCATCTGGAGACTGCTCTGTGCCCCAGAGCCAAACGAGGTGGTTTGCAGGGAGGGCCGCTGAGGGGCAGAGGGCTACACAAGCACTGTGGAAACCACGAAAAGGTGCACCTGAGGTTGGTAGGCATAGCAGAAACCCCAGTCCTGAGCGCGGAAACCGCACTCCTGAGCGCGGAAACCCCAGTCCTGAGCGTGGAAACCCCAGTCCTGAGCGTGGGAACCCCAGTCCTGAGCGTGGAAACCCCAGTCCTGAGCGTGGAAACCCCACTCCTGAGCGTGGAAACCCCCTCCTGAGTGTGGAAACCCCAGTCCTGAGCGTGGAAACCCCAGTCCTGAGCGTGGGAACCCCAGTCCTGAGCGTGGAAACCCCGCTCCTGAGTGTGGGAACCCCAGTCCTGAGCGTGGAAACCCCGCTCCTGAGTGTGGAAACCCCAGTCCTGAGCGTGGAAACCCCGCTCCTGAGCGTGGAAACCCCAGTCCTGAGCGTGGAAACCCCGCTCCTGAGCGTGGAAACCCCACTCCTGAGCGTGGGAACCCTAGTCCTGAGCGTGGAAACCCCACTCCTGAACGTGGAAACCCCACTCCTGAGTGTGGGTCCAAGGGCTGAAAACAGGTGTCCACACAGACGGTGTACACCAGTGCACATGGCACCATCCACACAGACGGTGTACACCAGTGCACACGACACCATCCACAAAATTCAGCCAGCTCATGATAGCTGAAAACATTGTCCACACAATGGATTATGACTCAGCCATGAAAAGGAAAAACCTTTTGACACCTGCTCTGCCCGGATGAACCCCAAAGCCATTGTGTCAGGTGACAACAGCCACAAGCAACAGGGACGTCCCCATTAAGGAGACAAGTCCACAGATGGCAGAGGACGCCTTCTGCGGTGGCACCAGCACCGCGGGCTCCTTTCAGGGGTGATGACAAGGCCCAGGAGCTAGGCAGGAGCGGTGGGTGTGCAGCCCTGTGTGAGTGAACTGAGGGTGGATTCTCAGCATGTAAATTACAGCTCGAGGCTCTGGCACTGGACCGAGAAACCCAGCTCTTCTCAGCGGGTGCACACAGCTCTTCCTTCCCACGGCTGCTGCCTGTGGGAACCAGAGCAGGCTGTAAGCCTTGGGCTGGGAGCATGCGGTGGGTGACACAACCCTGCTCTCATCAACCACCCTGCGTCTTGGGGCCCGAGGGGAGGGAACGCTGCTCACTGTCCTCCATCGTCCTGGGGGTGAAAGTCCCGGCCCTCTGCAGGTTGCTCTACCTATTCCCTGAATCGCAGAGCCAGGAGGGTGCGATTCCTGTGTGGACAGACCGCCTGGGTCACAGGCGTCTCCAGTGGCCCTGGGCCCCAGCGTCAGGGGCCTACAGGGTGGGAGAGTCCTTGGCCATGTCCTCGTTGCTGAGGCTGTCGTGCTCAGGCGTGGAGGGGGAACTGCACGTCTCACAGTCCTGCCCGAGCCTCCAGCTGCTGAGTCTTAAGTTTCTTGTTCAGTCTAAAGCACTGCTCACTGCAGCCGGGGGTGGTGGCTCTCTGCTCCACCCCCTGGGAGGGTGCTACGGGACCACTCAGGGGCTCCTATCTGCCTAGTCCTGCCACCAGCTCCTGGCACTGCCTGTGTGACTCCCGAAGGGGCCCCCTCCTCTTTCCTTCCAGCCAGCAGCTCTTTCTGCTGCATCAAAAGCAGAGAAAATGCAACTCTTCTCAGTGGGGAGCACGCAGCCCCTCCTCCCCACCGTAGGGAGCCAACAGCCAAGCAAGCCTCAGGCTGGAACCTGATGGAGAGAGCTGCTGGCTCTCACAAGTCACTCTGCCCCCTCTTCTCCATTGGGTACCACCCATGACAATTGCAGGCTTTTGGATGCTGGGGTGGCAGGAATGTGCCTGCTTCAAATCCCCGGGCTGAGGAATGCAGGTGAATTCCTTCTCCGGCCTTTCAGGCAATCCCCTCGTGCTCTCAGGCGCCCCCTCCAGGCTTCCGAACACTGCCCTCCCTCTCTTTCCCCTTCTTTCTCCCCCTTGAGGCTGTGGATGACCCACCCTTGGCGTTCCTGTCTTTCCAAGGCTGAGGGTAGGACAGCTCTTCCCAAATGAGTGACATTAGTGGCCGGGTGGCACTCTGTCACTGAATGTCCCATGCCCTATGGGGTGCTGGGTGGCATCCTAGACTCTGTCCCTGGGGTGTTAGGAGTCAATCACAGAATCAGCAGTGTAGTAATATCCTGAGGGGGGACATTGTTTGAGAAGCAGGGCTCTAAGGAGGCAGGCAGTAAATAAGGGAAAATAATCAGAAAATGGCGAGGGCTGTGCAGCCATGGACGGGATGGTAGGCATGAGGCGCTAATTGAATTAACCACCTCTGGTTAATGTGCTTGGGGAGGATTCTTGCGAGCAGCGGGGATGGTTTCTGCTAAGGCCCTGGGGGAGGTGGTGTGTATGTATGTGTGTGTGTGTGTGTGTGTGTGTGTGTGTGTGGTGTGCATGTGCACTCCAGAAAGCTTGGCCTGTGATGGAGTGAGTGCAGTCTTGAGGGTATGGAGGGGTCAAAAGCAGAGTCTGTAATTATTCAGAGCAAGATAGGTTAGAGGTGACCAGCAGAGGAGGCTTGAGGGACTGAAGAGTAAGGACAGATGGAGATGGAAGCAGTCTCAGCTCAGCTGGCTCAGAGAGCAGCTCAGTGGGTGTCACCTGTCTGTAGCTTTGACCCAGTGTGGAGCCTGGGCTGAGAGCTGGAAAGGAAAGAACGGCCCATGGGGTGGATGGGCGAGCGGGACTCAGGAAGTGCGCTGCCCGGGCACGTGTCACTGAGGGGACACCTGCTCTGCTGACTCCTTTCCTCACTGGTGATACCGGTTGGGGTTACTCCTGGAAGCCAACAGCAGCATGTGCCCGAGGCCCCGTGAGCTAGCCCGGGGCTGCTGCCCTGACGAGAGCCTCTACTGCTGAAGGGATGCAGAGGATCTGTGTACAAAGCCTTCTGCTTAAACACTGGCAAAGTCCAGAGACATCAAATAGATACAGCGCCCATCTGTGGCTGCATCTGTCTCTGGCTGCCCGTCTGAGACCTCAGATCAGGGCAATGCATGCCGAGAAGCCTCTGCGTGGGAGGAGGGGACCCTGCTGCGACGAGTGATGTGGCCACGGTGCTGGCCACACTGCCCCTAAGGTGCTGGCCACAGGGGAAAGTCAAGGGAGGGTCTCAGCATCTGGATTGATGGAGAAACAGTGACAAGTCGGGGGCGGGCGGTGGTGGCAAGTGTGGCTGTGTGCCAGTACAACTTACTTTCAAAGCAGGAACAAGGTGGACCCGGCATGTGGGCTGTGGCGGCATGATCTCGGGCAAAGCTGTGCTATGTCCTGCCTCTCTTGTCTTTGGAAGTCAGGAAGACCCTGAGCTGGGGACTGAGACCAACCTGTCTGGCTCTGTCACTGTCCTTTCCATGCAGGGGTTAATAAAGGCCGCACCACGGGATTTTCTACCTCTTTAGTTGGCCTCCATTGTGGTGATGCATTATCTATGATTTACTAAAGCTTGCCTGAGGGTTCAGAAAGCAAAGCTAGCCACAAGCCACAGAGGTCAGGCAGTGTTGATACACATCTTTAATCCCAGCAGCCACAGAGCCAGGAGGTGATGGCTTTAATCCCAGGACTCAGGGGACAGGCAGGTATCTCAAGACCACCCTTGCATGGAGAGTAGCAGAGCTTAGGCCTTTGATCCCAGCACTGGGGAGGTGGAGACAGGAGTGATGTGGCTGGGCAGAGAAAGGAATATAAGGAGGAGACAGAACTGAGTGCTTTTGCCCCTGAGGATTCGTGGAGACAGGACCGCCATTCCAGCTGGGTAGAGGTGGGATCCACTGGCTTCGCTGCTTTGCTTCTCTGATCTTCAGCTTGGAGTTGAACCACAATATCTGTCTCTGGCTTTTTATTATTCATGTTACACTCAAAGATGATCTCTCCGACCCCATGCCCTAGCCCCTGGCGACCTTGAAAGTAGCGGTCAGAGGAGGGGAAATAGTCAAGAGCAGAAAGCATGGAACTTTCTGGAGCGAGCAGTGCAGTGGATAACTTGTAGGAGAGAGGATGGCGTGTGTGAGGGTGGATGGCGTGTGTGAGGTGGATGGCTTGTGTGGAGAGAGGATGGCGTGTGTGAGGTGGATGGCATGTGTGAGGGAGGATGGCGTGTGTGAGGGAGGATGGCGTGTGTGAGGGTGGGTGGCGTGTGTGAGGTGGATGGCTTGTGTGGAGAGAGGATGGCGTGTGTGAGGGAGGATGGCGTGTGTGAGGTGGATGGCGTGTGTGAGGGTCCCGGCCCCTGCAGGCCCCCAGCTGACAGCTGCCCCAGGCTCTCCAGGATTCCTTGTCAGCCCGGCCTAAATGACATGACCCTCCAGCAAGTCACTAGCGGGATCAGGGCTAGCGTGTTCAGGCCTCTTCCGAGCTGCAGGCCAGGCCTCAGGGCTCTCCAGGCTCTAAGGGCAGGGCGTGGCTGGAAAGAACGAGGGTAGGGACCAGTGTGTGCTGGAGCCGCTGCTCCCCAGGGTTTGGTTGGTGGCCGTGAGGGCGTCTGATGAACTTGTGTGGAGTTGGGAA
Organism: Cricetiscus sungorus; assembly: GCA_030556225.1. Lineage (NCBI taxonomy): Eukaryota > Metazoa > Chordata > Mammalia > Rodentia > Cricetidae > Cricetiscus > Cricetiscus sungorus. The sequence goes on from JANBXA010000429.1 coordinate 1,991,966, forward strand.
GACAGCTGAGACAGACGCTATGGTTTTGTGTCCACCCTTGGAAAGGGAAGGACAGTGTCCAGTTTTCTCTGGCCTTGTTTCTTCTGAGCTGCTGCCAAGCGGAGGTTGTAGGGAGATGGTGTCTGGAAACACTGTGAATAGGGAGCCTAAAATCCCCACGCAGATGTCCTTGCCAATGACATGTCACACATTTCTGAATGTGTCTGTACAGTTTTGGACATGTCTGGATGTCACTGGGTTTTCTGGACATGTCTGAGTATTTGTGGATATTTTTGGAAGTGCCTGGATGTTTCTGGGTTTGCTGGGGTGGCGTACTGCAGACCGCCCTACTTCCAAGTGTGCACGCGTCACCATGCACCAGTCTGCCCCTGCTGAGATGTCTTCCTGTAGAAGCAGTCATTAAAAACTCTTGGTTTAGGGTGCAGCTTGGTGGTGGAGCTATAGCCTAGCACAGGCAAGGCCCTGGGGTTAGATCCAGTACTGCAAAGAGTCCAGAGCAAGCAGCCTGTCTCTTTCTTGTTGACTGAACACCTTACAAGGTCATGGCAGAGCCAACACACACACACACACACACACACACACACACACACACACACACACACGCACACACAATGCACACGCACACACGTACACTCATACACACACTCACACACACATTCACACACGCACACACACATTCACACTCATGCATGCATGCACACACACACACTCAATGCACACGCACACAGTACACTCATACACACTCACACACATTCACACACACACACACACTCAATGCACACACACACATACACTCATACACACTCACATACACATTCACACAGGTACACACACACTCACATGCACGCACGCACACTTATACACTCACACACTCACATGCACGCATACACAATACACTCATACACCACTCATACCCGTACACGCGCACACGCACACACACACACTCACACATTTACACGCGCACACGCACACACACAGCATGGTCATGGCTAGTAACTGCTTAGAGTGGGACTCTGCATCTGTGCCCTTCATGTCCTCAAGCCAGATTCCCCTAAGGAAGACCTCAGCCCTGCTTCCTGCAAGGCCAGCTCAGGTGGGTCTTCTGGGCAAGAACAAAAAATCACAGAAAAGCTCACAGAGAAGCGCCCAAACTGCAGGTCAGACGCCTGCAGGAGAAAGGACCCTCGGGGTAGGGCTGCCCCCTATCGGCAGGGCTCAGTGGCCTGCGGCAGCAAGTCTTGGGGTATGCCCCACCGTGTCGCCTGCTTTTACGCTTACTCCTGAGTGTGTTGCCTGCTCCTCTGATATGTAGCTGGAGAATTGCTCACACCTGAACAGCCTAAGGGGCCTTCGTAAGAACAGACCCGAAACCCAGAGCAAGAAGATAGGATCACAGCACGACTTGCTGGCGGCTTTCCTGGTAGAACAAGTGTCAGTGTTTCTAGTGTGGATACAGTAATAACAAAATGTCACCTCACCTTGTCCCTTCCCGTGCTGCTTTCATCACATGGTCTAGTCCCACTTTCCCTCCTTCCCTGGTCCCTCTCTTCCTCATGCTCAGATCTTTTTTCTTCCTTCCAACCCACCATCTGGTGGCTGCCTTCCTTGTGTGTCTCAAATCTTCCTCTGCTTGATTCTTACTGGACCCCAGTTTGTAGATCCACATGTACCCCAGCCCGGACGCCCTTTCCAGATCCTAATGGCACATCTGCAAAGATGTTTTTCCCTAAGGGGTAATGAAGCTCGTGGCCTCCGGATGCTGGGTGGAGACGCATCCAGTCTAGCATGGATGCTAAGGGGACCATCGCTGTCGTTAGGCGGTGACTCCAGGGACCCTGGGTCTCAAGCTGTTGAGGTCTCTCTTGATGGGGGACGTCCTTCTGTATATATGTTTCTCTTATTGGTTGATGAATAAAACACTGATTGGCCAATAGGCAGACATGAAGTATAGGCAAGACTATGAGACAAGGTGAATTCTGGGGAGAGGAGGCAGAGAGGCTGTGTGTGTGTGTGTGTGTGTGTGTGAGAGAGAGAGAGAGAGAGAGAGAGAGAGAGAGAGAGAGAGAGAGAGAGAGAGAGATATGCCATATAGAGATTGGGAAGATAGGATATGCCAGGTGTTCTCAGGTAAGATAAGGCCATGAAGAAATACGTATTAGTAGTTATGGGCTAATAATTAAGAGAGAGCTAGCCATAAGATGCCCTAGCCAGTGGCCAACAGTTTATAAATTAATATGTCTTTGTGTGTTTATCTGGGGCTGATTGACTGTGGACCAGGCTGGAAAGACACTCCAGCTACACTGTCCTTGTGGCCCAGAGCTTCTGCTGTCCTGCATCCTGGGTTGGCTCTTTTATTTGGTGATGCCAGCTCTGTCTGTGTCCATTGTGCCAACCTGGTGGGCTCTGAGGGCAGCTGGACAACAGCTGGCTTATTGGCAATGGGGTCCTAGGGTGGGAAGGGCCTAGGATGGAGTTGAAGCAGCCCCACACAGACTGGACCATGACCCTCAGCATGGTAATGGACATGATAGGCTGACGAAGTGGACCACGATGCTGTCACACCTTCCCTACCTCTGTCCCTTCAGCACTGCCCTAGCCCCGTTTTGAGTGACTCAGCTCCCAGTTGCTGGGGACTCCCTCCCAACCTGCTTCCTATCCTTCCCTCCCCTCCACTGCAAGGGCGCTGAGAGCCAAGACGACACTCGTTTGTATGTGGCCTGGGTGCTGCTGAGGGTCCTGTAGCCCTGGGAGCCTGCAGGCTCATGGGTACAAGGATTCTCCTCTGGATATTCTTGGTGGGTGCAGCCCGATTGAACTGGAGGTCACTAGTATGTCCCATGGTTCAGCTTCCCCTGTCATTTAGGGATCTGGTCTCCAGAGCATCGTCTGACCCTCAGGCCCTGGGCTGGCCGTACCCTCTGACTCCTGGCCCCTGTCTTCTGGATAGGCATTGCTTTGTCTGCTCTGGGCCTTCAGAGACCGGATAGCTATGGGTTGTGAGTCTCCCACAGCTGCAGGCTTCAGAGCTATGGTGCTTGGATATGTGAGAAGGGCAGGCTGTGGACACGCCAGTATGCCTGTTCACAGGAAGGCGATGCCCTGACGACTTCAGCCTGTACTCTGTCCAGCATCTGGCCTGGGCGTAGGAGGGGCCCATCACTGATCACAAAGCCGAATAAGTTTACAGGGTGTCCATGAGGGATGCTCATACTCACAAGGGAACACAGAAGGGACAGCTATCTTCCTTCGTGTGGCACCAGAGGAGGGCGGAATGAACGGCCAAGGAGCCATGGATGGTGGCTCTGTGGCACAGAGCTGACCAGGCCTGGGGTCTTCTTGTCCCTGGACCCTCACAGTTCCCTGCCTGACTATCTACGACTTAGGAATTTCATGACGTCAGTTAACACGCTCCCCTCTGACTTCCGAGCTGTCTGTTGACACTGATGGGGACAGGAAAAGGGAAGGGGCTCCGGGGAGTCTGTGAGGGCAGAGGACAGACCCTGGTGTATATTGGGAAAGTTGAGAGAGCCTTTCAGCACAGTAAGACATCACTCAGCGCCCCTGTGCCTTCAAGGATCATTTCCAGCAGCACAGAGGACAGGCGTGCACAGGAGGCTCAGGGAGGGCCACAGCCCTGCTTCAGAGCATGCCGCCCACACCACACTGGGATGGAGGCCTCCCACTTCCTTCTCCGGGCTGACTGCTTTTCTACCAAAGAGTGGTAGCTTTTGTGATAAGAAAAAACAAATCAATAGATGTTACCACAGAAAGAGTTTGTTTCTGCGTGGACCCGATAGCACAGTGTGGTTGGAAGCCTGGGAGCTGCACCCCATGCGGCCGGGAGGACAAGGGTTAGCATGGCTGCCACCTCGGGAGACATTTGGCAGGTGGAAAGCGGAGACCAGGGAGGCTGAGGGGCTTGCTCTGTGCTGTCTTCCTTCACTCTCTCCTTTGTTTTTGTTTTTGAGGGAACAGAGCTCTTTCAATCTGACAAGAGTGTTGCAGGGTTTAAATAAGTTCAGGAGCGGGCTGGCTCGGCTTTCCTCAGGATCTTTTCCAACCCTGGAGTAATTAATCTGGCCCACCATGTCGGGGAGAAATTTTTTGAGACTGAGGAAAGTGATGTTCACCATGTGGTGGGCCCTGAATTGGGTGGCAGCCACCACAGTGAAATCAGCCTTGTGAAGGACGGCGTGGGTGTATGAGTGTGGCATGGGCGTGTGAGTGCGGCGTGGTGTGGGTGTGAGTGTGGCGTGGCATAGGCATGTGAGTGTGGTGTGGGCATGGGCGTGTGAGTGTGGCGTGGCGTGGGCTGTGAGTGTGGCATGGCGTGGGCGTGTGAGTGTGGCGTGGCGTGGGCATGTGAGTGCGGTGGGGCATGGGCGTGTGAGTGTGGCGTGGCGTGGGCTGTGAGTGTGGCATGGCGTGGGCGTGTGAGTGTGGCGTGGCGTGGGCATGTGAGTGCAGCATGGGCGTGGCATAGGCATGTGAGTGTGGTGTGGGCATGGGCGTGTGAGTGTGGCGTGGCGTGGGCTGTGAGTGTGGCATGGCGTGGGCGTGTGAGTGTGGCGTGGCGTGGGCATGTGAGTGCGGTGGGGCATGGGCTGTGAGTGTGGCATGGCGTGGGCGTGTGAGTGTGGCGTGGCGTGGGCATGTGAGTGCAGCATGGGCGTGGCATAGGCATGTGAATGTGGCATGTTGTGGGCGTGTGAACGTGGTGTGGCGTGGGCTGTGAGTGTGGCATGGCGTGGGCGTGTGAGTGCGGCGTGGCTGGATGCTAATCATGAAACCCAGCAATCAAGCCCTCTGCTGCCTCCTGAGCTAGTGCGAGCAAGCATGGATGGCTCTCACCTTCAGAGCAGCCAAGAGTGGCGCTCAATCTTCTTATTAGGCCGTAAGTATTCTAATTAGGGGACGTGGGAAGATGAGCAGGGTTAGCAGGTGGGGCAGGGACAGGAGAGGCACTCGAGCCCTTCGTAGCTCTTCTGAGTTTCTCCTGACATTTAATCAGGCAGAAAGGCTTACTCCATGCAGCTTCCTAATTAGATGCATGCAATCAAGGCTTGTGGCTTTCCCACTTCCTAAGGATAGCTCGCTGTCTGGAGCAGGATGAGGGCCAGAAGCGACCTGTCCATGGTACCCTCCCCAAACAGCACCTGTGGCATGGTGGAGGACAGGGGGTCTTTACAAGAGAGAGGACCACGGGGAGCCTTGATGTGGGCATTCAGATATGGCTGTGCGCATGTCTAGCTGGAGCGCGTGGTGGGTGTGGTGGAGAAATGGCCGTCTGAGACTTGCCACATAAACCGAGGCTTCTGTGGCACCAGACGGCTTCTTGGGCCAGGCCAGGCCTCGGCTCTGGTAGTGTCCTGTGCTAACAGTTGCCACTACCCCCTTCTCCAGTTCACAAATGCCTGGGGACAGTTTAGCAAATGTGCCATGAGGTGTCTGTGTGAGGCCTTCACTAGAAGCGAGCAGATAGCACCTTCAGGTATTGAAGCTGCAGGGCAGGGCCCTCAGAGCACAGGGCACACACCTGTGCCAGCAAAGCCTGTCAATGAGAGCTTGCCTCTCCAGAGAGTGTATGCTCACCAGTGACCTGTGTCTGAGAGACCAGAGACTGCCCTCACCAGTGACCTGTGTCTGAGAGACCAGAGACTGCCCTCACCAGCGGCCTGTGTCTGAGAGACCAGAGACTGCCCTCACCAGCGGCCTGTGTCTGAGAGACCAGAGACAGCCTCACCAGTGACCTGTGTCTGAGGACCAGAGACTGCGCTCACCAGTGGCCTGTGTCTGAGAGACCAGAGACTGCCCTCACCAGTGACCTGTGTCTGAGAGACCAGAGACTGCCCTCACCAGTGGCCTGTGTCTGAGAGACCAGAGACTGCGCTCACCAGTGACCTGTGTCTGAGGACCAGAGACTGCACTCACTAGTGGCCTGTGTCTGAGAGACCAGAGACTGCCCTCACCGGTGACCTGTGTCTGAGAGACCAGAGACTGCCCTCACCAGTGGCCTGTGTCTGTGAGAGACCAGAGACTGCCCTCACTGGTGACCTGTGTCTGAGAGACCAGAGACTGCCCTCACTAGTGGCCTGTGTATGAGGACCAGAGACTGCGCTCACCAGTGGCCTGTGTCTGAGAGACCAGAGACTGCCCTCACCAGTGACCTGTGTCTGAGAGACCAGAGACTGCCCTCACCAGTGGCCTGTGTCTGAGAGACCAGAGACTGCGCTCACCAGTGGCCTGTGTCTGAGAGACCAGAGACTGCGCTCACCAGTGACCTGTGTCTGAGAGACCAGAGACTGCGCTCACCAGTGACCTGTGTCTGAGAGAGCTCCCTCGCACCAGTAGCCCCCACCCCAGAGGCTGAGAACTTGAGCAGAGAACTTAAGAAAGCACATTCTGGAGGCTTTCCCCCACCAGGGAGTTCCCTTCCACTGGGAAGAAGGAGGGAGGGGGAGGGAAAGCAGGGAGGGGAGGGATGAGGGAGGACAGGAGATGGAGAAAGGGAGGGAAGGGTAGGAGGGGCATGGGAGAGATAGAGAAGGAAGGGTTGAGTATCACTGAGCCCTGCAGCAGCCACGACCCACCCTCACACCGAGAGCACAGGTCATGCTTGCTCCCCATCCTCACCAGGAGGAGGTGGCTAGGGACACCTCAGTGTCTCAGGCTAAACTGACAGGTCCCTCGACGGAGCCCTCAGCCGGGTGCGTACTAGGTGCTGGCCGGCACACAGGGGCTGTTTCTCCGAGGGAAGAGACTGGGCTCCGTGGAGACAGAGTGGAAGCACTTTAGCGGCCCATGAGCTGCCCTGGGTGCTGGTTCTACCTGCAGCTCACAAAGGCAGCGGGCCAGGCCCCAGTGTCCGTGGAGCCCGGCACAGATGCTGTGTTCTGGACCTGGCTTGAGAGGACACGTGTGGCCAGAGGGAGTCCCCGGAGTCTATGGCCTTTTCACTGCAACTGGGGCCAGTCATGGACATGGCTTTCTGTGCCTGGACCCAGGGACCAGTTCCTGGGAGAGGGGACACAGAGGGGACTGTCTAGGGGTCTCCTGCGTCTCTGAGCCCTCTCAGGCACAGTTTACATGGAGTCGGGGCCCGACTGTCTGTTCATTGCCTGGGCAGCACTGCAGAACATAGAGAAACATTAGGGGTCACAATGGGGGTGTGCTCTGTATGCTTCCTTCCCACCGTAGAAGATGCTCAGAGCCCACAGTGGGGCATGCTCTGTGTCACCCTCTTCCCCCTGAATTACAGGCTTCCTTGGAGCCCTGTTGTGTTTTTGTTTTGCGACGATGTCTACCGATGTGTGCACAGGGGCCTCCTTCTCTAGCCCCATACCTGGAGGGCTCCTCTGGGCCACTCTGTCCCTCCTTTTGGGTCTCGTCATGGTTACCCTTTCTGCTCTCTCTGGACATAGGGAAGGCCAGGTCCTCCTAGCTAAAGATAGCATGCTAAACGCAACACTTTTAATCTAGTGCCCATCCCCAGCTCTCATACCCCAAGAACTTGACAGTTATACCTGTGGTGTCCTTTAGACAACAGACCCCTAGTTCACCCCTGCTCAATTGCTGTGTTTATTGCTGTGTTTGCTGTTTCTTACATCAGCTTGGTTCTGCTTCTAGACAATGAGAAGCGAATGGTGGGGAGAAGAGAATTTTGCTGGAATTGAGCATCAAAAATTGAAGCCATTGAGGAAGACAGAAGAAAGTAGGTCACCACAGTGTCCCTGACCAACTCCAGAGGAGGAGGAGGAGGAGGAGGGGGAGGAGGAGGAGGGAGAGGAGGAGGAGGAGGGGGAGGAGGAGGAGGAAGTGGAGGAGGAGGAGGAAGTAGAGGAGGAGGAGGAAGAGGAGGAGGAAGTGGAGGAGGAGGAGGAAGAGGAGGAGGAAGTGGAGGAGGAGGAGGAGGAAGTGGAGGAGGAGGAAGAGGAGGAGGAAGTGGAGGAGGAAGTGGAGGAGGAAGTGGAGGAGGAAGTGGAGGAGGAGGAGGAAGTGGAGGAGGAGAAAGTGGAGGAGAAGGAGGAAGTAGAGGAGGAGGAGGAAGAGGAGGAGGAGGAGGAAGTGGAGGAGGAGGAGAAAGTGGAGAAGGAGGAGGAAGTAGAGGAGGAGGAAGAGGAGGAAGAAGTGGAGGAGGAAGTGGAGGAGGAAGTGGAGGAGGAAGTGGAGGAGGAAGTGGAGGAGGAGGAGGAAGTGGAGAAGGAGGAAGTAGAGGAGGAGGAGGAAGAGGAGGAGGAAGTGGAGGAGGAAGTGGAGGAGGAGGAGGAAGTGGAGGAGGAAGTGGAGGAGGAGGAGGAGGAGGAAGTGGAGGAGGAGGAGGAGAAAGTGGAGAAGGAGGAAGTAGAGGAGGAGGAGGAAGAGGAGGAGGAAGTGGAGGAGGAGGAGGAGGAAGTGGAGGAGGAGGAGGAAGTAGAGGAGGAGGAGGAAGAGGAGGAGGAAGTGGAGGAGGAAGTGGAGGAGGAAGTGGAGGAGGAAGTGGAGGAGGAAGTGGAGGAGGAGGAGGAGGAGGAAGTGGAGGAGGAAGTGGAGGAGGAGGAGGAGGAGGAACGTACCAAGGCTGAGGCCACCCTTCCCATCATGCCTGCCAATGCTGGGCTCAGTTTCTCCTTGGGGAAACACTGGGACAGGTCAGATGTGTAGGACAAGCTCAGCCACGTATCCCAACTGCCAACCCCAGCTGCATGTAGTATGAGGACCCCTTCTAATGTTTCCGTCTTCATCAAACACACACATACACACACATGCATGCATGTGTGTACATACACATACACAGGTATACACACGCACATGTACATGCATGCACAATATACATGTACACAGACACACAAAGACACACACGCGCGCACACACACACACACGCTTGCGCGTGCGTCTCTGACCTTTAGAGTCCACAGGCCAGCGCTGTCACACCTTTGCAGAAGAAGGTGCTGTGAACGGGCTCAGTGCCCTCTTACATGCTGTGGTCACACAGGCAGTGAAGGCTGCACCTCAGCTGAGTCCAACCCACACTGTCTCCACAGCCATTATCCCTTCCTTCCACACCACGTAGCTACAAAGGGTCACTGTCCAAGCACCGTCCTGTGCACCGCCTCTTACAACTTAGGTGGTCAGGATAGTTCGAATTTTCCACAGGGCTCTGAAGGCCCCAGATGCCCCATACCCCTCAAACCTGCCAGATGCCCCGGCAGGGCCCCCTAGGGAGGAGGCCTGCTACTTTCTTTCCAGCTTGGTCCCAATTCCTATCACCATGAGCCCCTAGTTGTAGCTGAGTAGCCCAGGCTTGTGGTGAAGTCCCTGCAGACCCAGAGAATGAGGCTGTGGAGCTTGAAACGGGGACAGCCAGTCCACCAAGGCAGAGCACTGCTGGGGAGTTGCAGCCACACTTCTACAAAGGTGCCCCGGGGCTGTGGGTGCCTCAATGCTCCGCGGCAGCTCCCTCCTGGTCCCCAGTGAATACAGCTGTAGTGTGGCCGGCCTCTGAGGCCACAGAAAGCCAGGCTGTGGTGAGGGCAGCCAGCACTGCTGGCTGGGAACTGTCAGTGATGGGCTGGCTATAGATCTTCCAGGACCCCGAAAGTGGGCTGGACAGGAACAGGCGGTCAGTTCTAGTATTTCTGGTGGGCTTCAGCTGGCCTGCCCTTTCACACACACCCCAGCTCACAGAACCCTGTCCAGGCAAATGCCATGTGTCTGATGATCCAGGCAGGGCCACCCTCTTGCGCCTGCTGTGTCATGGAGGGCACACAGACATTCCCTTGTGGTTGAGCCTGTCTAGGCCAGCTCAGGGAGGCAGCTTCCAAGGATCCCAGACCTGAGTACGGTGGTGACAGGGACCAGAGAACCTGGGAATTTACCCCAGCTTTTCTGAGTCCCTGCTGTGTGACAGCACCACCCTGGGGATTTCACAGGGTGTCAGCCGGTGACTTTGCCCAAGGCCGTGAGGTGAGTGCCGAGTTCGGTCTGTTTCCCACCAGCCTAGGCAGGAGTCCTCACCGGGATCCCCAACGTCCCAACGTCCCAACCCTACATTTGGATCACAGCACCTGCTCTCCCATGTGGCCCCCAGCCCATCTCACCTCCCGGTCCAGGCCTGCTGCCACTGTCACGATGTCCCCTGTTTCACTGTTGATGGTGAACATGTTCTGGGAGGGGCTCTGGGGCGTCTGGGTGACGATCCGGTACCGCACCATGCCATTGGCTGTAGTGCTGTCATCGGCGTCGTTGGCTGTGACGGTCATCACGTATGTACCTGGAACAGACATTAGGTCAGATGGGGACAGTTTGCTTCCCCGACAACCAGGGTAGATAGACATCTCCCGTGGACCCCAGCAGGGCGTTGATACAGCAGCGTATGCCTGCAGCATCTTTCTCCACGGGGAGGTCTGAGATGGCTCAGGGAGGAGCAAACTTCCTCACCCACCCCACAGCACCTGAGAGGGTCCGCCTAAGCTCTCGGTTCCCCTGCCTTTGTTCTGAACTTTTCCCCGTTCTGCAGAGGGCAGGCCAGGCCTGGAACTTCTGGGGGAACTGGTAGCAGACTAGGCCTGAGTCAGCCAACGCCCTGACCGCAGGGCCTGAGGCTGTGGAGAGTAAGTCCTCATGCAAGGCTGCTTTCTGAGGACCCGAGGATCCTGGATGAATTCTTGCTGCCGGGGTATGAATTCCATAAAGATGCTGTTATTGAAATGTAAACCACACACATAAAGTTTGCCCTTGAAAAAGACAAGCCCGAGGTTTTGATATCCTCATGAAACCAAACGTAACTATCTCCACCACCTAATTGCAGAAGGCAAAGCTTGCCCTAGAGTGAGAGCCACCTACCTGTCCCTCTGTCCTTTCTCCCAGCTGCCCCAGCCTCCTGCCTGCTTTCTGTTTCCCTGGATTTCCTATTCTAGGCACTCCATGTAAATGACGTTACACACTCTGTGGTCTTTTGTGTCTGGGTTCTTTCACTGAGCCTAGAGTTTTTGAGCCTCATTCCTTTTTGTGGCTGAATACTAATCCATTGTGTGACTGAGCAGAGCCACTCATTGACTGGACACTTCTGGCAGCCAGGCATCCTGCCATGTGCTTAGTTTTGTGGGTGAGGCCAGCCAGAAAAATGTCATGCTTTCTCTTCACTATTACTGAGAAAAGCAACACAGACAGGCAGAGATACTGAGCTGAAAGTTAATGGTGTTTCCTAGAGAAGAAGGGAGGCCATATTCACGGAAGCCACATGGATTAACTGAGCGAGAAGGTGACTGCTGCCGTTCCCAGTGGCCCACGCCTGTGACCTCAGCACCCTGGGGGCTGAGGCTGGAGGGTTGCCACAAATTCCTAGACCACCCTGGGCTGCACAGTAAGACTATCTCACGAAACAAAATGGCAAAAACGTGGCCTGCAGAGGAGGCAGGAAAGGCCTCTCTGAGAGAGAAGGAGAGGGTGTGGACCCAGGCCAGAGGAGCGAAGTCCCCGGGAAAGAGCTCTGCCTGTGGGAGGAACAGAGTAGGGGACCTCATTCGACGCGCTGGGTGTGAATCAGCAATGATCTCAGAGTCACAGTTAGCTGGGAGATGCACGCTCAAGTCATGGAGCTTGTGTCCAGGAGGGCAGGGGAAGGGGTTTGCGTAATGAACTCACAACAGGGTAAGTGTTGCACAAGCTAGGACACACACTCCTGCAGAAGACAGAAAAGCCTACAGATGTTGGCAGCACGGTGACAAGTTTCTACACTGGGTCCCCGGAGGCCAACACTGGACTTTAAAATAACGATCGATGTGTGGCATAGAGGAGACAGACCGGAACCCATGACCACACAGCCCGCGACAGCGGCAGGAGCGTGACAATGTCAGGCAAGAGCTGGCGATTTTCCGGAGCCCCTCTAAGAGTGAGGGAATGCCACTTGGGCATCGGAAGATAAACTGTGTGTGTGAGGGAGGGAGAGAAGGAGGGAGGTGGGGGGAGAAGGGAAGGGATAGAGAATGGGGTGGGGGGGGAGAGCCCAGCAGAGCAGGGGGTGGGCACTGGAGTTCCTGAGGGACACGGGATTTCTCGATCCCGAACAGTTTGGAAATCGCGAGGCCTGGCTGTGTCCATGGCTGGCCTTAGGGCGAGGTGAGAATGCTCCAGGCCTGAACAGGTTGAGCCAAAAGGAAGAAGCAAGTCCACGGGTTGCCATGGAAACGACCCAGGAACATCCCCAGCCCCTGGGCCCAGCAGTTTTTCCTTCTTCTGAGAGGGAGGAGGAGGATGGTCTCCCTTCTGCCAAGAGACGTTCTAAACCTCAGCGGCCCCCGTATTGCCCCCTCAGCAGGCCCTTGAGGGTGCCTGATAGTGTGAGGGACAGGCTCTCGGGCAGCCTTGCCCTGACTCACTTCTTGTGAGCCTCGGCTTACTCCACATGCTTGAGAGGTGGCTGCTCTCTCTATCGCCCCCTTCTTAGCTCTCTCACTCCTTCTTCCCAGCGGGCTCCCTCAGAGATGACCAGAGATGTACCCACATCTCACACCCTCGCCCAGCACCATCACCTGAACCCACTGCCATCAGACGCCATGTGACTTCTGGGTCTCTGTCCTGGTCTCTGTTCCCTCCTGAGATCTGGGACTTCCTCCCTCCTTCTGACCAATGCTACCCACTATTTTCTGGGTGTTCTGCACAGGCTCAGAACTCTCTCTGTGCTGGGCGGTTTCTCTTCTGCCTCTGTGTACTCGACCATTTATTTAACGACCCCTCCTCATTCCTGAACCCCCCCCCCGCCTCTGCCTCCCACAGCTGTGTTTGCAGCCCCTACACAACTGTCCTGCATCCCTCACTGTACCCAGGGGTGACCATGAGCTAGGTCTGTCCGTCTGTCCATCCCCCCAAACCCCAAGAGCAGAGTGCAAAGGAGTAAAAGTATCATTGCAGGGCACATGAGCAGTCAGACAGAAGGACAGAGAGAGGGCCAAGAAGTGGAAAGCCAGAGTGCAGCCAAGTCCCCTCTGGGGACTGCGGAAGGTGTGGCTGAGGAGCCAGGAGGGAAAGTGTGGTCATACGAGAACCGTGGAGCCGAGGGCCATGCAGTAAAGCCACACGGAGAAGACTTCAGCAGAGGGACCCGGGCACAGACTGGGGTGGGTAGGGGACAGAGATACCATTTCCCCACAGGGGGCTGGGCCTGCGTTGCCTCACGGCCGGGTTGTGAGCATAACTTATGCGCAGAGACCCGTGTCTGCCACCAACAAAGGTGTGTGGAGAAGCAGACTCAACGGCTCTTACACAGGGCTTTGCAAACAGACTTTCACTTGTAAACATTCCACCATAGACAGGGCTAGTCCTAACCCCTAGTCACAGCACGAGAAGGGTCCAGGAGTCCTGGGAGCAGTAGCTGGTTGCATCAGCATCTCAAAGAGGGCATCTCTCCAGGCACCACAGGACATCGTTACCGCCAAAGGGCTTGACTTCGGGATGTGGGGTTGGGGTGACACAGGCGTGCCTGGTGACTTAGCCCAGAGAAGAGCTTGCTGCTGGCTTGCCTGTGGCTGTCTCGTGTTTCCAGAGTGACTGGGTCCACATAACAGTCTCCCGAATCTTGTCGTGATGACCCTTCCTTCCCAGAGTGGCGTTTTCTTGCTTCCACAGTGGAGTGTGTTGAGTTCTGCACAACCGCGTTGCAGAGCATTCAGTGGGCTGGATTTATTGCTCTCAGCAGGGAACTGGGCGAATTTATTGCTACGCAGGACCCTTGAATCCCATAGACAGATGCACGGCCTTGGCGTGTGCCGGGAGGCCATGTCCTGAGTTATGGCTGCTGCCAGTGGCCTGGGGAGGACCATAGGTAGGACACATTTTTCTCTAGTCTCTTGACTTTTGCTTGCATTCATTTGCAGGCCGAGTGCTGAGTACGGTGCCTGGATCCTGTAAGGGAGGGAGGGTGCCTGGGTCTCAGCTGGTGTGTGAGAGATGTCTTGAGAGGGGGGACACAAAGAATGCCCCACTTTCACCTGCAGCCCTCTGCCATTCTTGCTAAGGGCCCAGCTCTGTCCCCTCTGGCCTGGGGACAGGGCCAGTGGTCAGCCAGTGTCATGGACAGGGCTCCAGATTCCGACCACTGGCTTGTCTTACCCTGTAATTTTTAAATTTGGAGTGGCTCCACTGGGCCCAAGAAGCTATGCTTAGAAGTGCTTTGCCTAGTGACACAAGAGCAGCAAGGGCAGGACCTGGAGGGCTGAGGAGTCCAGGCTGACCAGCCACAGCCGCAGCAGAGCACACCTAACTGGCTGGGGACCTTCCTACCTTCCAGGTTTGGCAGGAAGGCCGGGGAACTCTGAGTTTGCCCATTGTGTCCTGGGCATTTCTCAAACAGAGCCCAGTGATGCTCGGATGGAGGTCTGTTGATTGGAAGGCTCCAGAGGAGGAGGGGGAAGCATTGGATTTCCAGTTCTTTCCCAGGAGAGGTCTCTGCTTGTCTCTTGGGATGACTGTAGCAGAGTGTCCCTGATGGGGGTTACAAGAGTGTTTACTGCCACATGCTGAGCCCATCCAGTGTTATCGGATAGGAGGTTGCTCCTTTCTGAGGCCCCAGGAGTTTTTCAGTTGCTGGGGATGGTCGTCTGGACAGGGGTCCTTGGCTTTAAGGCCGCAACCCTCCAAACTCTGTCCTCACTGGTGCGTCTTGTGTCTATTTCTCCTTCCCATGTTGGGTTTGCCGTGACTGGTAATGTTTGCGGAGCCAACCCCCTGATCTTAAGTAGGCCGTGCTCTGAGTCGGTGGGGACCTGAGTCCGGGGGTCCAACCTAGCTCCCGTTCTGTATAGGGAGTGTACAGTAGACGGGGCAGGGCTTGGCACGGGACAAATCACATCACAGGAGGCGATGGCCACTGAGTGGCATGTGTCTGGGTGGCCTGGATGGCTTCGGAAGCCAGGCTGGGCTTGCAGCTCTGAAGGATCTGAACCTAGCCGTGCCATCCTGCGACCGGCTGCCGTGTTGCTGTTGTCTCTCCCTGGTTCTTCTTTTGGAAGCTGGAGCTGAGGATGCCTCATGTCTTGGTCTGCGGAAGGTTGAGCTGGGTTCTGAGTTCAATGCCATTCCAGTGGACACCACAGAGGCAGCGAAGCCGTGTCTCCCTCTTGTGCTGTGACCAGGTGAGATGGTGAACGGTGTCCCCTGCTGACGCTTCCTTGTCTCACTGGGTGAAGTCTGAGGCCACATGGAGGTCTGTGATCTCACCGTCACTTCTCACTGCAAAGCCACACAGCAGCAGAACGGCAGGGCTGGAAGTCACCCCCCCTACACTGAATGGGGACAGCCGCCTGAGTCACATCCCTGCAGACCTGGGTGCCAGGCACAGAACGAGAAGGAAGTCGTTTTTCCAGAGCTTTCCCTGGAGGCCTCCTTGAGAAAGAATGCTGATGTTTCTGGTGAGCAGAGCCAGCAGAGCTGAACCAGCCATCTTTTCTCTGGGCTCAGGGGTGGCCCGCCTCTTACCTGGGGGTGGTGACATCTCTCCCCTAAACTGGCAAGCCCTGGAGAGTGCCGAGGACTCCCGGCTCTGCTCTCCCTTGGAACCCATGTACCACGCTGCCACATGCCTTAAAGGATTAATTTCACAAGCCTTAAATTGCAGTTTAATTTGAAAACTAATTCAGCCCCATAATTGGCTTTCTGCTCAAATCACTGAGGCTAAAGATTTAAATTCTTAATATTCAGATGACTTTCAAGTATCTGGTGCCATCTGTGCATCAGGCCGTGGCATTAATCTAGGGGGACTTCCACCGGCGCAGAAATGAAATAAATAAATACAGGGGCTTGCTAATAGAATAATCTATTCAAGCTGGAGCCCTGCCTTCTACAGACAAGCGTTCCTTTCACTGCACTCCCAACTTGTAGATTCTTCTGCTACTTAGTATTTTTTATAAGTGACATCAACGTCAGAATTTACAGTGTGGGTCTCCACACTGGTACAAGAGGTCAAGGTGAGACCGAGAGGTTAAGAGGCGTCTTTGCTTGGGCAGTTTGAGAAATGATGCTTTAAGCTGGCTGTGGGCTTTCTGGCCAGAAGCGTGGCAGCCATTCTGTGGTGAACCTGGGCACGCTCTAGAAGGGAGATAGAGGCTGGAGAGATGGCACAGTGGGCGAGGAGCTCCCAGAGTTTGAATCCCCAGGTCTACGTAAAAGTCAGATGCAGTAATGCTCACATTTGTAATCCCAGTACCCCCCATGGGAAGTGGAAGTAGAGACAGGAGGGTGAATCCCCATATCGTGGCAGAGCTACCCTGGCAAACACAGAGGAAAGAATTTGCTTTGGAAAGGTAGAAGGTGAGGACTGGCACCCGAGGTTATCCTCTGATTGCCACAGTCATACTTTAGCATGTACACATGTGCACGCATGTACAGGAACACACAAACACATGCATATGATCACACACATATTGCCCATATATAAAAAAAAAGAAAAGAAAGGAGATGGGCGTGTGGCCAGTGTGATTCTGCGGAAAGTAGCCTAGTTAACAGGGTGCTGTCCTGGGTGAGACCTGAACCCTAGTGTGTGGTCTGTCATGGTCTGAGTGTGAAGTGTTTCCCACGGTCCCTGGTGAGTCCCTGGGCCCTACTGTGTGCTCTGCCGTGGTCTGAGTGTGAGCTGCCCCTCAGAGGCTCCTGTGTTGTGATATTTGATCCCTACTTGGTGGTGCTATTTTGAGAGGTTGTGGAAACTTCTGGAGGTGGAGCCTGTTGGGGGGACGTGAGTCACACAGGGGAGGCCATGAGGTATTTTATATTCTGAGACCCCTCTCACCCTGCGTCCTTTCTGGTTTCTGTCTCCTGTTTCAGAGGGGAACTTGCTGCATGCCCTTGCCATGACAGAGCCCCCTCCACATGCCTTCCTTGTAACGATGGACAGAACCTTAAGCTGTGAGTCAAGGTAGCCCTTTCTTCCTTAAATGACTTTGCCACAGCAGCGAGGAAGACAGAGCACACCCCCCACCCCAGGCCTGGGTGCTGCTGTTACCACACACACACACACACACACACACACACACACACCAGGCCTGGATGCTGCTGTTAATACACACACACACACACACACACACACACACACACACACACACCAGGCTTGGATGCTGCTGTTACCACACACACACACACACACACACACACACACACTCCAGGAGGCCTGGGTGCTGCTGTTACACACACACACACACACACACATACACACACACACACACACACACACACACACACACACACACACACACACAGAGGCCTGGATGCTGCTGTTACCACACACACACACACACACACACACACACACACACACACACACACACCAGGCCTGGATGCTGCTGTTAATACACACACACACACACACACACACACACACCCCAGGCCTGGATGCTGCTGTTACTCACTCCCAGGGGTGTGGAGTTTGCGCCTTCAGAAAGGCTCACATCTGATGGGAAGAAGAGGACCCTGAACGGCCCATTGGGTGACAAGGGGCAAGGGTGCCTGACACGGACGCTGGAAGGACTACTGAAGGGAGGGTAAGTCCAGCAAGATCGACGTGGCGAAGTTGGAAAACTAACTAGTATTCTGAGCAAGAACGAACATGAATGTGCTAAGTCACTATCTGCTGATGACTCACCCTCAGAGCCTCATGTGAACGCTCCTACCTCATCTCCTGGACCACAAAGTGAGTAGTTACATTCTCATTCTGTCATCAGAATGAGAAAAGCTTGCTCTGGGCCGCGCCAAGGTCACGCGGTGGGTGCACGGTAGTAGGGGTGGGTAAGCAGAGGCCCTGGGCTCTGCACAGATGTGTAGTGCAGTGTGGGTTGGGGTGTACTAGCCCACCCCCAGGCGCACTGTTGAGGGACGGGGAGGAAGATCAGATACTATCCACCCAACCACCCACAACTACAGCTGCCACAGTAGTGGGGTCCATGGGACAGATAGGAGAAAGGATGGGGAAGCATGGAAACTCAGTGACAGTTGGCACATGAACTATGGATTTTGGATTTTGGACAGTAGTGCTGGGAGCAATGAGTGAAACAGCCATGGGCAGAAGCAAA
>JANBXA010000429.1:2015000-2162500 GCA_030556225.1 Cricetiscus sungorus
AAGAAGAAGAAGAAGAAGCTGCCTCTGCTCTGCCCACTGTTCTGCAGCATGCCTGGGACTACGTAAAAGAAGAGGAAAACGTTTTAATTTGCCTGAGATGCCCATGTGCAGTGGCTCGCCGTACGTCTGTCTGAACGCCAAGCTTACCGGGGTGTCATGGGTTTTAAATGGCTATGCCTGGTATCTTCAGCAAAGCCTCCTATGGCCTCATCCATCCTACCCTTCCCCGGGCAAAGGATCTCCAAGGGGGTCTTCTCAACCCTCC
The DNA here is from genome assembly GCA_030556225.1 of Cricetiscus sungorus. Classification (NCBI taxonomy): domain Eukaryota; kingdom Metazoa; phylum Chordata; class Mammalia; order Rodentia; family Cricetidae; genus Cricetiscus; species Cricetiscus sungorus. Next base: position 2,015,266 of record JANBXA010000429.1, read on the forward strand.
GTGCAGGAGACAGTTCAGTGGGGTCACACAGGGATTTGTTAACCCCTAGGCTGACATCTCCTGGAGAGGCCCAGCTAGTGGGTCCCATTAGGAGGGGAGCAGCTAGCACTGAGCTCTCTACAAAGGCCTCCAGCAGGGTTTGGAATGTGACCCCCATGCATAGCTGACCTCACCGCCCAATGGTGAGTGGCACACACAGGGCCTTGACAGGGCCTCACCTTCTGGACAGGGAGGAGGGTCTGGCTGGTTTGGCGGGCCTGGGTCTCCAGCCTGGCTTCCTGACTCAGGTTGGCTCAGCTTCCTTGCTTTCCTAGGTTTTCTTTCCAACCGTGGTCCCCTCTCCTGTGCTTCAGCTCCTCGTCTACATGTTGCCATAGAGACCAAAGGCCAAAGCAACATCCCCGGCACAACAATCTAGGCCTAACTTCTTGGAGCCTGACCCAGGACACAAATAATTAGAGCCTTACTCCGAGTGACTCCTGGGCTTGGCCCAGATGGCTGGTTTTGTGGGGGACAAGTGATGTGATGCATCCTACCACCTTAAGGGGAGGTGGTTCAGCTGCCCGCAAGCATGAGGACTGTGTCCAACTTCTAGAGACCATGTAAAAGGCCAGGCACAGGGCTCATGCAAAAATCCCAGGGCTGGAGAGGCACAGACAGGCGAGCCCTGGGGCTTGCTGGCCAGCCAGCCTAGCCGATGTGCAGATTAATAGATGAGTGAGACCCTGCTGTAAAAAACAGGGTGGATGATGACTCGGAGAACAAGACCCAAGGTTAACCTCTGGCCTTCATGTGTGCACTCTTACACGTGTACTCACATTCATACTCACCTCCCGAAAACATTTACTACAAGATAGTGGACACCCTCCTCTTACCCATTCAGATATGACCCCATGCAGACAACCCGTGCCCAGGTAACTCTCTTAATTGCCATAAAATGTCCCTATGCCTCAGGAATCTGTTCATCCATCCACCAATCATTATGTCCTCAATGTCTATTCTTTCTTAAAACTTGCGTGCCAACTCTAGCCTGGTAAAACCTTTGCTCCCTTGCCTAGGGCCCATCTCTCCTGGTACAACAGTCCTCTCTTTTCTCCTCCTGTACCCAAGCTCTGAGCTCCATCAGTCTCATTCACTGCTGCTACAGTGCCCACTCTGCAGCCTCTTGGTACCCTGAGGTGTGTGGAGATGGGGGTTGTAAAGGCTGGGGCAGTGTTATGTGCTAACGGTGCCGACCCCTGTAGAGTAGGGTCCTGTAGTGTGTGGGGTCCCCAAGAAGCAAACGCCAACCCATCTGCCAAGCCTCACCTGGCTTGGAGCCCTCATCCACAGAGCCGTTGTAGACCTGGTTGATGAACTCGGGACGGTTGTCATTCATGTCGATGACATAGATATACAGATCAATAGGATTCTCCACCTTGTTGCCGTTCATGTCCACCGCATGGGCTCGGAGCTGCCGAGAAACAGGTGTGTCAGAGCTGGCAGCCGCATTCGGGGGTATGGTTGTCTGTGTGTGTGTGTGTGTGTGTGTGTGTGTGGTTGCCTGGGGACTCACAGCACTGGGGCAGCACAACAGCTCCCAGCTCCCTGGGGAAATAGGCAAAGGCACCCTGGGCAGTACACAGGCGACACTGGCTTGCCCAGAGACTTCTGTGAGCCTCCATTCTGCCCTCTGTGCAGATGGGGTCATGTGACCAGAAAGAGGGCCACCTCAGAAAGACACCCTCTGTCTGTGCAGCCAAGGTCCCCTGGGTCCCTTGGCTGTGACTGATGTGTTCACACGCCTGGGCTGGGCAGCGCCCTGCAGACAGGATTTTATGATAGTGTTTGTAGCTAGGCCGCTTGTGCCCAGTGGAGCACCGGAGGCTTAGATGCCTCCTCCTGAGAGGCTCACTCAGGGAAGGGCCTGGGGAGGGATCTTCATGGGGCACATAGAGAGGCCTGAACAAGCCCTGGGGGAAGATGTTGACTTAGATGTCTGTGTGAGCCCACACGCATAAGCTCAGGCCCATCTGCTTCTGCTTGGGGCATTGCTCAGCCTTGCACAGTGAGGCAAGGGGGGGAGGGAGAGAGAGAGAGAGAGAGAGAGAGAGAGAGAGAGAGAGAGAGAGAGAGAGAGAGAGAGAGAGAGAGAGAGAGAGAGAGAGAGAGAGCGGGGCCCTGGGAGAGGGTCAGGGAGCCGAGTCAGGACTTGCCCTCCAGCTCCCTCCACTCTCACTCCTTTGGTGCCTACACAGGGTCCACAAGCAGCAGATGCTGTGCTGGACCTCAGAATGAAGTTAGAGCAGACATGGTGCCCTTGACGCCTCTCATCACGAGTGGGTAGGGACACAGAAGGGAAGAGGCAATCTGTCTGTTGGGGCTGACAACTTTGTCACGTGAGCCCTCGGGCTCCACCTCATGGGATGAAGCGTTTAGGGAGAGAGGAAACATGGCGTTTCCACCCTCAGTTTGTGACTGATTCTCTGTCCTGCTCATTTAGGTCCTGTCTGAAGTATGGAGGGGCCCTGAGACCCAGGGCTCAGGAGACGGGGAGTGAGGAGGAGAAAATGGTGCCCCATGACGCTTGCGCCTGGAAGGCACACACAGGCAGGAGCAGAGTACCAGCTGGGGAGGCAGTACGGTGGTGGTGTTTTATTTCCAGAGCTGGGGTAAACCCTTGGAAGCGTCATGTGTGACAGTGCTTAGCCCAGAGGCTCGGACACTGTGACCATGGTGGAGGTCCATCCCGACACTCAGGGCTTCCTCCTGCCAGTGGGAGGTGAATGTGGGGTTCTGCACACGTCTGTGGGGAGGTCCAGAGGACCCTCAGCTTCCCCCCTAGGGTGAAGGTCTAGGTGAAGGTCCTGGATCCTTGGGGACCCCTGAAGTCTGTAACTCCTTTCTATGAATCTCATTTCAAGACTGTCCAACTTCAAGGATAGGGCTTGGAGCTGAGTGGGGTGCTGGGATATGTCAGCCAAGAAGCATGTTCCTGATGTACTTGGGGGTCAGGGTCTAGATTCCATGCACAAGGCTGACTAAGGCATGGTGGCATCAGGAAGGGCTTGGGGACTATTCACCCCTGCGAGTGACATTTACCCGCAGGGAAGCCACCTTGGCAGGCGCAGAGGAAGAGGGTTCCACTGGGCGAGGGCCCCGGGACACTCTGTACTCAGCAGGGCTCTGCAGCAGGCCAGTTAGGCACGTCCAGGTGTCCAAGAGAACCTTGAGCGCCTCCCTGCTGCACTGCAGGGCGTCTAGGCCCAAGCATGGCTGAAAATTGCAAACCATGCCAGGGATTCTCAGGCCAGGGAGGATTGTTCCCCTTTTGCCCCAGATGCAGACCTGGGGAGGCAAATTCTGTCTGTCTATTTCTTTGTCCCATTATATCTCAGTCTCTCTCTGTTTCTGTCTCTTTGTCTCTGTCATTCTCTTTTTCTTCCTTCCTTCCTTCCTTCCTTCCTTCCTTCCTTCCTTCCTTCCTTCCTTTTTTTGGAGACAGGTTCTCTGTAGATTTGGGGCCTGTCCTGGAACTCACTCTGTAGGCCAGGCTGACCTCAAACTCACAGAGCTCCGCCTGCCTCTGCCTCTCGAGTGCTGGGATTACAGGTGAGCACCACCACCACCTGGCTCCTTCTCTGCTTCTTATCTCATCTCTGTCTGTCTTGGTGTGTTTCTTTCTGTGCGTCTCCCCTTTTGTCTCTTTGTACCTACGTCCCTGTCTCACTGTCTTTATTTGCATGTTTCTGTCTGCACCACCCCGTCTGTCTCTCCCTAAGTCTGTCCATTCATGTCTCTAGGGGCACCTGCTGTGTCTGGTGGAGGGGTGTGTTGACTGTGGGCTGAAGCCCATCTCGGGAGCCGGCCGCGTTGGTAAGATCCAGGAGGCTGGCCTCAGTTCTGTGTGTACAGTGGCAGTGTGTGGTGGGCTGAGTCGGTGAGAAGGGTGTGGAAGGCCCTGTCCCTGCAGCCAGGACTTCTGCAGGACTGAGCCGGGGCCTTCATCGGCTGGAGGGGTACATGAAGGAGGAGGGTGTGTGAGGCTTCAGAGCTGGTTGTCAGGGAGGGGCGGAAGCACCTGCTGTGCTTCCTTGGGCCCAGATGCGGGCTCATCCGCTGGTGCAGATCTGAGCGTGCACATGGGGGGAAGGGCAATGTGTCCAGACCGCCCTTGACGCTGAGTGGCCATGGAGGGCACGGAGGGAGGGGCCTGTCTTCTCTCCGCTAGGTAACTGAAGCAGCCGTGTTGGGAGCTCCGGCTTGGGCAGCAGTGCGAGGAGAGATCTGTGGGCTTTCATACCTGGTTTCTACAGAAGTGATGTCATCCTGGGGCCTTGTCAAAGGAGGACACATGGGACACAGATGCTCTGTGCTCATCCTGTGGCACCTAATTTATGTGATGTGTCGCATTATTTTGAAATTTATCGCGGTGGTGTCTTGCCTTGTCAGTGACCTTGTAGTAGTGGCCACGCCTTTAGGGCGTGGTTTCAGGTGCAGACGGGACCCTTTTAAGGCACAGGAGCTGCTACAGGTGGGCGCTCTCGGGTTGTGGGGAGCAGGGGAAGGCAGACTGTATCTTCTGGAGCAGGGGCCCACCCTCCACTTAATGCCAGGACTAAAGCTCTGTGCCTGTGCTGTACGCATGGCAGCAGATCAAAGGCGGCTTCGGCAGGCTGAAGGGGGAAGGCCTGAAAACTGTGCGATGCTGACTCTTGCAGTCGGAAGATTATTGAAGACGCAGAGGAAGGGAGTCCGAGGAGGCCCCGCTCTCGCTGTTTCCTGCCCGGGACAGCCTGCCGACGGCCGCCTCGTCCCAGAAGTCTGAAAGCAATTTTGGAGATGTCCTGAAGCACAGGGCAGATAGAATGTTCTAGAGGGAAATCAGAGGACTTGCTAGGCCTCTCAAGTCGAGGCCGCAGGGAGGGAAGGAAGCAGAAAGCAGAAACTCCTCAGCCCAGGGGCTTTCTCTTACAGACCGTGATAATTAAAAGTGAATCTGTCTAATCTTGGAAGAAGTAGGTTTAATCAGTGAGCGGCTTCCTTCCGCGGCCCACGAGGAAGCGATTGCTCTGATTCAGGGCTGACTCCCGGTCACCTGCCACCCAGGGAAAGAGACAGGGCGAGTGGGATAGGCTACGCCTGCTGTCTTTCTCCCAACCTTCAATCTCACATCTTGCTGAGCCCCTCTCTAGCCTTGGGCACAGATGTCTTTAAAGGACATATTCTAGGAGTGGTGAGTGCATGAGGCAGGCAGGAGGCGGGCAGAGGAGGCGGCTGGAAGGGGGGGGATGTGGCTGCCAGAGTGGTCTTTGTCATAGCTTTGTCAAGTGTGATGTAGGCTCTACAGAGTGAGGCAGGACCCCTGGGAGCCCTAGGGGAGGCACTGACCCTTCTTGTGTGGAAACCAGCAGCCAAGCCGAGCATTTCCTACCACCTGCTTGAGTCTGTGCACCTGCACCAAGCCTCAGCCACACACAGCTTGCCAGCCCCCAGAACGACGTCCAGGGCAGGGACCCCTCCAACTCTCTTTCCTGCAGCTGTTCAGCCTGTGGACAAAACCGTCTTCCTGTGTCCTTAAAAGGGATACAACGGCTTTCCAGCTCAGGCTCCCGAGGGATTCTCTTTCTCCACCCAAGCTAATAACACGCTTGTTTCCTCTCCTTGCCCCTGGCCTCCACCGCGTGGAGAGGCAAAGCTGGATACTCAGACGGGAGACGCTGTTGGCGCTGACATCACTGCTGCTTCTCCCCACAGCCGTGTCCGGTTCTGAGAACCTGGAGGCCCAGTCTTCCTCAGAGGGGCAGGGCCATGGGGATTCACTTGTCCCTCAGCTTAGGACCGTGCACACGCCCCAGAACTTGGGCTGTGTCTACGCCAGCCACTTCTGTTTTCCCGACACCCCACGCAGGGTGGAAGGACGGCTGTGTGGTTAGGATGGGCAAGTGGGCAGATGGATGGGTGGGGAGGTGGAGGGTTAGTAGATAGGTAAATAGATGGGTGGTGGGTGGATAGAGTGATGGGAGGGCACGGATGTATAAGTAGACATGTGAACAGGCAGGTGGGCGGATGAATAAGTGGGTGGCTGGATGGGCCAAGGGCATACGAGTCAGTAGTAAGACATTTACTGCCGGGTAGATGGATAGGTGGGTGGTGGGATGGCGAGTCGACGGAGAGTGTACGTGAGTGTGAGTGGATGAACGGACAGATGAGGAATGACGTGAGTAGATGGGGTGGAAGGAAAATGGTTTTTCTTGAAGTGTCTGTGAGGAGGGTGCTGTGAGCCTGACCGGGGTCACTCTCGAGTCCTAGCTCTTCCTCAGAAGCCACCGGATGAGCAGAAGCTCCTGCTCTATAAACTGCAGCCACAGGGTCAGGAGACTTTTGTGACTCAGGAAGGACAAACCGTTAGACCTTCAGCAGAGCACCCTGCTCCTCAAGACTCTTTGGGGGTTGGTGGAAAGGTCACCATTGCCAGTGACCGACTCAACCTCCTGTAATCCCCCTCCCCGCCCCCCAATAGATGGGCAGCGGCAGCTTCAGGGCCAGGCCCTGCCTTTGTCTGAGGATATAGTGTGGACAACCTCAAAAATCCTTGTGCACACGGAGCCTCCTTCCTGAGAGGGGAGATGAATGCTCAGTCCTTCAGTCCTGAACAAATGGCCAACAGGCTGAGGAAGCAGGGCCATCCTGCAGTCAGCACAGAGCCGAAGCAAGAACTCGCAGCAATTAATCTGACAGCAGGGGCAGAAACCGAGAAGTCCACCTTTGTTCTCGGACGACTGTCAAAGCGCTGGGCATTCAACAGCTGTGCATTTAGCCACAGGCATACACAACAGCCCAACCACACCTCTCTTCTAGCCACTAGATAGGGCAGACGCCATCCTAATCATGTCCCAGCTGAGGTCTCGTCACGCCAGGGAGACTGCTGATGGAGAGCCACCTGGCCCAGAGACACCAGTAAGGAAAGGACGAGGCAGAGTCAGCCGCCCGAGCCAATGCGACCTTGGGAGGGGGCATAAAGGCAGGCCCAACTCCCTAAATAAACGAGTCTGCAGCACGCTCTGGTAGTCGCTGACTCTCAGTGCCTGAGTCATTGGTGCTGAGTCCTCTCCCCCCTCCCCTGAGGGGTGTTCAAGCAGAGTCACCCACAACAGTATGGAGGGGTGTGGAACATTGTAGAAGTCGTGAAAGGGTGTGGGAGGGCAGACAGGCTATAGGCTACCCGCTACTGCTGTGCTCCATATGTGGACACTTACATGGTAAGAGGCTCTTTCCTCCCGGTCCATGGGCCGGGTGACATACATCCGGCCAGACATGGAGTCGATGCTGAAGACCTCCATAGGGGGCTGGTCGGCCCCCACGCCTGTGATGCTGTACCGGATGGGGATGTCATTGTCCTTGTCAGATCTGATCTGGAAGACACAAGAATGGAGATGAGAGCCTGCTGCAGGGCAGAGCTGACACACTCATCCCGACGCCTGGAGGGCCGACACTTGCCCACATTTCCAGAGCACCGTGGATCCCGGCTGGAACAGCCCGGCCGCGTCTCTCTCAGACTGAATTATGCTTGTCTCTTCCCAAACAAAGCAACAGTGTCTCTGCCCTAAGGACTACACGTTCCTCTGGTGGTCAGACACCCTAGAGGAAAAGAACCTGAACAGTCTGAACAGGTTTCAGGCGCATGTACAATAAGATAACCACGCCCTAGTGTGATCTGTTAGAGAAAAATCCTGATTTACCACCTAATGCCTATGCATGTGATTAAAATATTCCACAAAAGGCCCATACGTCAATCAAAAGTTTATGAGAGCAGGAACCCACCCATACCCCACCCATACCCCACCCATACCCCACCCATACCAACCCATAACTCATCCATACCCCACCCACACCCACCCATACCCCACCCATACCCCACCCACACCCACACACCCACCCATACCCCACCCATACCCCACCCACACCTGCCTATACCCCCACCCACACCCACCCATACCCCACCCATACCCCACCCACACCTGCCTATACCCCCACCCACACCCACCCATACCCCATCCACACCAACCCACAACCCATCCATACCCCACCCACACCAGCCCACACCCCAGCCCACACCCCACCCACCCCAGCCCACACCCCAGCCACACCCCAGCCACACCCCACCCTCTAGCCACTTTCTCCAGGAGTACACGAGCTCTTGAGCACACTGGCTCACACCTGCCCCTCCATGTCTGTGTGTCTGTTGCACTTTATCTTCTGAATAAAAGCCCTTGCTACTTTGGTGTCTACGTATGGTTCTCCAGTCCTTTGAAGATGCAAGAATCAGAGATACATCAGGACCAGACAGCAGCCACTGGTAGCAGGAGGGCAGTCAGTGGACTGGGGGTTACCAAGTGCCACCAGCCTCTTGTCCAGGGGCTCATCAGGTGACAGGGAGAAAGAAGGTACAATACTTCAAGGCTTTTTAATCTTTATGTTTTTGACATAGGGGTTCATACCTAGCTCAAACCTGTTATGTAGCTGAGAATGACTTTGAATTCTTGACACTGCCCCACCAATGACAGGCATGCACCGCTAAATCTAGTTTATACAGTGCTGGGAACAGAATCTAGGGCTTCACGCATGTTAGGCAAACATTCCACAAACTGAGCCACATCCCCAGCCCTCACTATTCAAGTTCCGTGTCAAGTTGTGATGCAGTATGCCAGGTTGTAAGGGGCACCAGTAAGGGGCACAGTGGCAGACTGAAGTCCCCGTCTACACCAAAAGCAGGGAGCCTGCTGGGCGGGCCATTTCTTTTCATGAAAGGAGGCAGGACCCCCAGTGGCTGTGTAAGAAAGGTCTGGGGACAGATTTCCTTTCCAGCTGTGTACACCAAACTGGAATCTGCTTCAGAGAACTCCCCCATTCCAAGGAAATCCAATTTGGTAGCGAACACCCTTCTTTCTCCATTTTATAAGGTAACTAGAATATAAAATTTTAATTGAAATATAATCAGATCATCACGACTTTTCTTCCCCCTTTCAAATTTTGTGGGCTCCTATTCTTTACTTACTATTGTTAAGTATTATGGCGGTTTGAATAAGAATGGTCTTCATAGACTCATATATTTGAATTCTTAATCACCAGGGAGTGAACTGTTTGACAGGATTAGAAAAATTAGCAAGCATGGCCTTGTTGGGAGAAGTGTGTCATTGGGGGTGGGCTTTGAAATTTCAAAAGCCCAGGCCCAGTTTCTCCCTCACTCCCCACTTTTCCCTCTTTCTTCTCTCTCCTCTCTCCCTCTCCTTCTCCCTGTTCCCCTCTCTCCCTCTCTCTCCTCCTCTCTCCTCTCTCCCTCTCCTTCCCCTTGTCCTCCACTCCCTCTCTCTCCCTCTCTCTCCTTCTCTCTCCCTCTCCTCCTCCTTGTCCTCCACCCCCTCTCTCCCCCTCTCTCTCCCCCTCTCTCCCTCTCCTCTCTCCCTCTCCTTCTCCTTGTCCTCCACTCCCTCTCTCTCCCCCTCTCCCCCCTCTCTCCCCCTCTCTCCTTCTCTCTCCCTCTCCTCCTCCTTGTCCTCCACCCCCTCTCTCTCCCCCTCTCTCCCTCTCTCTCCTCTCTCCCTCTCCTTCTCCCTGTCTTCCACCCCCTCTCTCTGCCTAAGGATCAGGCTGTGGCTTTCACCTCAGCTATTGGTCCAGTGCCTGCCTGGTGCTGTGCTCCCTACCATGACGATAATGGACTGAACCTCTCTGAACCTCTGGAACACCAAGTGAGCCCCCAATTAAGTGTTTCTTTAAAGAGTTGCCTTGACCATGGTATCTTTTCCTAGCAGTGGAACGGTGGTTAAAACAGAACTTGGCACCAGGAGTGGGGTGTTGCTGTGGCAGCCTGGTCACACTGCTTGTGCCTAGAATGTGGACTTTGGATTAGGGAAGCAGTTGAGCCCGTTAAGTGGTCTTAATGAACATTCCAGTAGGAATAAGGACAGCAGTGCTAAGAACCGCGTGGGGCCAGCTCAAGGGGCTTCATTGGGAAGCGGCCTGGAGACTGTTCTTGTGATATTTTGGCAAAGAATGTGGCTGATTTTTGCCTTTGTTTTAAAAATTTGCAAGAGGCTAAACTGAAGAGTTGTGGATTAATGGTCTTTCTTGGAAGAGGAGATTTCATGACAGACTAGTGTCTCGTGGTTATTAGTGGCCACTCTTATGTAGCTCTACAATGACCAGGAGCAACAGAGTGAAGAAAAATGTGGAATGTACAGTTGAAGAGAAAAAGAGCAGCAGGATGTAGAAGGGCATCCAGCGCTCAAGGAGGTAAAAAGTTTAAAGAGAAGACTGATTAATGCTAAGTGGAATAAAGAGAGCATGACCTCAGGTCAAGACCCCACGCAGCTAAGCTTCCAACCTGCAAAAAGGCATTAAGGGATAGTGAAAGCAATCACCAACAACAGAAAGCAGATACAAATGTAACTGAACCAGGGGGCCAAGTTCCAGCCCCAGCAGGCAACAGTTCTTGGCGACTTTGGCCAAGCAATGCTGGCTTTGGACTCATGAATTCAAGACAGGGCTTGTGGAATCTCCCACCAAGGCTGAGGAAAGCTGCTGAGGCCAGGCGTGTGTCCGGGGTGTCCCTGACGGAGGCCATTGTGTGAAGCCGCGGAGGTGAAGCCTGGGTTGTTAGAGACCCCAGAATAAATACTGGAGATGCCAGAGTGCTGGGATACCTGCCGTCCACACGTGGGACGGACCCCAAAGACAGAAGTGTGTTGCCGTCAACACAGCAGAAAGGAGGTGGAGATCTGAAGAGCACATTGACCTCAGATATGGAGATGCAGAATCTGGGGTTTGTCCCGCTGGCTTTTGGTCTGGCTTTGGTCCCTCACTATGCTCCTTTCCTCCCTTCTGGAATGGTGATGTGCATCCCGTGCCATTGTGTGATGGAAGTGTGTGGTCTGCTTTTCGATTTTACGGGGGTAACAGTGAAGAGATTGCTTTGAGTCTTAGAAGAGACTTTGATCTTTTAGACAGTGTTGAGACCTTGATAGACTACAGGGACTTTTGAAATTGGGTTGAATGCACATTGTGTTTTGGTATGGTTAGAAGCCTGTGGGGGCCAGGAGGTGGAATGCGGTGGTTTGAAGAAGGGCCCCCATAGGCTCTTTCGTTTGAATTCTTGGCCATCTGGAGGTGGAACTGTTTGATAGGATTGGAAGGATTAGAGGTGTGGCCTTGTTACAGGAAGTGCGCTGCCGGGGTGGGCTTTGAGGTTTCAAACTCTTCGCCTGTGACTCATGATGCAGCTCTCAGTTACTGCTCTGGCACCAAGCCTGCCTGCCCTGCTGCCAAGCTCCCGCCATAATGATAACGAACTAAGCCTCTGAAACTGTAAGTGAGCCCCTCATTAAACGCTTTCCTTTATAAGCGTTGCCTGGTTATGGTGTCTTTTCACAGTAATAGAACAGTGACCTAGACATCTACATGACTAAATGTATAAACACAAGTGCTGAGTCTGCTTAGTGTTGCTTGTGAGTATTTTTTTTTGGGGGGAAGGGGCTGACCACTAGGACTAGATAACCGTTTTGGACATTCAACTCTGGGGAAGATTAAGTTTCCATCTCTCAGCAGTTTTTAATTGATTGCAGCTCTTCATCTAGAGAGAGGCCCCATGTGATTTTCACTCTGGAGAGTGCTTTCTTCCTTCCTTCCTTCCTCCCTCCCTCCCTCCATTCGTTTTTTCCTTCCTTCCTTCCTTTCTTTCTTTCTTTCTTTCTTTCTTTCTTTCTTTCTTTCTTTCTTTCTTTCTTTCTTTCTTTCTTTCAGAGAGTCTCACTATATAGTCTAGGCTGGTCTAGAACTTGCTACGTGTGTAGACCAGGCTAGTCTCCAGAGATCCATCTGTCTCTGTCTTCTGAGTGCAGGGATTAAAGGTGTTCCCCACCATGCCCAGCTGAGAATACATTTTTTAAACCAGCATTTACCATGGTTGAACCAGCTCTCCCAGAGCTGCCCTAGAACGAGGTCACTAACACCAGTCACCAAGAGCAACAGCATGATTCTCTGGCATTGTAACAGTAGGCAGAAGTCCTTTACCTACAGGGAACATGACGTTTTCACACCATCTAGCCATCACATAGGTCAGGACAAACCTACAGCTGCTTGTGTTGGGCTCTGGGAGAGGAAGCAGGCAAGACAGCTATGAACATACGTGTGGTGCACACAGTCTGGGGGTTCAGGGCCCCCAATGCCCCTGCGTATGCTTCCACGACAAGGCAGGGGACAGGGCTTCTGAGAATAGGACTAGAATAGGTCAAGGTTGGGTAGTAGACATCTAGGCTCCCCTGCTGGCTTAGCTGGAGCCATGACTTTATTTGGGTGCTGGCGATGCCATTTAAGCTTGTGCCGTCTGGTCCAGACACAGCAGGAAAAATCTGTATGGAGCTGAGTTGCCTACGTGCTGCCTCGATGAGGGGCAGTCTCCGTGAGCCTGTCCATCCTTGCAGAGGCTCCACGGGATTTAGTGACTAGGGACATGGAGAGTCTAGAGGACAGACAGCAGAGCCGGCCCTGTGTGAGCTCTTGGTGCCTGAAGGGTAAGGGATAGTTCCCTTGTCAGCATTTGCACTGAGACAGGCTGGGAGTGACCCGGGCGCCTGGAGTGACCCGGATGGGTGCATTGGGAGCTCTGGCATCGTGCTTGCACTGGATGAAGTGGACACAGGGAGCCAGGAGACGACAGCCCTCTGGTGAGAGTGAGGGCTGAGTGTCCCTGTAGCCCCCCAGGACAGGTGCTGCTGCTTACTGGTTACTGTTCTGTCCTTATGGCGATGGGGACATTCAGTTATTTAATTATAGCTGTGCTGGAAAGAATCCACCACACAGTTAAAGGCTTTTTTGTTTGATTGTTTGTGTGTTTTAAAGGAAACTCGTTGTGTTTGGATCATCTTCTGGGCCGCTCAAAAGTGTCTTCTGAATTACAGCAGCAGTGAGCCACCGAGCTCGTGTCCAGGGGCTCTTTGCACAGACCTTGGAATGCTCCGGTTTTCTCATAGTTTACCTTGTGGAGGAGAAATACTGTGTGGAGGAAGCGAGCAGGCCAGGGGAGAGCACTTTCCCGTGATTTGTGTCTGGAGAATAAGGAAGACCCGCAGACGCAGGTGCGGATGCTGAGTGTGGAGTAGAAGCCGGGACAGCGCTCCCTCCCACCCCCTCCCTGCTGAGGGGCCACTGCCGCGGATTGCTTGGGCTCCTTTGCATTTGTTATTACAGGACAGCACAGATGGCAAAAGGTTGGTTTAAAGTGATGTCTGTATTGAAATAATGTACGGCACCGGCATTTGTGCTCACCTGGGGATGGTAGCAGGGCTGCTCTGTCCTCGGGAGGGAAGCGGTGGAAGGAGGGAGGGAAGCCCCAGAACCTCCCATACAGAGTGTGTGTTTGCCTTGCTCAAATGAACTTGAAGCTGGAGAAAGTCACCATGTGGCTTCCAGCTGCAGACACCTGGGGTTTACTCTCAGTGTTTTCAAGTGAGAAAGCAGGGGGTGGAGTCACATCTAGATCCCAGATGTGTGTGTAAGGGGCGGGAGGCAGAGAGGGAGGGAGGGAGGGAGGGAGAGAGGGAGAGAGATCCATTCAGAAAAGTCCCTCACCCCAGGGCCAAAAGTATACAGTGTGCCAGGCCCTATGGGGACACAGGAGGACATAGTCTCCTGTCAGGGGACAGGGGCTGTCCCACTCCATAGTTATAAATCTGGACAGAGGCTGCCAGTGAGAAGAGAGGCTGTGAGGGTGTGGGCAGCATGGGGCAAGAGACTCAGACCATCACACCCAAATTTGTTTGCTCATTTGTTCTTATCTGCAGCCAGTTATGGACACAGACATCCTGTGCCCAGACGCATCAACACAGTATGCACGCGCGCATGCACACACACACATATACACACTCACACACACACTCACACACACACTCACACACACTCACACAGACTCACATACTCACTTACACACGCACTCACACACACTCACACACACTCACACACACTCACTCATGCACACTCACACACACTCACACTCACACATTCACTCACACACTCACTCACACACACTCACACACACACTCACACACAAACACACACAAACACACACAGACTCACATACTCACTTACACACGCACTCACACACACTCACACACACTCACACACACTCACTCATGCACACTCACACACACATTCACACACACACTCACACACACTCACTCATGCACACTCACACACACATTCACACACACACTCACACACACTCACTCATGCACACTCACACACACTCACACTCACACATTCACTCACACACTCACTCACACACACTCACACACACACTCACACACAAACACACACAGACTCACACAGACTCACATACTCACTTACACACGCACTCACACACACTCACACACACTCACACACACCACACACACACACACATCACACCCTCACACACACTCACACACTCACACACAGACACACACTCACAACACCCACTCACATACACATACCACACCCACTCACACTCACACACACCCACTCACATACCCACCACACCCGCTCACACACACACTCATACTCACACACACACACACACACACACACACACACCCCACGCCATACAATATACACTCATACAGAAACATGCATGCTCAAACACAGACAATACACAATCCATGCAATACACACAAGTGCACACAAGCCTCCATGCCCACACCATGGCCCCTTCTGTGGGCACTGGCCTCGGAAGGAGTTGGACATTCCGTGGCTAATGGTTCTGTCACTCATAGGCCTCCCTGGTCCCTGCCCTGACATTTCAAAAGATGCTTAGCTAATCCTCAGGATCAAGCCTGTCCAGCAGGACATGGATCTCTGGTGAGGTGTTTCTGTGCTTTCTTCTTGTACCGTATTAAACCCAGAGATTTTCCCGGGAGATCAGCTTGCAATCTCTCATTTTTGGTCCCCACTGGGAGTCTGCATGGCCTGCAGCAGCTCCTACTTCTTCTTCGAGTGAAGGGCTCTGAGTCGTGACAGCTGTGCCTCCCCCACCCCTCTGCCCACACGCCAGGATGGAGACGGGTGGATTTACTCTTGGCTGTGACTGCAGCCAGCAAGACCGTAGCTGGCCAGGAAAGGCAATTTTCTTTAAAAACCCATCTCTCACTGAAGCCCAGAGGTAAGAAGATGTTTGCATCTAAACACATTTGCAGCTTCCTGTGGTCTCAGCCATGCGCACATAAAACTCTAATATTCTTGGTGCTTAAACTTGATCCCACAGCTGACAGAGAACCAGGCTTTCTTGGTCTTCTGCCTCCACTTTTGCTTTTCCCAGATGCTTCTGCCTCCATTTTTCCTTCCCTGAGTCACTGTCATCAAGCACTGGCAATGCTTCTCAGACCTTGCTGGGACTTGGGAAGTCCAATAGGGCAGCCTGACCCCCAAAGTGGCAATCTGGTCCTGGAAGGTGTATGCAGCAGGTGCCTCATAATTACTAGGTGAGCAAATGGAACCTGGACTCACACCCCAAAGGCAGGGTAGACAGACAGAGACATCCAGGTCACTCACCATCCTGTTGGGAAGCTGTGGCTGCCAGAGCCCTAAGAAAGACTCTTCGAAGGACAGCAGGGCCACCCTGTGGCCCAGAGGACGGGGAGTGGGCGGGCTGAAGAGAGATGGGGAGAAAAGGTCTACACAACCTGAGGCTTGCTGAGGGCAGAGGGGTGCTGGGGCCTCTGTGAACCATCACTGCATGGAGAACAAAGACCCGTGATTGCAGGAGTGGGAAGGCAGAAGCGGAAAGAGAGGCGAGCGAGGGGAGACAGCACATGGGCCCTGCTCACTGGGGCCTGGCCTGGACAGGGCTCGGATCCCACAGTGAAAGATGAAAGGTTATATGCTGTGGTACTTCCCTCTCATTCTCCGCCCTGTTGGCCAAGAGCAGTTCCAGCTGCTACGCTCCAATCTACGTGTTATCTTGTGTCCCTTTGAAGAATTATGTCTTCCCACCTAATGTGTCCACATCAGGATGCAGGAGCCTGGCCATCTGCTCTGACAACAGCTCAGTGGCCCACCCTAAGGAGGAGCTAGCTGTCCAGGAATCTCTAGCCCTTCAAAAGTCTTCAAAAGAGACCCACAGCTAAACATTAGGCAGAGCTTGAGGAATCCTGCAGAAGAGGGGGAGAAAGGATTGTAGGACCCAGTGGTGCCAAGGACACCACAAGAAAACCCACAGAATCAACTAACCTGGGCTCCCAGGGGCTCACAGAGACAGCCAGGGAGCCTGCAGGGACCGACCTGACCCTCTGCATATGTGTGACAGCTGTGTAGCTTGGTCTTCTTGTGGGACTCCTAACGGTGGGAGCTGGAATTGTCTGACTCTTTTGTTGGCTCCTGGGACCCTATTCCTCATACTGGGTTGCCTAGTCCAGCCTTACTTACTTTTACTGCAACCTGATGTGGTGGAAGATGTCATTCTGTAAATATGTTTCTCATACTGGATAGTGAATAAAGCATTGTGGCCAATGGGAAAGCAAGATAGGCGGGGCTAGGAGACTAGGAGGAGGAAGGAGGAGGAGGAGAAGTCAACATGGAGAGCCGGGAGAGGTAGAATGCCAGCCACCCTGGCCGGTAAGATGAGCCACGTGGAAATACTTAGAATAGTAGAAATGGGTTAATCAGTAAGACAGAGCTAGCCCATAAACAATGATAGTAACTGGCCAACAACATTGTATCAAATACAGAGTCTCTGGCATGGAGGCGGGACCAGATTGGGGGGGCTGGGGGTGAGGGGAGGACCTGCTCCTGACACTGATGTGTCCTGTTTTAATTGCTTTGGGAAGTGATTGTGAAATCACAGGCCTCTTGTATGTGAGACCCATGGAACTTGCTGCACCATCTCATTGAGGAGCCCTTTGCTGGTTGTGGAGAGCTCAGCCCTAAACAGGCTGTCTATATCACCCACTGCAGGGCTCAGGAACCCTGTGGGAGAGAGTCAGAAAGAACATAGGAGCTGGAGGATGAGGAAGAGTGCTGTGAAATGCTGTTGGCAGCAAAGTTTACCTGCGCGATGTCCAGCCTTCAACATTTCATTATGGATGGGGTGGGGCTAATGAGGCCACACCCCTCCCTGAGGAGCCATCAGCACTTAGTGGTTGCCGGGGAAGACAGGGTCATTTTCTTCATAAGTCACTATTAATTGCCCATGATCCAGTGACTACCTATCTTAGGGTTTCTATTGCTGTGACGAGATAGCAAGACTAAAGGAAAATATTTAATTGGAGTTGCCTTATAGTTTCAGAGGTTTAGTCCGTTATCGTCATGGTGGAAAACATGTCAGCATGTAGGCAGACATGGTGCTGGAGAAGGAGCTGAGAGTTCTACATCTGGATCCACAAGCAGCAGGAAGAGACTGCCACACTGGGCCTGGCTTGAACATCTGAGACCTTAAAGGTCACCTCCATAGTGACACACTTCCACCAACAAGGCCACACCTCCTAACAGTGCCACTCCCTCTGAGCCTATGGGGGACATTTTTATTTAAATCACCATATTACCCCCACCCACACTCACGCAAGCAACCCTGAGTCACAAAAAGGATCACAGAAAAACCAACCATCTAACCAACTAACCAGCCAAGTAACCAACCAGCTAGTCAGTCAACTAGCCAGCCAACTACCAAAAAGACATACAAGGAAGATGGGGACGTGTGGAGAAGATGTTTGGTGGGAGGGGGGACGCGAGGGCAATGGGAGGGTAAAAATGACTGAAATGCATCATAGACACTCATGGGATTGCATCACAGACATGCATGGGATTGCATCTTAGCCATGCATGGGATTGCATCATAGACACGCATGGGATTGCATCATAGACACGCATGGGATTGCCAAAGGAGAAAGCAGTTGGACACAGCTGGCTGATACAACCGCTCTCATCAACCGAATGGCCAAACACGCGGCCTACGCTGCCCCAGCTCTTCCTTGCGTTTTGGACATCGTTGAAGGGATCTGAAGTGCTTCTGGCACTTCATGAAGCATTTTCCACGCACAGTGACATTGACATTGAGCCTTCACTTATTTTCACACAGGTTCTTGTAGTAGAAACCCCAGCACGTGACGGGAACGGGAGGGACAGGCATTCATGGCAGAACACGGCAGCGATTGCGAACACTGTTCACATTTACTCCGAGTTTCATAAATCATGGGAAAAGCCCTCAAAGTCACATGAATACTAATGAAAGCCATGAATATGTTCTTATAAAATTTGCCTGGTGGGGAAGAGGGAATTAGTTGCTCTCAGAGATGCCCTTCAGGTTGTATCAAATTAATAAGGCCAGGCTCTCTTAATTCCTAGTGGGGGGTTGGGCAGGCTTTATTGCCGACAGTAGGATGGTAGTGTGGTTGTGTGTGTGTGTGTGCCTGTGTGCGTGTGTGTGCGTGTGTGTGCGCGTGCATGCGTGCGTGTGTGAGTGTGTGTGTGCCTGTGTGCGTGTGTGTGCATGTGTGTGTGTGCCTGTGTGCGTGTGTGAGTGTGTGAGTGTGTGAGTGTGTGAGTGTGTGCGTGTGTGAGTGTGTGAGTGTGTGAGTGTGTGAGTGTGTGCGTGTGTGTGCGTGTGTGTCTATGTGTGTGTGTGAGTGTGAGTGTGCCTGTGTGTGTGTGCCTGTGTGTGTGTGTGCCTCTGTGTGTGTGTGTGTGTGTGTGTGTGTGTGTGTGTGTGTGTGTGTGTGTGAGTGTGTGAGTGTGCCTGGCCTGCCGGTACACAAAGGCCTAGTTAACTTTCGGGTCATCGTCATTGGGAGATAGTTGAAGTGCCCTGCCCTCCCTACTGAGCAGGAGCACAGGACGGCCTCTGGCATCATTCCTCAGGCACACTTCTCTTGTTATTTTGAGACAAGCTTTCCCATTGGCCTGGAGCTGACTGAGTTGGCGAGGCTGGCCTGGCCAGTTAGCTCCAGGGATCCACCATCTCCGCCTCTCTAGCCCTGGGGTTACAAGCTCATCCCACTACACCTGCCGCTTGTGTGGGCTCTGGGGACCCCACTGGTGTTTGTCTTGCAAGGCTTTTCCCTTTTCCTTTAGTCCCAGGCACACACAGGCGTACACACGAATGATCGTGCCTTGAGTTGTGCAGACAATTTCCTCTTGTGCAGCGAGGTCTGCGGCTCGCTGGGCCTTTGCCTTTCGTTTTCAGGAGCTTCCTTTAAAGACGCAGTTTTAAAAACAACTTGGTAAACAAAGCAACATATTAAAGCCAATGTCAGCAGATTTAGCACATTTACTCTGATGCCCAGTGCTGGGTGTGTCCTTTCTCAAGCAGCATCTGTCTGTCTGAAGACACATGGGTAGAGGCCAGCCCACCTCTTAGATAACGTGCAGTAGCTCTGCATTCTCCTAATTTGCTTGTGTGTGTGTGTGCACGCATGGGTATGTGTTCATGTGTGTACATGTGGAGGCCAGAGATGGACACCGGGTATCTCCTTAACTGTCCTCCACCTTATTTTTCATGACATGGTCTCTTACTGACCTGGCACTCAGTGATTTAGCTAGTATGGCCAGCCAGCAAACTGTAGCGACCTCCCCTGTCTCTACAGGTCTAGCTCTGGGATCAGGGCACAAGCTGCCATGCTTGGCTTTGTATGTCAGTGCTGGGACTTGCACTCAGGTCTTCACACTTGCCCAGAAGCAACACTTTATCAACTACACCATGACTGTAGTTTGTGAGTGCTGGATTACAGGTGTACACCACCGTGACTGCTGGATTACAGGTGTGCACCAGCGTGACTGTAGTTTGTGAGTGCTGGATTACAGGTGTGCATCAGTGTGACTGTAGTTTGTGAGCGCTGGATTACAGGTGTGCACCACTGTGACTGCTGGATTATGGGTGTGCACCAGTGTGACTGTAGTTTGTGAGCGCTGGATTACAGGTGTGCATCACCATGACTCTAGTGCTGGATTATGGGTGTGCACCAGTGTGACTGAAGCTTGTGAGTGATGGATTATAGGTGTGCACTACCGTGACTGTAGTTTGTGAGTGCTGGATTACAGGTGTGCACCAGTGTGACTGTAGTTTGTGAGTGATGAATTACAGGTGTGCACCAGCGTGACTGTAGTTTGTGAGCGCTTGGTTACAGGTGTGCACCAGCATGACTGTAGTTTGTGAGTGCTGGATTACAGGTGTGCACCAGCATGACTGTAGTTTGTGGGTGCTGGATTATCGGTGTGCACCAGTGTGACTGTAGTTTGTGAGCGCTTGGTTACAGGTGTGCACCAGCATGACTGTAGTTTGTGAGTGCTGGATTACAGGTGTGCACCAGCATGACTGTAGTTTGTGGGTGCTGGATTATCGGTGTGCACCAGTGTGACTGTAGTTTGTGAGTTCTGGATTACAGGTGTGCACCAGTGTGACTGTAGTTTATGAGTGCTGGATTACAGGTGTGCACCAGCATGACTGTAGTTTGTGGGTGCTGGATTATCGGTGTGCACCAGCGTGACTGTAGTTTGTGGGTGCTGGATTACGGGTGTGCACCACCATGACTGTAGTTTGTGAGTGCTGGATTACAGGTGTGCACCACCATGAATGTAGTTTGTGAGTGCTGGATTACAGGTGTGCACCAGCGTGACTGTAGTTTGTGGGTACTGGATTATCGGTGTGCACCAGTGACTGTAGTTTGTGAGTTCTGGATTACAGGTGTGCACCAGTGTGACTGTAGTTTATGAGTGCTGGATTACGGGTGTGCACCACCATGACTGTAGTTTGTGAGTGCTGGATTACAGGTGTGCACCAGCGTGACTGTAGTTTGTGGGTGCTGGATTATCGGTGTGCACCAGTGTGACTGTAGTTTGTGAGTTCTGGATTACAGGTGTGCACCAGTGTGACTGTAGTTTGTGAGTGCTGGATTATGGGTGTGCACCACTGCACCCAGCTTTCCACTTCCTTTCTTTGATAGTTCTGATCAAGGTTTTGTTTTTAGACTTCCCAGAGGACCAGGAGACATCTGGGCCAGAAAGGGTGAGAAGAACAGTGGGTGGTGACTATGTCACCCAACAGAGCAAGGACAGCAGCTTGTTCAGACAGACACAGGTTCAGGAAGGTGACACGGGTTTCTGGGTTTCCTGCAGCAAGCAGTGTCCCAGGGACTGGGCACATCCGCAGGGATGGAGTTATGCTTCACACAACGTCCTCCCAAGAGTGGTACTTTCGAAGGTCTGCTAAGATGCTTCCTTCTGGAACCCTTGTCAATTTGTGTCACATTTCCACCTGTGGACATTTTTCTGGGCACTCTCTGTCCTGTCTTTGTCCCTGTGGCTCCAGTGCAGATGGCAATGTCCAATAGACGTGAGTTTGGGTAAAGGCATCAGTGACAGATTCTTACATAAGATGACACTGTGGCCAAGACCTGGACCGAGAGAAGAGACAGCCACCTGGGTGACGGGAGACAGTGTTTCAGCAGAAAATGTCTAAGAAACAAACCTCTGAGGGTGAGGCTGAGAGCCAGGGGCACTCAGCTGTCACAGCCAAGGACTAGCAAGGCGGTCAGTGTGGTGGGAGATGAGGGCAGTGCTTATAAGACCACATGCTGTGGGGCCGACGAAGACCCTTGGGATCCTGGCTCTTGTCCTGGTGATGAGGGACCAGTGCTGTGGAGAGCAGGAGGTGCTGTCTGTCATGTTGGTCTTGCTGTTGAATGACACCTGGAGCAGGAGTTGGGGCTGAAGCAAGAGGATGGCAGGGAGCCATGGAGACGATGCTGGTGAGGGATGGCGATGTCCTTAGGGCAGGTGGCAGGGGGTGACTGTTTTGTTTTGAAGGTACAGATGACATGTTCTGGAAAGATGTAACATGCAGGGTATGAGTAGAGACAGGAACACAGGACTCCAGGCAACTGGGAAAACAGAGATGCTACCAACGTAGGTGCAAAGCACAGGCTCATGTAGAGGGAGTCGGGGCTTCATGGGACATGCATGCTAAGTTTGACAGTCAAGCAGCAGGATGTCCCAGAGCACAGTGGGTTGGACTCAGCTCTGTACCAGTTCAAATTCTGGTTTTATTGTTTTCTGCCAGTGGTCTTGGGCAAGCGACTTCTCCTTTGCCTCAGTTTCCCCCCTGTTAGAGCAGAGATAAGCTTGCCTCCAGGGAGTGGGTGAGCACTGCTGAGTGTGGCATTGCATGTGAAGGGCTTGCAGGGCTGGTCCAGCATAATTGTGATGCTTGTGTGTGCGTGGTGATGGTAGCTGACGGGTGACAGTATGACGGTCAGAGGAAGGGGAAACCCACCAACTCTACAGTCTGTAGGCCCAAGGACAGTCCACTCTGCCACATGCCTGAGTATTGCCGCCGAGGCCACAGGATGAAGGTGTGGCAATGGGATTAGTGGGGTTTGGGAAGTCCCGTCCTCAAGCATCACCCTTGAAGCTGCTGTGGCAGCTGCCAGCACCCAGAGAACTTAACCGCCAGTGTGATCATGAGGGAACCGAGTCTGTTCCTACTGTGTGTGTGGCCCAGTGGCATCTCAGCCAGAGTCTGTTCCTACTGTGTGTGTGGCCCAGTGGCATCTCAGCCAGAGTCTGTTCCTACTGTGTGTGTGGCCCAGTGGCATCTCAGCCAGAGTCTGTTCCTACTGTGTGTGTGGCCCAGTGGTATCTCAGCCTTCCTTTGTAGACTCATAGGAACAGCAACGCAGACAACATAGGCCTCGGAGAAAGGACCCTCCTGTGTTAAATACTGGATGACATGTGACCCACACCTATTTGACACACATTCTGGTTTCCAATGGAGCTCTTTCCTCCCCAGTTTTCCTGGTGGTTAATTCCAGATAAACCACCGAGGCCAGTATTAGAACAACAAGCACGCACATAGCTTCTCCCCACAGCAGACAGTTTGCTGCAGGGAGGGAGGTGATGGGAACTTTGCTTCCTTGGGGAGACCTGTGACTCAGTAGTGACACTTCAGAGGGCCTCTTTACTTTGAGGTCTACCTTCCTCACTACCCTCATCTACACGCTTGATTCATCCTGGTGTAGTGGGAAGGGGGAACGCCCTTTTGTATTCTTCTCCGTCTTTGCAAGACTCAAGAGCTAATGTGCATTTCCCGTCATCCCACCCACTCAGCAACTTTCCCCAGACAGGGAAGCCACTGGGGGTGGCTTTGAAAGAATGACACAGAGCATGAGAATCCTGTGTCTCAGGGTAAAGCTGGCACAGTACAGAGCCGTCATCCTAGAACTGTTGGGGATGGTGAGATGCTTTCCCGGGGAACATGTCGCTTGTGGAAAAATTACAGGCAAGAAGAAAACAAGCAGACACACTTAACTGTGGCCCAGAAAATAATGCTCCTTGGTGACTCCAGGATTCCTTCTCGAGCCTCAAGACACTGAGAGCTCCCCGTTTCTGATAAAACATGTGTTTACACGCAAAGAGAGCTGCACACCACGTGCGTTCACAGTGCAGTATTTATAGATGAGACAGTGTTGGGTGTGAAATATGCTTAGCAGAGGATGGCATCTTATTTTCTACTGCATCAACACAGGCTGTCAACATTCTTAAGCCACCAGATAAGCGTGGTGGATTCTAAGGGCGGAGGAATTCAGTAAGATACAAAGCACACAATTACATGACCCCAGGTCTGGGATCAAACAGCTCTGGTTAAAGTCCTCATTTTACCTCTTATTAGTGAACTTGGGACAACTTTAACTTCCAAATTCTTTATCTCTTTATTTATGAAGAGGGACTTGAGATATCTGCTGAGCAAATCTATCGAGAGGATTAAAGCAAAGATGTGTGTAGTACAGAGGCTGAGACAGGGGGGTTGGGGGGCGGTGCGTGCAGCTTCTGCCTTCCCTACAGTCACACTGCACTTTCTTCTGTCACCTCATCCACACTCACCACCAACATCATCTTCTTTACCCACCAGGACCGCCGCCATTGCCTGTGTAAGCATCTTCCGCCTAGCCGCCATCTTCATACACATCCCCACTACTACCACCGTCATCTTTACCCGCATCACCGCCATCTGCAGCACCATCGGTGCCACCGCCATGCCTATGTTATCATCTTCCTCACCACCACCATTATCGTCACCATCATTTCCATCCACATCACCACCACGATTGTCTTCACCCGCATCACCAAGACCACCATCCCTATCAGTGCCACGGCCATGCCTGCACCACCATCTTCCCTGTCAACACTGTCATCTTAGCCGCACAATGGTCATCTCCATTGAAAGTGGATGGACCACAAAGGACACAGCCAGGAGCCCCTGTGGGACTACACAAAGCTATTTTTTCAATATTTTTACAGCTGAGACTTGACATTTATTAGGACGGATCTGGGCACAGAATCTGTTGTCATCAATGTTCAATGTCAAACTCCTGTAACTAAAATTTCCTTTTTTGGGCATTCCCTGTGTGTGATGGATGACCCACAGAACATATTCCCCAGGTGCATGGGTGGCAAAGACGGCCGCTAGGAGGCCACGCAGGTCAAAGGCTAGAATGCTCTTTTACTGCCACCTACTGGCGGCCAGGCATGTTTCTTCACCTTGCTCGTCCCGAGCCTCTTTGTCAATGAGATAACCTCTATCTAACACATCTCCTTTGCCTCCCATTCTGGCTTGTATGAGGGAGGGACAGTGGGCTGCACCTCAGAGGCTGAGGGGCTTATTTCTCCTGCGGTCTAAGAGCCAGGGTAGCCAAGAGACCAGCAGGTGGCACCTGCTGGCTTCCGTGTGCTCAGGTGTAGAGATCCCGGGCACGGGAGGGCTCCGTGCCTACCAGCCCTGCAGAAGCAGAGCAGCAGGCGTGACAGGTGGTGGCCACAGACAGGCCGCCTTTGCCTCCTCTTACGGACATGCGGACTTCTCATCGAGCTGTCACTTTCAAAGACTGCATTTAGCTTTAGAATCTGCAGGAGTGCTCCCTCGAAGAATTGGCATCTGGCAAATTGGACTCAGGACGATTATATGCGGGAGTGGGGGAGCCTTCCCTTTAAAGGATGCACAAGTCCCACTTCTTCCCCGTAAGCATCTGGCCTTGAGCCTTGACTGTCTACTGGATGCTCCCCCCACCCCCAGCCACCTCAGCTCCACAGTGCTACCCACCCTGGCCTGGCCAGGTGCAGTGGAGGGGTGCAGGTCTTGTAGGGCCAGGCTGGTATTGCTGGACACTGGCTGCCCGAGGACCCATCCTGCCTTCACGTGACCATCACAGAGCCATGTACCCTGCACTGCAGGATCACTCTGCCAGCCAGGTTCGGGATCTCAGGTCAGGTTTGGAGAAACGGCCCGGGCATTTCCCCTCTAGCGTTTTCAGCCTGTGATGGGTCCCAGCCTTGGACAGAACAAAGGGGATGCGTATCTCACAGCTGCAGGCTGCAGGGGTCTTGGCAGGCACTGCCTGGTCGATCTCCTGCCCAGCTTGCCCCAGCATGGTGGCCTGTCTCCTCGGCTCGCTCAAGCAGATGGACAGGCTGCCCTGGGGACACCCTTCTCTCTCCAGACAGCTCTGGCCTCTAATGCGCCTCCTCTTGATAGCCTGTCAGATGGGGCAGAGGCCCTTGCGACCCCGTCCCCTTCTGCGTCAATAATGGGTTTCTTCCATGCCTGGGTTTCCATTTCTGCTTCTTGCCATCTGGTTGTAGAACTTTCTGTCTCCCTTGGTTCCCGAGGATGCTCGTACTTGTGTTAAACTTGGGAGGAAGGGGCTGGCCACCAGCAGCCAGCAGAGCTGAGGTTCCCAAATATTCACGCCAGTCTCCGGGCTGTCATCAAGTCATCCTGGGGTGATACTTGTGAGGGCCCCATCAAGCTTATGTGTGGACCCTGAACTGGGAAATAATACACAGCCGGGTGCCAACCTTCTAGAAAGTCTTCCGCAGGCCCTGGCCTCGGCCCCCTCCGGGAACAGCAGCTTTCTCTTGTCATCTTGGTTGGGCCATGAGTTCTCAGGCATGTGGCCAACACTGTGCTGGTGTTTCTGTGAGCCCCATTTTGACCGAGGTGGCATGCACCCGTGAATAGTACACGTTGACCGAGGTGGCATGCACACGTGAATAGCACACGTTGACCGAGGTGGCATGCACCCGTGAATAGTACACGTTGACCGAGGTGGCATGCACCCGTGAATAGTACACCTTGACCGAGGTGGCATGCACATATGAATAGTACACGTTGGAGAAGCAGCCCGCCACCTTCTCAGCCTAAGGACTTGGCTGACACCAAGTGCATGGGTACATCGTCCTCATCTGCACATGGCCAGAACCTGGCTAGCACCTCTTAGGTGAACTCAAGGTCAGCTCCGTTCAGAGGGCTTTACCAGGTAGAGCATAGCGGTGTTTATAGGAGTGTGTGTGGGGCACGGCAGGACCCCGGGAACTCAAGAGATGCCAACAACCGTGCTACAAACTGTTTCCAATGGCACAGCTTCATCTGTTCCGTGGCTGAGGCTACAGTGGCCAAACTCCAGCCAGACCATGACAACCTAGCCCCGCATGAGCCCTGTGTTAGCTGTCAGCCTGCAGCCCGGGCCCTATCAGCCCCTGCCCTCCCCTGGATCAGCACCAGCCCCGCGTCAGGTTCTAATCTGACGTCAGCTTCATCTCCAGCACCAGTCCCAGCCTCACACCAGCCTCAGGCCAACACCCAGGCCACTATCTTCCTCGGCCCCAGCTTTGTCCCCACAGGGAGTGCGCACTGTGATGTCCCAGACACGTTTACATCATGGTTTCACATTGCCCTCAGCCTTTCCTAACCCAGCTTTACACTGTCCCAGGTGGTAGCCACACATGTTCCCATATGTGCTGCATGTATGTGTGTGCATGAATGCAAGGGTTCACACGTGTGGAGGTCACAGGTCAGCTTTGGGTGCCGTCCCTTGGGGCTGTCTCACCTTGTTCTCTGAGACAAGATCTCCCACTAAGACACGGAGCTTGACGGTTAGTTTAGGCTGGCCGCTCAGAGAGCCCTTGGGATCCTCCTGTCTCCAGTCCCGCGCTCTGGGATTATCAGCATGCACTACCATGCCTGGCAGTTCTCACCTGGGTGGTAGGGGTGTGGACTCAGGTTCTCATGCTAACTCGCAAGCACATTCCTGGCCCAGCCGCCTCCCCAGCCCGGCACTTACCCACTTGCACTGCAAGTGATGTCATTCACAACAGTTAGGATGTAGATGCAAGAGTCTGTCAGTGAGCAGACTGACAGACACAGCCTCGGCAATGGACTGATTGTGTCTGAAGTGTTACCTGCTTCTTGTGAAAGAGCCTGATACAAGGCAGGCACTGCAGGATTCCATTGTGTGAGGCCCCGTTGGGGTCAGAGAGCAGGGCAGTCCTACCTGAGGCTGGTTATGTTTAGTGAGGACAGGGTCAGGGTAGGGCGTGAGGAGCCCTGAAGACAGAGGTGATGGGGTGTGTTACGAGAGCCAAGGGGGCATGCACTGAGACGTGTCTGCTATGGCAAATTCCGTATCACGTGCCACAAGGAGGAGTTCACTTCCCCCTTTTCTGTGCCCAGGGAGAAGGAGACGGCACATGACGTCTGTGCCTACTTCACCTACTTCCTTCCACCAGGTCAGCAAGTTTAACTGTGGGTCCCCGAGGGCAGGTGCTGGGACAGCCTGGACCCCACTCCCCACTGGTGGTGTTTAAGGGACTTGTGCTCAGTTGTGTGGATGCTGTGAAATGTGGGCGAAATGAAACTGAATTACAACTGTGGGAGCCTCCCTCCCTAAACAGCAAGACCACTTCGTTGCCCAGAACAGACCCATGCAAAGGGCCACGCAGAGGGCCACGCAGAGGGCCACGCACAGGGTCACGCAGAGGGCCATGCAGAAGGAAGGCCTTGCAGGAAGCACAGGAGGGTCCAGGGGTGGAGATGACATTTGCCTCCTGTGCCTGCCTCATCTGAGGGATTGGACCTGCACCCCACAGCCCTGACAGATCCCTTTCCCTGCCACAGCCTGCCCTCTGGATGCATCAGGGGGCTGGGGCTGGTGAGGGGCACGGGACCAACCTGCCTGGCATCACCTTTTCCTGTTTTTCCCTAGCAGCCACTGCCCCAGTCCCCGTCTTAAAACTGGAGAGTGTGTTCAGATGAGCGTGGGATACAAAAAGTGTTTTCTTCTTTTTAATCACTGTTGAGAAATTTTATTTTGTGTGTATGGATGTTTTACCTCGATGCATGTCTGTGTACCACATGTTTGCCTGGTGCCCATGGAGCCCAGAAGAGGGCATCAGATTCCCTGGCAGTGGAGTTGCAGATGCTGTGAGCTCCTGTGTGGAGGCTGGGACTCGAACCTCTGAAAGAGCAGCCGGTGTCTTAAGCACTGAGCCATCTCTCTGCCCCCACTATTTTCCGAGACAGAGCCTCATGTACTCCATGCTGTTTGCACTCTGCCTTCTGAGCCATATCCCCAGCCCCACAGACACTTTGTCATGATGGTCCTGTCTCTCTCCTGGATGACTTATGCCCCCAAACAGAACATGATCATAGGAGAAGCTTCCTCCGCCCCAAGCTGGCCTGGGACAGTTCTGTTGGTCAGTGGCGGAGGCTGCCTCAGGGATACCTCATGGTACAACAGTGGTATGCCTTACTCCAAAAACCGTAGTAGAAATTGGTAGCCCAACTCTGCCCTTTCACAGCTCTCATCGGCTGGGTGGGTCCCTGGGAGCTGCCACACACTAGCAGAGAATACGCATGTCACCAACACACCCAAAATAGCTCTTTTCAAAATGTCTTCACGCAGCACGGGACGCTGGAAGAAGGGTTTGTAATTATGTGTATCGCAAGTTGTCCCAGCCCAGTGGGGGGCTCAGAGCCTTCATATAAATTATACAAATCAGCAGTGTAGGGAGGAACCCCACGTGGTCCTTCAAGTGATGTTTCCTCCTGACGGATGCACACGGCACTAAATCACAGCAAAACAGCGCTGGGGGCTGGCACTGTGAAGCGAATGCTGGGCTTCAGCCTGGCCGCCTTCCTAAATGCATATGATCATCTTAATGATGTATTTGGGGGAGACATGATAAATCACAGAACCAGGGGAGGCTGCAGCATGCAAATGCATTTGAGACGATCCTTGGGAGGTGTGAGTGATGGGCCACAAACACACCTAAAACCTGGTCCACAGACATCATTCTCTCTGCCTGCTCTCTTTCCTGAAGGGGCAGCTTATCTAGACCTCTGATGGTCCTTCCTGACTGCCAATCTGGACCCCTCCCTGTGTGGTTCTGATACTACCCCAGAGGGTTTAATGCACGTGGACAGAGCCCTCTCAGGTAAGGCAGGCAGAAGCTGCACACATCCGGGAAATGTAAAGAACAGAACAAATGAACCAAGAGGCACACAGGCACACAGGACCTCCCACCGGATGCGGGCAGTAGGGGACATTGTGGCTCTCACCAAGTTGTTCACGGCAGGAAGTTCCAGCTGCTCCCATCAGGTCCAACTCACTCATCTTTAGCAGCCCCATAGGACAGGCCGGAAGAGTGACAGGCAGATGAGCCCACTGCTGACTTAAATCATTAGAGGTCCTCTGCCAGGGATGGAGCTGGCAGGGGTTGGGGCAAGGAGCATTTGCATGTTTCTTTCTGTTGTTCTGGTCCCAAGGCTCACAGTCCTAAGCCCATGTAGGCCCCACATGGTACTTTCCTGCTTTGTAGAATCTGAGCCTGGAGGGATGTTCTCAGGCTGAGTGCTGGGGCAGGGAGGCAGCACAGGGTGGGTAAGGACAGCAGCCTCCTCCGGTGGCCTTGTGGCCTTGTGCTGTAAGTTGTACAGCAGCCACTGGAGTCCTGACCTGGTGGTGGAAGCAGGTGTGTCTCCTGCTTCTGAACACTCCTCACTGGATCCCTATGGCCAGCTGACAGATCATCTAGGCAGCTCACAACTCTCCAGCGCCCACCTTCTAACCCACCTGCCCATCCTAGCACTCATTCTCTGCAGCAGAGAGTGGAGAATGCTGGCCAGCTGTGGCTGCTGTGCACGCCATCAGGGTGTGGCCCACTGTCAGACCAGGAGAAAGCGAGCACGGGAAGGCTGTGTGTATGAGGGAGTGGCCAGCTGGGTTGCAGGAGTGGCATTGCCATAAAGCTGGGTTCAGGGTCTGGTAAGCAAAGCTCTGAGGTACAGCCTGGACAGGATGGGAGGCTGGAACCTGGCATCTCAGGCTTTATGTGCAGAGAAGGGTGGAGGGCCAGGTGGGGAGGAGCCTGTGCATGGACAATGGTAGATCTCACCACGGGGGATGGTTCAGCCGGTACACACTTCCCAAACATGCATAAGGGCCCAAATTTATATCTTCAGGGTCTACTTAGGAGCTGAGTGTGATAACATGTAAGCGGAGTTCTTAATTGGTCTAAACAATAAAAGCTAAGAGTCGGATGTAGAGGAGAATGTGGAGAGATCAGAGAGAAGGGACAAACCACAGCACAGCTTTACCTCTATAGCTTCCCAGCAGGAAGGAGAGCGAGTTTCTGTTACTTCCTGCTTATATCCTGTCTCCACCCAGCCACCTCACTTCCTGTCTCTGCCCAGCCATCTCACTTCCTGTCTCTACCCAGCCACCTCACTTCCTGTCTCTGCCCAGCCATCTCACTTCCTGTCTCTGCCCAGCCACCTCACTTCCTGTCTCTCTCTGCCCATACACCTCACTTCCTGTCTGTACAGACCTCCTGACCTCTATGGTTAGCTAGTGGTAAGCTCTATTCTCTGATCTTCAGACAAACTTTATTTGTACAAGCAAGATGTCACCACAATATCATGTACCTGTAACCCAGTACAGGGGAATGGAGGCAGACCCCAGCCTCACAAACAGCTGGTCTAGCTTAGGTGGACAATTATGAGTTCAGTGGGAGACCACGTCTCAAAAACTAAGGTAGTAGGGTTGACCAGAAGGCTCAACAGGAAGGGTTTGAGACTCAGACAGTGGAAGGTAAGATTAACGCCCACAAGTTATGCCCATGGTTACACATGCATTGTTCAATGAATGTTCCTACAACATACATGAGATATACAAAATCAAATAAATTAAAAAAAAAAACTGTAGAAAAATCCCTCAAAGAAACAATTGAGGAAGACATCCTGACACTAACTGCTAGCTTTCATTCATGCCCAAATAGGCAAGCATACTTGTATACACATGTGCACATAGGTAAAATCCCTCAAAGAAACAATTGAGGAAGACATCCTGACACTAACTGCTAGCTTTCATTCATGCCCAAATAGGCAAGCATACTTGTATACACATGTGCACATAGGTGTGCATACACACACACACACACACACACACACACACACACATTCATGCCATCATAGGCAAGCATACCTGTACACACATGTGCACATATGTGAGTGTGCACACACAAATACACATACACAGAATCCTCATAAGAACTCAATCAGTTTCTTACTGAGGGGGAGTGCTGTGCTCTAGTCTGAGCAGGGTGGGGTCCCTTGCTCTAAGCACTGGCCTCTGTCTGTACCTGCTGGTCCTGCTCTGCTCCTGGGGGACAGGGCGGGGTAAAGAATTGGGCTGCAAATAAACACTTGACCCTGAGAGTTCCCACTGTGTGGTGGGGACAGAGGGGACCCTAACTCAGGGCAGCCTGTCAGAGTATCCAGTGCCCTGGCCAGGTGTCTCTTGAGGAATGGTGCCAGTGGCCTGACAACGGCTGGGACTTTTGCCAGTGAGCCCCCCCTGACACTCCTCCAGACTCCATCAGACCCTTTCTTCATCCACAGCTTCTCCCTAAGAAGCTGGCGGGTCTCATCTGGATACCAACTGCCACTGGATGAGTCTTGATATTGAGATAAGCCCCAGTCTAAACCAAGGTGGATCCCTACTTTTGGAGACACCAGTTGGCAAACAGGTACCCCAGTGTAAACTGAGGTTGTTTCCTGCCTTTAGAGGCTCTGGCTGCAGACAGGTGCTTCTGATATTATAAGAATTAACATTTCTTAACATAAAAGAAAATAAGTTTGGTGTTTAAGCAAGTGGAAAATAGCATTTCCCATTGCTTTGTGCCTAAGCATTTCAGCTGAAGTCAGCCTCCAGAGTCACCTCTATTTAGAATATCTAAGAGCAAGTGAGAAAGCTTTCTAATCCCTCACTACCAGACACCCCTCACCCCCCACCCCCCCAGGGAAGACACTGCTAGGGGTTAGCTGAAGGTTAAATCAGGAGAGGGGAGTTTCCGGTTAGGGAGGAGGGCTTCCTGTGTTCCCACTCTCAAGCCTCCTGTGGGATGTTCAGGACACCCTCAGTAGCTGCACCATCTCCTGGGACATCTGCTTTGGTGCCAGGGTCATCGGATTGCTCCTGAGCTCCCCTGGGCTTTAGGCAAATTTAAGCTTCTCTGTGCCACGGTCAAGTGAGATTGCTTACTTAACTTCCTTTTGTGGAGAGAGGGAGGTGGAGGGCTGAAGGCTTGTGTGACCGGTGGGCATTGCAGATCACAAGGCAGCGGGGATCACCGGGAGCAGATAACAGGTTCTGAATTGCAGAGACCTAGCCTTTCCTTCCTGGCTGGGGTGCATTTTGTATTTGATAATCTTGGATTAGCAGTTTCAGTCATTTAAAACCGGGAGACCCAGAGTCCCACTTACTTTAAACCCTGCCGGAGCCCCCTGGGCATGGGCAGGACTGGGAACAGGATTTCCCACACATGGATCCACCAGGCGTGTTCAACACACAGCTTATCCTCTGGGGACCCAAGAACCAGGCTGCTTTTTGCTGTCCTCTTTTGAACCTCCCTGGGACAAACGTGGTCAAGGCCGGGTCAGCAGCTCCCACTGCTGCAAGAAACAGTTTGGTGGATGCTGGGAATGTCATGGGAGCTGTTACTGTTCTGAACAAACACTGCCTGGCCATGAGACTTACAACCCACGGCCTGTGACCTCCAAGGCAGTGGTCCCCTTGGGGCCCTGCTATTGTGTTTCACGGCTGTTTGCAGCACTGGAATCATGGCTTCTGGGTTGAAAGAGACATTGAAGTCATTCACTAAAATCCCCTCTTACCCTACATCCTCTGTCACCCTAGCAGGCTGCCACATAAACCATGAACACCATTAAGGCAGCCTCAGCTCCACACAAGGCACAGTTCTCAGCATCTTACTCAGCATTACAGTTCAGGGCTGCTGTAAAACCAGGCTGGGAATCCTCCGTCGCAGGACTGCAAATTCTTTTGAGAAGTCGTGCACAGTCTTTGCAGCTTATGGTCACATAGGTGAGACACTTAGTGCTTCCTGGAGCCCGGGAGCAGGACAGGTGAGGTCCTTGTTACAGGGTTGGGGTTCCTGCACTGTCAGACAGTATCTTAGTGAGGGTTACCATTGCTGTGATGAAACACTTGACCAAAAGCAACTTGGGGAGAAAGGGTTTTTCACTCATAGTTCCATATGTTCGTCATCAAAAGCAGTGAGGGCGGGAACTCAGGCAGGGCAGGAACCTGGAGGCAGGAGCTGATGCAGAGGCCGTGGAGGGAGCTGCTCACTAACTAACTCCCCACGGCTTGCTCTTACAGAACCCAGGGCCATCAGCCCAGAGATGGCCCCACCTACAATGAGCTGGGCCCTCCTCCATCAATCACTAATTTAGAAAATGCCTCCCTTCTCAGCTGACCTGGGGTGGAGGGATGAGATGCCTGGCTCATTCATGAGATGCTGGTAAGAGTGAAACTGCGGGCGGCTCTGAGGAGCTGCAGGTGCGATTCCCCCCCCCCCCAGCCTTGTTTACACTGCTAACTCCAGAACCCGGGTTCAGGGGACCTTAGGAATTCTGTTTGAGATCTGCGGTGGTTAGAAGTCCCCTCTATTTAAAGGCACAGAGGCTTTCCCTCACTTGAATGCCCAGCTGGCACCCATCACCTCCAGCTGGCCTCCTGACCCTAGCTTCTCCCAGACACTACACTGTGGTGCCATGCTTGTTACCAGGCATCGGTAACTCGTCAGTAATGCCGTGAGTTTAGCCATCCAGCTCCTGGCTGCTGGAGGGAATGGGACAGAGATGGTGATCAAGCTCCTCGCATGACCAGGGGACCGGAAAGGCTGCAATTGTTCTGCGCAAATGTAAATTACAGGTCCCAGCATCTGCTGTCTTCAAAGAAACCTGGCTGCTGACCCATTTCTCTTGCTACTCAGCAGGCAATGGCTGCAGGGAGGGGCGGCAGGCTGCCCCTCACACAGTCAGACGCTCATCACACTTTGAGGCTGTTTGGGACAGTGTGACGTCAGGAGACTGACTGGGAATGCAGAGCCTGCTCACACCCCCTTCCCTGGGTGGCGAGGCTGCCCTGCAGCTGGGCGAGGGCTGCTGAAAGCTTAAAGGTTCGGGTACCCTGGCCTGGCCCTGCTGTTTCACCCCAAGCTCAGCTCGGCTTCGGTGAAAAACTGGCAAATCTTAGGAGCATCCCGAGGAGGTACAACAGCCGCCGAGTCATCTGGGGGTGGGGGTGGGGTGAAAAGAAAGCACAGAGAGAGGGGTGCGGGCCCTTCCCATGGCTCTGGGTGCAGCCCCAGATTGGAAGAGTTAAGGGCAGCTGGCTGCTGTGGGAGGGTCCCCGTGCAGCAGTAGCTGGCATGTTTATGGAGTAACCACTGCCTTAAGCAAGGTGAGGTGGGTCCCTGAGCTCGCAGGACCTGCTGGACTGTGGAACAGGCAGCCTTTGATTTGTTTTTTTCTTTTTCTGACTGGCTGGCTCTATAATCTCTGCTCACCGCTCGCTCTGCATCGAGGCCCCCTCTTCTATCAGAGAGGCAGAAGCTAAACATTTATTGGCTTTGCTGGCTTCAGGTTGCTGAAAGTTTGATCTTTATTGCAGGGGAGCGGTGGTTGCCACGCACCTTCTGGGTTGTCTGTATCAGCCAAGGATGGGCGTTTAATTCAACTGTCCCCATGTCTGTGGCTGTCAATTCCTTATCTCAGAAAAAGCAGCTCAAGCCTGGGGCATCTACCTCCCACCTGGAGCTTAGCCTCTGAAGAGGCTGTGGTTTTTTTTCTCCTGTGACTTGGAGGATGCTCCTGTTTTTAAAAGCATGGCTTCTGTTGCACGCTTCCAGAACGGCTGCCTGGTGGGTTAGCATGATGTCCTCCTCCTTGCTGGCCATGGGGACCCGTGGTTCTCACCATCAGTGCAGGATAACACTGTCTGTTAGGACCCACCCGAGACTGTCTCAGCAGACAGTCTGCCAGCCTCTGCCCTGCCCAGAATGAGTCTGCTACTCCCTCGATGCGCTGGCTGTCCCCTGCCTCATCTTAGGGCCCAGTGACTGTGACCCTTACATACATGGAAGATTCTGCGTTTGTCTCGTAAAAACAACCACCTGAATTAGACAATATGCCACTTCCCAACCAAACCTTCTCACTCCATCCAAGCCTCGGTCTCCAGTTCTGGACTCCCGCACCTCCTCTCCTCCCCGTGACATCCCTGTTAGCTCTGTGTCTTTCTTCTCCTAAAGCACAGGCACTAATGAGTCCCAGGGTCATGTTTGAGTGGCTGTAATTAAGTCTAATCACCCAGCATGTTGGGGCTCTGATCTTGTGCTGAGTGGCACCTGCGATCCGATACCCCTGTTTTGGGAGTTGGTTTTAGCTATGTAAACTGTGCAGATAACAGGTAAGCCCTCTTCATGTGTCATCTGTAATTTGCTCCAGCATCTAATACAACAGATTAATTAGATTCCTGAGCCCACGGACACATCCCACCTGCTTCAGAATTGCTGTGGCTGGGCTGACAGCTCGTGTGTTCAGGAGCTTATCACAGTACTCCTTGGAGAATGGAAGTAATTTATTCCAAATTTAAGATCTCATATAACGTAGTCCAAACTTCAGGTCTCATGGCCACTGGACCCTGACCATGGCATGCCTGAGGTGCGGCAGGTGTGATTGAATTCCCTGGGGTTTTCTTCTCTTCTTGGTGGATGGATATACAGTCATCTATGACCATAACATCGTTTCGTCATCGTTGCGTTTATTATATTTTTTCTCACCTAACTGATGGGACATTTTGTTGAACCTTGGCCACACATATTGCCCTTAATCATAAAGCTGTTTGGTTTAGAAAGTGGTTTAAGTAGCATCAGGACATCAGCAGTGCACAGGAATCCAATCAGGCAGCTGACGTGCGTGTGGGTGCCTGTGGGTGCGTGTGCCTGTCACTGCACCAGCTCTACGTAGGGCATGCTGGGCACAGGCAGGCATGGGGGTGAGGTGGTGACAAGTCTCACACTTGAGAGGCCAAAGGTGGGCTGAGGACATGCAGGGAGAGAGTGTGCTCAGGAAGTCCCCTGAGGCACAGGGTGGGGGCTGGTTCTGCTTCAGGTCACCTTAAGACCATCTTTGTGTACATTCTCCTTAAATTCCAAAGGGGTTCTAAGAGGGACCGGGCTGGGAAACACCTCCAGTGATTAAATGGAGTGTTTGTCCTGAACTTGAAATGGGAGCATGAGCTTCCTCTGACTCACCACAGGCATTAGTGAGTCTGTGGGGCCCTGGGTTGTGATTGTTAGTCTGCAGGGGCCCTGGGTTGTGATTGTGTGTCTGTGGGGCCCTGGGTTGTGATTGTGTGTCTGCGGGGACCTGGGTTGTGATTATGTGTCTGCGGGGCCCTTGGTTGTGATTGTGTATCTGCTGGGGCCTTGTGTTGTGATTGTGAGTCTGCAGGGCGCTGGGTTGTGATTGTGAGTCTGCAGGGGCCCTGGGCTGTGATTGTGTGTCTAATGGGGCCCTGGGCTGTGACTGTGAGTCTGAAGGGGCCCTGGGTTGTGACCGTGTGTCTAATGGAGCCATGGGTTGTGATTGTGAGTCTGCAGGGGCCCTGGGTTGTGATTGTGTGTCTGTGGGGCCCTGGGTTGTGATTGTGTATCTGCTGGGGCCCTGTGTTGTGATTGTGAGTCTGCAGGGGCGCTGGGTTGTGATTGTGAGTCTACTGGGGCCCTGGGTTGTGATTGTGAGTCTGCAGGGGCCCTGGGTTGTGACTGTGTGTCTGCTGGGGACCTGGGTTGTGACTGTGAGTCTGCAGGGGCCCTGGGCTGTGATTGTGAGTCTGCGGGGCCCTGGGTTGTGATTGTGAGTCTGCAGGGGCACTGGGTTGTGATTGTGAGTCTGCAGGGGCCCTGGGTTGTGATTGTGTATATGCTGGGGACCTGGGTTGTGACTGTGAGTCTACTGGGGCCCTGGGCTGTGATTGTGTATCTGCTGGGGCCCTGTGTTGTGATTGTGAGTCTGCAGGGGCGCTGGGTTGTGATTGTGAGTCTGCAGGGGCCCTGGGTTGTGATTGTGTATCTGCTGGGGACCTGGGTTGTGACTGTGAGTCTACTGGGGCCCTGGGTTGTGATTGTGTATCTGCTGGGGCCCTGTGTTGTGATTGTGAGTCTGCAGGGGCGCTGGGTTGTGATTGTGAGTCTACTGGGGCCCTGGGTTGTGATTGTGAGTCTGCAGGGGCCCTGGGTTGTGACTGTGTGTCTGCTGGGGACCTGGGTTGTGACTGTGAGTCTGCAGGGGCCCTGGGCTGTGATTGTGAGTCTGCGGGGCCCTGGGTTGTGATTGTGAGTCTGCAGGGGCACTGGGTTGTGATTGTGAGTCTGCAGGGGCCCTGGGTTGTGATTGTGTATATGCTGGGGACCTGGGTTGTGACTGTGAGTCTACTGGGGCCCTGGGCTGTGATTGTGTATCTGCTGGGGCCCTGTGTTGTGATTGTGAGTCTGCAGGGGCGCTGGGTTGTGATTGTGAGTCTGCAGGGGCCCTGGGTTGTGATTGTGTATCTGCTGGGGACCTGGGTTGTGACTGTGAGTCTACTGGGGCCCTGGGTTGTGATTGTGTATCTGCTGGGGCCCTGTGTTGTGATTGTGAGTCTGCAGGGGCGCTGGGTTGTGATTGTGAGTCTGCGGGGCCCTGGGCTGTGACTGTGTATCTGCTGGGGCCCTGGGTTGTGACTGTGAGTCTGCAGGGCCCTGGGTTGTGATTGTGTGTCTGCGGGGCCCTTGGTTGTGATTGTGTATCTGCTGGGGCCCTGTGTTGTGATTGTGAGTCTGCAGGGGCGCTGGGTTGTGATTGTGAGTCTACTGGGGCCCTGGGTTGTGATTGTGAGTCTGCAGGGGCCCTGGGTTGTGACTGTGTGTCTGCTGGGGACCTGGGTTGTGACTGTGTATCTGCTGGGGACCTGGGTTGTGATTGTGAGTCTGCAGGGGCCCTGGGCTGTGATTGTGTGTCTGCAGGGGCCCTGGGCTGTGATTGTGTGCCTGCCTGGAGTGGGGGTGCTGTGTCTGGAGCTGCTGTTCTCGCCCTGTGGAGAGCAGCTGGAGAAGAAGGTTCTAGTCCATTCAGAGACTGAAGTGAGTTTTCCTCAACCTGCTGAGGAGCAATGCTCTGCAACTGTTGACATCCTAACCCCAACTTTATACCTGTGTTCTTGCCAGGGCAAGGTCCCTGCAGCACTAAGCAGTTCCCAGCCAGCTGGTCATCACCGGGGGTGGCGTCTTCTACTCAGGCTTGTTTCACTATGCTGGTTGGGTCTGAGTAACCCTTCTCAGTCATCTTCCCCTCATGTTCTATTAGTAAGGGTGCACTTGATTAGGAAAGACCTGCCTATGCCCACCCTTCCTTCCAATGGAAGGACCCGCCACACCTCAGTATGGGTGGGGTGAATGGGGGCTTCATTCCTCAGGTGGAGACAGAAAAGATGGGGACTTCTGGACCCAATGAATTGAACTCCAAGACTCTTAGATCACAACATGTGGGGCACCCAGATGCCCTGCTACCAGAGGCTAACAGGAAAACCTCAGCCCCAATTCTCCCCAGCATCTCACCAATTTAAGACCCACACCCATGGCATCAGCCGGCCAGGGTATGGGGACGCTGTGGCAACAGGAGTCAGCCCGGGATCCCTGAATCGTCTTTGTGTCCAGCATTGCTGGTCTTCTCCCAAGGGCATCCACCTTACAGACTGCTCCTTCCCACAGGCTGACCCACAGCGCAGGTGGGGGCTCCAGGAATATCAGAGAATGAGCGAGATGTTTGCAAAATCACCGACTGCATCAGTTTCTTAGCAACCGTTATTAGAGGGCTCCTCGGTAGTTAAAAAAAGATCTGCTCTCTTGAAAATGGAGCTGTGGATGGTGGAGCCAGCTTTCCTCCATGCCTCTGCTCTGCGCATTGGAGGAGACGCCCAGGAAAACAGCAGAAATGGTTCTAACCCCTCTCCTGAGAACCAAGGGGCCAGGACCTTCTGCCTAGGAGCAGGAGCAGGCACAGGCACCCGGATGCCCCAAGTCACGATGCTGCTGCTGTTCACGATGAGGAGACTGGACTTGCCACACAGCCGTCCTTACTGGGCCAAGGTTCCTCCGTGTGTCCCCACGCTACTTCACAAATGGGTATGAAATCACGTCCCCTGCCCTTGTCTTGGTGCACACCATGTGCAATGTGGGGCTGCACAGCTATCCTGTCGGGGAAGGGAGCTGCCCTCATGCGGTCTGCTTCTGCAGGAGGCAGGCGTGACTCTGCCCTGTGAATTGTGTACTTTGTCTCTTTACTAAGAATCTGGATTTGTTCCTCCTGGGCTCTGAAGGATGGGGACCCAGCACCATGTGGGCAATCTGGTGCCCGCCCCTCACTGAAATGTGCCGCAGTGGTGGATACGTGGTCCCAGGGCCTTGCCTTTTGCTATTTAGCTGGGACAGAAGAGATTTTGAGACTATTGCCCAACAGAAGAAGAAAGGGGTCCTGGTGTTGAATGTTTCCTGTGGACATGCCCTATCCTGTCTTGTGGGCTGGGCCTGTGGTCGAGAGCTCTGTCTCCCACGCTGCTACCCCTTACCTCAGCTCTCCGTTTCTTCATCTGTACCAGGCAGCTGGAGCCGCCTGTCTCCTGACCTCTCTGGACAAAATCAGGTCACATGTGGGGATGCCACCCCATCGCTAACTTGGAGGGGGCAGAAGGCAGACTCTTGTTTCACAAGGCCTTTGTCTTACGGGGAGTGGGTGGGTGAGTTTCAGCTCTGAGTATTGTAAGCCACGATGCTTCTGGGATGGGAAGTTTTTCTTATGATGGACTTCCGTGTTTTGACAGCTTAATGGGCTAGCAATTGGGTTGGAAGCTAGAAATATAAAGTTGGCTTGTCCCGGGTGCAAAGCAATGTGTTCTGGCTGCTACCACAGCCCCTGGAATTCCCAATCTGGTCGCCTCACCTGGGACCCGAGGTGTCAGTCCAAGCGGGCTCGTCCTGGCCTCTGCCATCTGCTCTGCGCACACAGTTTTGGAACCATGCTTTTGAATTGAATGATTTCCACCCTCAAGAGGAGGAATTCAGAGAAAGAAAGATATTGATGGAAATCCCCCAGCCGCAGCTTCCTTAACATGTAATCAAGTTACTGTTCATATTTCCAAATAAAGTTGAGCAGCTGAACCAGAAGATCTCATCTGGGAACCGAACGTAAATTTAAACACTGCCTGCCTCTTAGTATTAGGGATTTTTAGACTTTCAAATAACCAAGCCCGGGGAAATTGGTTTGGACAGGTGCTCTGGCTATGTCTGTCTCTGTGGCACCATCAATTGCCAGCCTGGATGGGTTGTGCCGAGCATGCCAAGTTCCTATCCGGTGCCTCATGACTTCAACACATTTAAGAGAAGGTCAGAATTATCTGAGCTACCCACAGCGGGTCCGGATGGCAGTTCACAGACACATGGCAACACCACACCCCAGGAGAGACAGGAGAGTTCACTCACTGGTGGGCAATTGGCCACGAAGATGCTACCTGTGGGCAGGAGGGGTGGGGTATGCAAGCAGGTCTGTGGCCAATGACACAAGAGGAAGTTCCTTGTGGCTAAAGAGAGGCCGCAGCAGTGATGGTGGTTATGGGTCACCTCATTTCTGCCGCTGCCCACTGCCAAGAGCCAGGCCCTTGACAAACAGAATTAGGAGGGAATGTCTCCGAGACGGTGTCATCTGTGAATGCCCTGCAAAGGATGGCAATGAGAATGACAGGGAGAAGTGTCCCTTGCTCCCTCAGAGGCCACCTGCTGGACTGTGGTGGTTGCAAAGCAGAGTCCCAGTGGTGGGGAAAGCGGGATTGTTTGGGGACTCCTTTATAAAGGCCACTGCCTTTATTACCGCCCCCCCCAGCCCTGGGGTGGCTTCCCTGCTGCTCTGTGCAGCCCTCTGTGTGAGAATGAAAGATCTTTGGTTTGACTTTGGGGTCTCCAAG
The DNA here is from genome assembly GCA_030556225.1 of Cricetiscus sungorus. Classification (NCBI taxonomy): domain Eukaryota; kingdom Metazoa; phylum Chordata; class Mammalia; order Rodentia; family Cricetidae; genus Cricetiscus; species Cricetiscus sungorus. The sequence continues at coordinate 2,056,455 of JANBXA010000429.1, forward strand.
TCCGGTTCTGTGACCTGGGGCTGTGTGACCTGGAGTGAGAACCCTGGCCTCTCTGAGCTGCTGTCTCCCTGGGAACAGCACAGCCAGCGTGTACTGCCCTTCGCCAGGCTGCAGCTGGGCTTAACCATCCAGGGAGGATTCCACACCCCTAGCAAAGCACATTATGTGGATACGGTCTGTCAGGAGCACCCTTACTTACAAGAGACGCGGGAGGTTAAGAGCATCCTTGAAACAGGCAGACACCAGATGGGTCTATGCTCTGACTAACAGGGCTTTGAGGGGACACAGCTTTCTCCCTGGGGCAGGGTGACCGGCAGCAGAGGGACACCAACTGTCTGGGCCTAAAGCAGAGGCCTATGCGCGTTACCCTCCTCGGCAGAAGGATTCACAGCTGTGGCCAGTTAAGGACACTGATGTGGGGAGACTGCTCTGGGTCGCCTACCTCAGGCTCCCTCTGTACGGAGGAAGAGATTTAGGTAGAGAAACAAGCCCCAAGGTGCTGGTGTGGAAAGTGATTGGGTGATGTTGGGCTGGGGTCCGGGGAGGGAGGATGGGGCTGAGAGGCAGGCTGCAGGCGTTTCTAGGAACAGGGGAGAATGGGAATACGGTGGCCTCTTGGATCCTCCTGAGGGGTCTGGTCTGCCAAAGCCTTCACTCTGACCCGTCTAGCCTGAGTTATCCCCAGCAGTGGGTATGGCGACACACGCCTGTGAACCCCGTGCACTCTGGAGGCGGAGGCAGAAGATCGGGGTTAAAGGCCGGCCTTGCTCCATGGTGAGGTGGAAGCAGCCTTGGCTGTGTCAAAATAAATAATGCTTCCCTAAGAGTGAGTGACCTTCATAGCCTTCGAGGAGGCCGCCGGTGGACGGCTGAGCAGACAGAGGTACTCAAGGGGATATTATGTGGGCCTGAAGAGAGTTTGGCACCAAGAATCCATGTTGGAAGGAGAGAAATGGCCTCGTAGGGCCTCCTGTGACCTCCCCACGCACACTGCAGTACCCGTGCAGTGCTGCATGCCTATCCAGTAACAATAAAGTCTGAAACCGCGACACTGCCGAGGGATTGAGACTGGAGGGTGTTGATGACTGCTGACCTTGGAGTTAAAAATCACCATCTAGGGGCTGGGTAGGCTGCTCAGCTGGAAACACCATCACCATGCCAACAGGAGGACCAATGTTCAATGGCCAGTATCCTTGTAAAGATCTGGGTATGACAGCAGATGCTCATAACCCCAGTGCTTTGCGTGTCAGGGGCAGGGTAGAGACAGGCTCATCCCCGGGTCTCACTGGCCAGTCATCCTAGCTGCATCAGCAAGCTCCTGGTTCACTGGGAAACCCTGCCTCAAAACACATGCAGAGAGTGAATGGAGGGGGTGCCTGGCTTCATTCAACCTGCAGCCTCCACTGCATGTGCACACATGTGCACACACATGAACACACACACATGCACACATAAAACCACTGTTTATCCCATGAAACGAATGTAGCTTCCTCCTTTTCCTTTCTGGTGCGCGCGTGCGCGCGCGCGTGCGCGCACACACACACACACACACACACACACACACACACACACACAATTCCAGCTGTTTAAATTTAAGTTCCTGATAGATGGAACAGGATAGTGTATTTAAGCTATTCAAATATTATCTGATTATTTAGAAACATTTATAGCAGCTAATTATAAGTAACAGTTGATCAGAAATGTAACAGCTATAAAATTAATCCCTAATAACCACAGCTCTGACAAGTGGCTGATATTTATTTAACATATATTAAAAGCTTTTTAAATTTGCATTAAGAGAGCCCAGAGCTTAGTGAGATCCCCAGAGACATTGACTGTGATAAAGTAGCTATCACCCCTGGCCCTCTGCTGAGGAATGAGGCCAGGTCAGTAGAGGCTAATTTTTATTGACTACAGCTTTGAAAAGAAGCATTGAGCAAGTTAATGAGAGAGAGAGAGAGAGAGAGAGAGAGAGAGAGAGAGAGAGAGAGAGAGAGAGAGAGAGAGAGAGAGGGAGAGAGGGGGAGGGAGGGAGGGAGGGAGGGAGGGAGGGAGAGAGAGAGAGAGAGAGGGAGAGAGAGGGAGAGAGAGGGAGAGAGGTAGCATTGTGGACTCGCTGGACAGTCTCTGCTAGTGTGTGTGACTATGAGAGAGGACCACTGCCCTCTTCTTACAAAGGAGGAGGAAGCAGGTTATCCACAGTCCCTGGCACCTGGAATACTCAGAGCCTCTGTCCAAAATGCTAATGTCCATGAGTAACCAACCCTGCAGGGAGGGGCCTGAGCAGGGTGGCGTTTGTCCTGTGGCCCCCGTGCTGAGCTCCGGGCCAGCATCTTCCCCCCAAGGAATCCACACACATTGGTCTGTGGGTGCTCACGTGGCTGTGGAATTGTGTGGAAGAAACTGGCAAAGGATCAGGTAGGTTTGCACAAACCAAAGATCCATGCGTGGCCAAACGAGCAGCCGCTGTCTGAGGTAAGAGTGTCGAGAACCGACTGGTGGGACCAGGGGAGAGACTGAGGCGCAGGGACAGTGTGGTGCCTAATCTTCATTCTCGTCCTCCTGGAGTGTCTGTGAGGGAATTTTCAGAGAGGGTTGATTGAGGAGGGGGTAGATCTACACTGCGTGTGGGTGGCGCCATCCCGTGGGCTGGGGTGAGAGGTGAGGGGCACCAGCCCGCCGCACCCTCTCTGTCCTAACTGTGGACGAGTCCCCCACCACGTACCCTCGCAATTGTGAGCCGGAATGAACTCCTCTGCCCTCCAGCTGCTTGCTGTCAGACATTTGGTGACAACAATAGGAGATGATGGGTCACACACCAAGCAATTCAGGACGAATGTGCACCAGGAGCAGAGCCCATCCCCCCCCCAACTGCTCCTCGCTTCCACGCGGTCAGGGCGGGACATGGAGGTGCCACGGCGTGGCTCAGCCACAGTGAGGTGGCCAACACGCGCAGTCATACAGCTGGGCTGTATGGGTAGCATCTCAGGGACAGCCCGCCCGGATAAAAGGCTACGAAGAAGGAAACTTTGCTGTCGGCCTGCTTGCCCTCCACCCTTGTTAGCAAGACTGACCATGTGCCCTGCTGCTGCAGCATCCCTGTGCTGACACAAGAACCTGTGTGGCCCAGCCACCTCCTGCCACCAGCCTGTAGAGAACAGCCTACACCCTCGGCCCCCACAGGCTCCTTCTCGGCCACCTAGAGGCAGGGTGGCTGATACCCGTCACCTCTGGTTGAGGCTACCTTTTCAAGTCTCAGCCTGTCATCAGCGGCCCCTTGTCTACTCAAAATGCCAAGCATGTCACGATGCTCTGAAGTGGCTCCACCGTGTGACCCTTGTAGGCTTGCAGAGAGGAGGCGAGGCCCTGTGATGCTGAGCAGCGATTCTGGATGACCTTCTGTCCCTCAAGCCCTCCCAGAGCCTGAGGCCTGAAACTCCTTGATAGAGATGGAAGAAGTCTCAGTACCCCTACGGTCTCAGGAGAGCCACTGAGATCTGAGGCCACCCGGAACTTAGTCATTACCACATCCTGTAGGGACCCACCACCTCCTTCCCTTGTCTGAGTGACCCATCCACATAGCATGGACCCCTCTGCATCCCAGACACATCTGGACTCCATCCTAGTGCGACGAGGCTCTTATACCGCTGCCAGCCACCACGGTAGGTGCTTGTGTCCTCTCCTAAACAGGCCCACTTGAGCCAGCAGCTCAGTAACGGCTTTGAATAGCTGACAGTAAATTGATGATGGGAATCTAAAATATTAATGTATTCTAATTGAATATTCTACAATAAATTACCTGAGCACTTGCAGCCATTTGATCTTACTGTCATTTCATAAGGAGCTTTCTGCTGTATCAATATTAGCCACTAAGGCAGCCAGGAAAGGGGACATTCTCTGCTCAGACAAGGGACAGTGCATACAAAAGCCCACTTGGTCCTTTCACACGAGTGATTAAATCGCAGAACCCGGGGTGGCTGAGGTGAGAGATCCTGCGGCTTCAGCCAGTACAGCTGTGTTGCAGGGACACATGCGTGTGGACGTGTCCTGCCTGCCTGCTGGGGTGCTCTTTCAGAATCACTTTCCCCTCCTCGCCATGAGGCTCGGAAGGGACTCCTACCTGCGGCAGGGGACATGGTGTGAAAGGGGACACACTGTGAGAATGTCAGTTTCGCAGGGAGTGTGTTTCTTTCTGGGCTGAGCTGTGTCCCCATTTCAGCCATTCTTGCAGCTGGTCCTTTCTGCTGAGCGACAGTTACGGTGTGTGTTCAGCTCCGTGGGAGAAAACCCAGTACAAGCAGATTCCTGGCACACTCTGACTTACTATTCATTCCTTCTCAGAGGCCCAGGCTGCGGGGTCCGCCTAGGGGAGAGATGTATCATACATTTCCATGTGCCAGATGTGTGGTTCCACGTTCGGACCGTGCAGCCAGCCTGACTTCCTCTAAACCAGTGGCTCTCGACCTTCCTAACACTGCTGCATTTAACACAGTTCCTCATGCCAACCACAAAATTCTTTTCCTTGCTACTTTGTAGCTGTAATTTGTTACTGTTATGGATCGTAATGTAAATATCTGATATGCAGGATATCCTATAGGTGACTCCTGTGGAGTTGCCGCCCACAGGCTGAGTACCATGGCTCTAGGGAGTGCTGAAACGGGAGGGCTGTGTCCAGCCTTTGAGGCAGAATGAGAGAGGCCACGTGAACACACTCCTCCCCAGGGCCGCTTTCTCCCTCCAAAGGCCTCCACTATTTTCTATTTTTAAGGGGCACTGTCAAGTGAATTTTCTTAGTGTATCATCTGTAGGAGCGTTAGTATGCTAGCTGTGATTCTCCTTGTTACCAGATACCTGACAAAAGCAACACAGGGAAGGATTTATTTTGGCTCCTGGTGTGAGAGGTACAGTTAGTTCATCACGGCAGGGATGGCATGGTAATGGGAACATGGGTGGCTTGCTCACCTCCTAGTGTACTTAGGGTCAAGAGGAGGCAAATATTGGTGTCAGATCTTTCTCTCCCTCTTGTTCAGGTCAGTATCCCAGTCTGTGGGTGGTTTTGTCCAGAATCAGGGCTGGTCTTCCCTCCTCACCTTTCTGGAAACACCCTCACAGACACCCTCATCGGGCCCTGGGTGTTTCTAAGTCTAATTAAGTTGACAGTGAAGGTTAACTGTCACAAGTCAACTCGACACACAAACACATCACTTTAAACCAGTTAGCCAGATAGAGATGATTTGACCAGGACCCAGGGAACGCCTACGGCGACTACCATCAAGCTCTACGTCCTTACTTGACACTCTGCCTCGTGACGGTGGACTGACCCCAGAGGTGGGTGGGCCTGGGATCCTATACCCCTAAGTCCTCGGTGACATGTGCTCTGTTTGCAGTACTGTGTCTGAGAGTGTCCCGTCCCTTTAGGAACTTCAGCTCTGCTGGGTCCTGAGAGGTGGAGCTTCTCAGGGCATAGGGAGTGGCCAGCAGGGTGGTACCCACTCAGTGGGACCACACCCTCCACCAAGGCTAAATAAAGAGCTGGTCCTCTGGCTTGTTGGTAACCAAGGAACTATACTAGAGGCCGCTTGACACCCAGTATGGCTGGGGTTGGATGTGCCAAACCTTAGTGGCTTTGGGGATGAGTTTCCTGAGGAAGTATAACTGGAAGGGGAAGGAGGAGTCAGGACAGACAGAAAGAAGAAGCTGTGGGTAGAATGACATATCCAAGATGGCTGACTTCCTGCTTCTGCTTGCTGAAGCAGAGGCTTGATGGGCTTTTTCCTGCTGGAGGGAAATTTCAGTGGGGCTTTCAAACCTCCTGTGGTGGGATTTCTGCGCCGAGAGCCAATCAGTTTCCCTTTCTTTGTCTAGATCGGCCAATCCTCTGCAGTAGTTAAACAGACAGTTCTGGGTGTAAAAGGGAACTCACCCCAAACCCCAAGCACATAAGTGTCTCTGCTCGCCGGGCTCAGACACCACCTCCGGATCCCCTGCCATTTTGATTTTTGTGGCCCCTCAGACTGCTTTGCATGGGTTCTTGTCTCCTCTAATATCAGTTTCCAAAATTAAACTACTTGTCCCCAAGAACATTACTTTCCTCCTCCTTGTCTCCAGTCAATTCGTGCTGTGGCAGTGGACAACCTCTCCAGTTAACAAATTCTGAATTTTTATTAGATTCAGCTGTGGAATAGACCGCTTTCTACACGTCCTGTTTTATCCTCCTCTGGATCTTGCCAGCAGTCAAACTTCATGAGCACATTAGAGCAGCGAGCAGCTTTCAAAGCCAGTGCTGACATCCCGTTAGGCGCCGTCAGCACCGCCACAGACATGGAACCCAATTGGGAGGGACAAGCAGAAAGCTGACGGCTGGTGCTTCTGGATCACCACAGAGGAAGAATTCTCTACTCTACCCCTCAAATCTCCAAAGGGAAAAAGGATGCCCCATACTGTCCAGACCAGCACTGGGATTCAGAGCTGTAGACCACACCCTGTCCCACAGCTCCTCTGGGGCTTCCCAGGCTGGCTCGGGGCTGTCAGTTGTTACCTCGTCTGTGCTAGTCAGTCCCCCACTGCCGTAAGGAATACCTGATAAGTGACCCATGAAGATACAAGGCTTACTTCAGGTCCTGGTCTCTGAGGTTTCCACAGTGACCAAGGGATTCTGCGACTTTGGGTCTTGGTGGCACAGAGTGTGTGATGTTGGAGACTGCTTACTCAAAGGCCACCTCTTGAATACCTCTCCCCACCCTCCATCTCCTAAAGAGCCCACTACCTCTCAGCAGAGCCAGACTTGGAACCCAGTCCCCCCCCCACATGCACACGCACACACACATGCACACAAGCAGGCACTCATGCAGGCATGCACACACACATAAACACACACACACACACACACACACACACATCCACACACGCACACGTGCATGCATGCACGCACATACACACACACAAACACACACACATACACACTCACACAAACACACACACACACACACACACACACACACACACACACACACACACTCCAGAGTACAGTCTATTCTAAACCACATGTCCTCCATTTGAGGATAAAGATGGCTAAGACACATATGCAATGTCTCCCTAAGGCCACTGCTGCTCCTCATGGACCCTGAACTGAGACTGGGCCAGCTCCCAGGGTGGAACCAGTGAGATCAGGCCACGCTTTGCTCTAGTTGATGGGAGTTAGGCTCCACCATGGCCCCACAGGCTTTGCCACTGACCTGTGTGGCTCAGCCCACGTTCCACCACGGACCCCGTGGCTCAGCCCACGTTCCACCGTGGACTGCAGTGACTCAGCTCTCACTGTGCACCTGCATGACTGGCTTTTAGATCTATTGTCTCATCAGGCTTTCCTGGCCACGCAAGTGATGTGTCCCCTACGTGGTAGAGTGAGCACTTAGGAAGAGACACGAATCCTTCCGAGGAAAAACGTCTGCAATTAGCTGGGGTTTGGGAAGAGCATTCTGCCTCTTTGTCCACCCACGTTTCCATTTAACATATTTTATCAGAATGAAATGCCGTAATGAGCTCGGAACTAGCTAATCCCAGCTGAACCTCTGAGTGTGCCAGCTCTGCTGCCCGCCCGTCAGGCTGCATTCATGCTCTGATGTGGGCTTTTGGAGCACTGCCCTGGAACACCGACAGGAAACTCGTGGGCTCCCTGCAGATGAAACACCACAGAGTGGCCCAGAGTCTCGGTCTGCGTTTGTGAGAGTTGGGGACAGAAAACAAGGGCACAGTGCAATGCGGCTGTGTAAAATGAACTGGCGTGTGTATGCACACATGGATGCATGTAGTGGGCTGGTGGGCACACATGTATGCACAAAGTGGGTTTGTGTATGCATGTGTCCATGTTTGAAATGGACCGGTGTGGGTGGGCCATACACATATGTATAAGTGGGCTGTGTGTGTATGTTTACGTATATATGTAGGAAGCAGGATGGCACGTTTGAATTAGGTTTCTGTCTGTGCACATGTGTGTATAACGTATGAAGTGGGTTGCTGTGTGCTCATGTGTGTATGCATGCGTGCATGGGGCCGGCTGCTGTGTATGTACACATGTATACGAGGCAGGCTTCTGTGTGTACAGCAAAACCATGGTGTCTTGTTCTCCTCCCAGGTTAGGAACTCAGCTTGCAGGCCTCACAAGCCAGTGCTGCCCAGCTGGCAGCTTCTGCTGCCTGTCACCGCCTCCAGCCATACTTCCCTATGTCTATGTGACCAGGAAAGAAAAATGCCGGGCCATGCAGCCATCCCTGGAGGAAAGTCATGCACACGCAGCACCTTCAGACGTGCCAGGCCATTCCCTCGGGTCCAACCCTGCCTGATCACCCCTGACCACTGACACACCTGTGTGGGTCTCAGGCAAGTCTTTTCCTCTAGGCTCAGCAGAGCACAGCTGACCCCCACCCCTGGGGTGGCACATAGGTAGCCCTTTCTGGGGCTTGTCATGTTTTCCCTGCCTGTGTATACATAGCAGTGGAGGACAAAGACCAAGGATTCGGGGAGACTGCAGTGCTCCTGAGTCTTCCCCGCTCCACCTTCTGCATGTGAGCAGACCAGAGTCCTCAGCTCACCACCGTCACTCCCTCCCTCACTGCCCCGGAGAATGACCTAGAGCAGACCTTCCTGGAGGCTGCGGATGACTGACTGGGAGCTGTCAGTCGAGGTATCTACTTGCTACTTATTTTCAAGGATTTGGTTTGATGGGCTCACAGCCACATCTCCTGTTCATATGCTGCCTGGAGCCTGCTCAGTTCACACCTGTGTTCCAGAGAGCCTTTGGGATCTGTAGACTGGCCCATCTCAGAAATCAAGCCAGCTCTGAGGATGAGATAGGCTGGGTTGGGTGGCTCAGGACCTTCCCTTTTCCCATCTGCATCCTGATGATGTTCAGGAGGGTCTGCGGTGCCCGGGCGCGTCTCTAAGACACACTGCTGTTCCCGTGGCCTAGGCTCACACGGAGGCTCCAGGGTGGATGTGTTTGGGCTGTTTTCTCTGTGTTGCCAGCCACCATGTTCACAGCCACCTTGCATGCGACGCAATGCAGTGTTGCAGGCATGGCTGGATGAAACTCTTCTCAGAACAAATCGATTTATATCAAGCATGCAAGACTTGCAGAAAACCCTTCAGTAAATGACAACACGGCAGCCACCAGATACAGCCACCATCTGTGGAGGGCTGAGGCTTGTGCATAGAATGGGGACCACAGGGCTGCCATCAGCATCATCTTCGGAGCCATTGTGGACAGTGGGGTGGCCAACAGCCAGGAGCTGAGGCCCCAGAATGGTTTCCCTCCTCCACAGCCCCCTCCAGGCTCTGACTCACAGGCAGTTCCTGGAAGCCTCACGACCCCTGTGGTGAGAGTGTGCACAGGGGCTGGGTACAATGGCACCCGGTTTTCCTGGACGTGTGCTGCACATACCAATGCCAGGGTTTCTACTATAAATCCCTGCCTCTCTTGGAAAGACCAGGAACACGTCCTGGGACAGACAGCAGTGACAAAGAGATGGGGGCCCCTGATGATATCTGCACACCGTACACATAACTCTGGTCTGCATGGAAAGGACCGAGAACAGAGCAGGCCTGAGAACGAGCTCTTCTTTCTGCATACTCCAGCCTCCCGTGACTCCTGCAATGCCGCCCCAGAACCCTCATTCTCATGGGGCTTTCCCACGAGCATGTCCCTGCTTTCAAAGCATGACCATTGTCACGGCTGTGTGAGTGCCCCACAGGGGAGACAGGTGTCAGAGGCCAAAGGGCCCAACCTGAGCCACACCTGCTTCACGGACAGGACAGGGGCTGCAAATACTCCCCTCGCAGAGTGGCCTCGCCTCCCACACCACACTCACCCTGACGAGCTGCTGGGGGAAGGGCCCACGGGAGTTCTCGGGCACGTTGATGGGTGGGATGACCCAGTCACGCTTCTGCCTCCTCAGCCCGCTGGAGCTCTGACGCTGGGGCCATGGCAGCAGTGTGTCCTTCGGGGGCTGAGAGGGCTCCAGGGCCACTGTCTTTCCTTTCTGAGGAGGAAGAGCGAGAGACATCAGGTTAGGTGCCTGTCAGGGGCGTCTGTGTTCACCCCTATTGGTATGGAAAACGTGGGGGGCCATGGAGAAGGGGCAGAGGTCTTGTCTTTTGTAGCGGGATTCCAAGTACAGTCCTTACTGGACTATAGCTAAGGGGTTTCTTTTATTTTTAGATCCTTTTGGTGCTTGGGATGGAGCCCACAGCTTTGTGCTAAGCAACGGGATTCAGGAGAATCTCACAAAGGGTGCTAGCCCCTATGTAAAGAGGTTTTGTAAACCAATAATTTCTTCCATAACAGGAAAGGAGCATGCACAGACTGTTCATACCACAATAGGCGCTGAACATCCATAAACACGTGTACATCTTTTATGAATCAAAAATGCAAATTAAAGTGATACACACACCCTTTCACCTGTTGAACTGGTAAGATGAAGCAACGTTCAACCCCAGCATGGATTGGGGCTGACATCTGTCAGTGGTGGGGGATGGCCGAGGCTGCGGGTTTTGTGTAACAGACTGGGTGCTGAGTGGGTTAAGCGCTTCCTGTCATGACTCACTGGCCTAGTGGAGTTCCCTTTTCTGAGCTCCAGGTGTGGGTCTGAAGTCATGGACACAGAGCACACATGCTGTGGATTATTGACCCCTTGACAGCCAGCCAGACAGCCTCGGAGCCAGTCTCGTGGACAGACAGCCTCAGTGTTGACCCCATGAACAGACAGCCTGAGCACCCACCCTGTACCTTTACACGCTGTAGTCCCAGCGGACTTGGAACTCAGTTGAACTTACAGCCATGCTCCTGCCTCAGGCTCCCAAGTGCCAGCTCTCACTTCTGGAGCGCTGAATCCTGTGGAAGCCTGAGCCCCTGTGTTCAATGGGGTACGCAGTGGGTTGGAGGAGGTGCACATCCCCACGGCAGAGGGAACCTGAGGCTTGTCTCCCTAACCACAGGTTGTTGTTTTTAAGCCTGCTGGGAGCTGGAGTGGACAGGGCTTGTGTTTCAGGCTGGCCTCACTCCTGCAGCTGTGCACTACGGAGCTTGTTAGAAACATCCATTCTTTACACCCAGGCCTGGCCAGCTCTGGGGTGGGTTGAATGCCTCTGTCTATTGAGTCCTCGGGTGAAGGACATTGTTCGTTTTCAGACACATGTTTTTATGGCTATTCTGTACTGGCCTGTGGGGTTCTGACAGTGCACGCCCTCAGCTGCAGCCACTAAGAGCACCACCTGTGCACATTCACCGTGTTCCCTTTTAAAAGGGCCCTGCCCACCTCCCATCTCTCTCTCTCTCTCTCTCTCTCTCTCTCTCTCTCTCTCTCTCTCTCTCTCTCTCTCTCTCTCTGTCTGTCTCTCTCTCTCTCTCTCTGCTTCTCTGCCTGTCTCTCTCTCTCTCCTTCTGTCTCTTCTGTCTCTCTCTGCCTCTCTTCATTTCTGCTGCTCCTGTCCCCAGAGACCGGTCTCGTCTCTCCCCTTCCCTACTCACTTCCAATTAAACAAACAAACAAACACCAAACCTCCACCCAAGCTCTGTCTCATAGGGTCCTTTTCTTACAGGCTGCTCTTTAAAATTACAACAACAGCAAGGTCCACAACTCCCAGATGCCAGGCTCATCTGTCCCAGGTATGGACCCAAGCCTTGTGCATGCCAAGCAAAGGCTCTAACCCTCATCACTATCCTCCTCCTCTTCTTTATTTTTTTTAATATTAATTTATTTTTTATTTTTTAGGAGGGCTGCTGAGGGTTTATTTTCTGCTTGGTGCAAGGCACAGTCATGGGGTCAGGAAAGCTCAGTGCTGTGAACCAAGTGGGGGGCTCTCTCCAGCTCCTGCTGGTGTCTATTGCCTGCTACGGCCTTCCTACTTCACAGGGTGGGGTTGATGGATGGGGCTCTGGCCTAGCACCGCTGAAGATGAGTTTGCTGTGGTTCTGCTAGGTCAGGACGGGGCCCTTGTGTTGGCCTGGTCAGGATCGATGGCTGGCTGCTGCTGCTTCATGGTGTCAGGAGCCAGGCCACGGGTGATCCGGCTTCTGGAGGCCTGGGAGGATTCTGCAGAGCTGCAGGGATAGGGTAAGTCAGAGGCTGTTTTAACCGGGAACACTCCCACAACCTTACGGAAGATGGACTCACTGCTCAGGAGACTCCAACACTGTGGTCATGAATGGGAGGGTGGACTTCCCGAAAAAGAAGCTGGCCCACCAGTGGCCACCGTCAGCCTTGGGGAGAAGGGGGTGGTGAGTCATGGAGTCCCTGGAGTGGGAGGGACACTCAGCACTTCCGCGGGGGCTGTTGCTGGATGAGGAGGTAGCCACAAGCTTGCTGCAGGAAGGGATGGCTGCCACACTCCAGGGCCAGCAAGCCGCAGAGACCTCTGCTGAGATTGCTGCCAAAGTCTCCAACGCTCACCAGAGCCCCCTCCTCGTGGACCTCAGTGCAGGCTCACAGGTAGAAATGACTCAGGCATACCCCATGGGAGACTTCCCCTCCATGACTGGCACATGATTTGCACCCATTGTGCTCTTCTTCCTCTTCCTCTTCCTCCTCTTCCTCCTCTTCTTCCTCCTCCTCTTCCTCTTCCTCCTCTTCCTCTTCTTCCTCTTCCTCTTCTTCCTCCTCCTCTTCCTCTTCCTCCTCTTCCTCTTCTTCCTCTTCCTCTTCTTCCTCTTTCTCTTCCTCCTTTTCCTCTTCCTCTTCTTCCTCTTCCTCCTCTTCTTCCTCTTCCTCTTCTTCCTCTTCCTCCTCTTCCTCCTCTTCCTCTTCTTCCTCCTCCTCTTCCTCCTTTTCCTTTTCTTCCTCTTCCTCTTCCTCTTCTTTTCCTTCTCCTTCTCCCCCTTCTCCTCCTCCTTCTCTTCCTCCTTTTCTTTCTCTTTCTTTTCTCCTTCTTTCTCTTCCTCCTCTTCCTCATTTTAAGAGAGGAACTCACTCCACACCTCAGTCTGGCTTTGGGCTTATGATCTTCACGCCTCTGTCCCAGGAATAGCTGAAACCACAACCCTGAGGCCACCAGACCTGCTAAGCTGTTCTCTTTCAGATCACATCTGCTGAGGTGGCCACACTCAAGCAGCTGGACCCTCCTGGAGGACAGCCTCTGGCAGGGAATTCTGCTTGTCCTCAGGGCTCCTGGTGTGTGGTGTGGCAGAGCCCACCGTCTCATACAGAGGTGTCTCTTCCATGGCAGCTGCCCCCGCCGCTGAGGAGGCCTCTAACTGTAGACTGGGAACTCTAAGAGCCTCTCACAAACCCGCTTAAAAACCCGGCTTTGTCTTCATTTGCTTAGGAAGTGCTTGCAGGGCGTTAATTTCCCCAGTGTTGTTTAAATAAATTGCACATATTTGCTTCTGTTTTAAAGCTGTGAGACAAATGTAATAACAAAATCTGGAGAAAGTCAATGCCAAACCTGCGCAGGCTTCTGCCCGGGAGAAGCACCCAGCGCTCTGGAAGAAAAACTTCGGAGGCGATTAGTTAGTGTCCAGCCTGGTGGGGAAGGCACGTTCTCCCAGACACGGGAACATCCGGGCTCTTCAGGATGCCGATGTGGAGATCTGCTTGTTCTGGAGGAAGCTTCCAGTTCTCCTGGCACATTCTCTGGAACTGCGGACACCTGCCTATTCTCCTCTCTCCGTTTCTGTGTTGGGTGACTGGTAAGGGGAGGTACGCTTCCCTGTTGCTACGAAGCATTGCAGAATATACCCACACCTGTGTGACACTCTGCACGTGTATGCATGTCTGGAACACACACAGGTAGGTGTGTGTTCATGTAGCCCTAAGCCTGGACTCCTCCACAGACTGACCCTTGCCCAGTTTGTGCATCTCAGTGTCCTGAGTGTCCCGGGACATTCTAACAGTTTCCTCCCCACACTCCTGTTCCTTCTCTGCTGGCCCAGCTTTCTTAAAGTAGCAGCTGCCAAACTGAAGCCTTGCTCGCGTCCAGTATGGCTGCAGTCTGGATCCAGCTTCAAGAGGAAAGCCTCACCTTTTCCCTTGTCGCTGGACCTTCGGGTAGCTGGAAGGTGAGCGGGCAATGGGAGAGGAGAAATCTGACTGGAAGCATCCTAGGGGCCTGGGTCTGCTTTCCCCAAGAGCAGTTCTCAACCTTATGGGTGGCAGCCCCACAGGGGTCACATATGAGACAGCCCACAAGTCAGACATTTACATCATGATTTATAACTATGGAAAAATCATGGTGATAAAATAGCAGTGAAATGATTTTATGGTTGGGAGTCACCACAACATGAGGAGCTGTATTAAAGGGTTGCAGCATTAGGGAGGTTGGGTACCACCATCCTGGAGTCTTACAGCTAGCCCTGCCCACCTCTCTCTGCCGCAGGGAGGTCTGTGAGGAGTTGAGACCTTCTCCTGGTGCTTGATCTCCCCACTTGTGCCCTTGCTTTTTGGCTTTGGGCTGGCGAGGCAGAGGATTTTGTAGGAACCAGGCCAGGCTAGGACCATGTGTCTCCAAGGCATCCTAAATCTGTTTGATTTCCCTGCCTTCTCCCTCCCTCCCTCTTCTCTCTTTCCTCAAGCTAGGATCTCACATAGCCCAGGCTGGCCTTGAACTTGTGATTCTCTAGTTTCTGCCTTGGAAGTGCTGAGATCACAGGTACTTCACTGCCTCACTTGTTACTTCCTTTTTAAATCTGAATTCTGGGGATTAACCCCAGGTCAGGTTTAATAACTGAGCCATATCTTCTGCCTGAGTTCTCACGAGCTGGGCAATGGCAGGGTCCTCTGGTGGCATGTACATCCCTGTGTGCATGTATGCCTGTGTGTGTGTGTGTGTGTGTGTGTGTGTGTGTGTGCCTGTGTGCATTCATGCATGTGTGTGTATCTATGTGCATGCGTGTGTGTGTGTGTGTGTGTGCCTGTGTGCATCCATGTGTTTGTGTGTATGCCTGTGTGCATGGATGCATGCATGTGTGCGTATGTGCATGCTTGCACATGCATGGGTGTGTGTGTTTGTGTGTGTGTGCACATGCCTCTGTGTGTGTGCCTGTGTACATTCATGTATGTGTGTGTATGTGTGCCTGTGTGCATGCATGTGTATGTGCATGTACCTGTGTGTGTATTTTATCCAGGGAAGGCTGGGATGGAGACTTGGCAGTCATTCCATATCAACTGGTCTTGGGTCCCTCTTGGGTCTCTCTTGGTAGGCTTCTTGGATCCGTCTCAAATGCAGCCACTTCCCTTTCCCTCTCCGGACCATGGAAAGATGCTCAAGCTTGAGGACATGTGTGTTGTCATTTCAGGGAAGAGGTGACAAGTGAATTAATAAGGAGGAGGGGGAGGCATGCAAATAGTGGTGGCCTGAGGATTTTCCCTGGAAGGTAGAGGCTCTGGGTCACAGGCAGCCTGTGTTTGGAGATGAAAGCAATGGCCACAGTGGCCCCATACCCCTGTCCTCAAGCCTGGGCTCTGTCCTGCCCAGGCCTTACTCTGCTCGGGAGGAGAGTTGTTGTCTGAGCAGGACCATGAGGGTAATTGACTGTGGCTTCTCAGAGAGGTCCCCAGGGCTGCTCTGTATTAGCAAGAAGCTGGGTCAGTTCCCTGCAGGCTCCATTCACAAGTGGCAGATGAATAATTCAACACTGATCTGGGACAGGTTTTAAATAATCACTTTTTTTTTTAAAGAAAGGGTCTCACTCACAAGCCTTGGCTGGCTTGGAGCTTGCTACATAGACCAAGCTGGCCTCAGACTCACAGAGATCTGCTTGCTTCTGCCTCCCAAGCACTGGGACTAAAGGTCTGCGCCACCACACCCTGCTCATCATACTTTATTTTAAAGATAATCAAATGTCAAGTTGGGATATAATGTAGAAAATGATCTTTTCTCATGGTTCCCCACTGTCCAGTCTGCTCATCTCTTGTGAGGAATCAAGCAGGAGCCTGGGTATCAAAGTCAGTGAAATGTACAGGTAAGGCCACTCAGGGTAGGTGAGCGACAGAGTCTAGGAACAGAAAACTCTGAACGCCTGTCCCAGGGGTGTGTGGGTCTGCCCTTATCATCTTGGTTTGCAATGAGCAGGAATTGGCTTTTGCAGTAGGTGGGGATTGGTTTACAATAGATGTTGATCATTGCTTTATAAATGTCCTTGTGATGGCAGTACAGAGGGCTGGCAGAGCTGTTCCAGGCTCTGGGGTTGGCAGGGCAGGTTCCCTGAAGCCGGTGTGTGCCTCTCGCTATGCTCCCGTGAAATCTTAACCGTGTGTGTGTGTGTGTGTGTGTGTGTGTGTGTGTGTGTGTGTGTGTGCCAAAGCAGAGTGCAGAGTTATATAAATGGCCGTGCAGGTACAGGGACTCTGAGAAGACCTAGAAAACGGGTGTTCCAAACTGGAGCAACCTTGCCCACCTCACAGAGCTAAGAGGGAGTGGGCAGTCAGCACTGGGTATAGGTGTCGTCTCCTGGACACTTGTGCAAAGTCTCTTGAGGGACTGAATTTCCCATCACTGCCCAGAGAAGGTGTCACATTTTAGCTCAGTGGAAACACAAGATTACTTCAAGGTTCCCAGGTGCCAGCTCTACAATTCTGGGTTGCTGAAGGAATGGGCTGACCTTGGGGACAGGTGACCTATCTGTCACCTATATGATGCTCTCCCAGCTCCCCAGTAACTGGGTCTGGGTGAACATACTGGATGTCTCCCTAACACCTTTAAGTCCTTCCAATTTTGAGAAAAGGGAACACGTTCGAGTCTTTCTGATTCAATAAAAGTGGCTTATAGAAGCCATCACAACATCTTCCAAGGGGCCTGGGACACAGCCTCTGATGTCAAGGTGTCACACTGCCAGCCTCACCTCGTCAGAAGCAATCATCAGCTTTGTTACCCATGTGACTCTTCTGGAATGTCTGGCTGACCGCACAGCCCAGCGAACCCCCTGATGCTGATGCATGGTTTTCCTAGAGTGCCAGAAGCCGTAACTTGCACACACAGGAAGTGAGAGCTAGCTGATTGGGCACAGAACAAAGAGACTGTGTGGAGGGATAGTACTGTGGCCCCATTTTCTTCCTCTAAGTCTTCTGGCCAGGAAATTCCATCCGGAAGGAAATGATAAATACTGGTGGTGTGGCAAACCAGGGATCTGCCTTCTTGCCTAAGTACACTAGAGTAGCAAGTGTAAGCCCCACCTCCCCCAGCCAAGGTTCCCCTCGTGCAGCAGTAAAGGCAGAGGAGGAAGTGTGTGAGGTAGGCCTGCAATCTCAGCTACTTGCTAGGCTGAGGCAGGAGGACTGAAGTTCAGTGGCCGCCTGAGCTCTCAGTGAAGTTGTGTCGCAGATGAAAAAGGGAAGAAAAGGAGCTGGATGCAGCTTTGTGGTAGAGATCTTCCTGAGCATGCACAGGGCCCTGGCTTTCACCCACACTACGGATGTAATAAAATAATAAAAAATAAAATAAAGGAGAGCAGACACAGGGGGAATGATGGGCAGGGGGAGCTGATTGATGGGAGAGGCCCGAGATCAGAGAATTCCTTCCTATGAAATGACATTGGGAGCTCAGGGCCATAGCCAGGGAACGGGCGTCCAAGGGGCCAGCACGATGGCTCAGCTGGTAAAGCACCCTACATAACCGTAGAGTGCTGGGATGAATTCCCCAGGACCCGTGCAAGGATGGCAGGAGAAAACCCATTCCACAAAGTTGTCCCGTGACGTCCACATACACACAGTGGCATGCACACACCAGCACACACATTCACACACAGAACTGAAATACCAGGTACCACAGGAGCTCCACGGACTCATCTTAGAGCCTCTGCTAAACGGTGGCTGAGCACTGGGCACAGGCAACTTATAACTGAGTGTGTGTGACAGGGATGGGAGGTGGGACTAGAGTCATGTGGAAGTCCTGTGGCTAGAAGGGCGTGGGCTTTGCCTGGGTTCCATCGCCAGACACAGCCTGTCAGTGTAGGGCCGGCTGCTCAGTAGAGTTAAGTGGCAGCTCGAGGATATTACATGCATCGGGCTGTGTGTAGGAGGGGAGGACCTCTAGCCCGACCCCAGGTAGATGGTGTGCCCAGCAGGGAAGGTCTGGGATCTTCAAAACCCTTTCTACCTCCTTCTCTGGCCTCTCCCAGCATCCAGCAGCCATCAGCTGCTTAGCTAGCAGCTCCATCCTCTTACCCAGCAGCCTTTGCTGACACACAGCTCCCAACACCTACAGATCTGTATGCGCTGGGCACCCACAGTGTCACCGGTATCGGTATTGTAACCTAACAGCCCTGCTCCCTCCACAAAACACAGGTAAATGTGGAGCCATGGCGGGCCACACAAACAATTTGTGTCTTGAAGTCTGGTGTTCTCAGATTGTTAACTGGGTCAAAACAAAGCATTGTTTCTGCATCTGGAACGAACTCACATTGGAATAGGGAAGGTGAGATATTATGGCCCCCAAATAAATCTACAGATGGCTGCCTTCCATTCCTCTGTCCTGTGTCTGATTTTTGTGACTTCCCCAGAGTTCTAGATTCTACTTGTTTCAACAAGGACAGTAATGTGGGTTTCCCACCACGGCCGAGCCTGGCATTGTTTTTAACTGGGAGTGAGTAGATAATTAGGCTTCTCTCCTCCCCTTCCTCCCCTCTTTATTCCCCCCACCCCCTAGAGGAGCATTGAGATCTGTACACTTTATTCCTTTGCCTCTTCCCTTTCAGTGAAACTCTGGAAAGGGTCCATTTTGCTTGTCTGCAAGCACACACATTTAAAATATTTAGCTAGGCTTCTGCCTTCAGACTTCTAGCTGGTTTCCATAGTAGCCAAGGAACAGCTAAGGCAGAATAAAATGGCATTTAACAAACACAAAATAAAACAACAGAAAGACAGCCACACTCGCAGACAGAGCACTGAGCTACTACACACACGCCTTTGCACGAATTCTCTCTGAAAAGGCCCCGGGTGGGCGATGAGTGCCATCTTTGTCCCAGAAGCCGGATGTTACTTAGTTGTGATTGTTTGCAAAACCGAGAGGCTGAAATCCCACCGAGATGTGCACAGGAAGGCTTTCTGAACAGGGCAGGGTGATGATTCTATCTGCAAGGACTGTTTGGGCTCAGACCTTCCGTGTAAGGTGGGCTCCCTACTGCCTATGGATTGAGGCAGTTTTTAATTTCCTCAAGACCATAGTATACAATGGTGGAATTGGTGCTGTTTGAGGACTGGAGGCCCGGGTTAGTCATCAGGTTATGCCCTGAGCTGCAGCTCTCAGTCCCACCACCCTGGGCACTGCAGAGAGTGTGGGCCGTGAGTCCCACCACCCTGGGCACAGGAGAGAGTGTGGGCCGTGAGTCCCACCACCCTGGGCACTGGAGACCGCTGGCAGCATCCCTGACCTTCACCCAAGTATCACCAGGTACACCTCCTACCACAACAGCCGGAATGGTTCCAGAAATCACAAAATGCCCTGGATGGAAATAATGTACTCCAGAGAGTTAAGAAAAGTATGTGTAGTGAGAAATACCATAAA
Organism: Cricetiscus sungorus; assembly: GCA_030556225.1. NCBI lineage: Eukaryota > Metazoa > Chordata > Mammalia > Rodentia > Cricetidae > Cricetiscus > Cricetiscus sungorus. The sequence goes on from JANBXA010000429.1 coordinate 2,075,946, forward strand.
CAAAACTGCCCTTTAGTTTTCAGAACAAAGGAGAAAAAAAAAAAAAAAAAAAAAAACCAAACCAAACCAAACAAAAACCCAAACAAACAACAACAACAAAACTGCTCTACAAACCCACACTCGCTGTAAGAAAATAATTAGACTCAGTCGGGAAACAGGGGAAAACGCTGGAGTTGTTCATGGGACCAAACACTGTCTATCTGCCTTGTTCCTCTCCATGGCTCCTTCATGTGGAGCAGAGAAGGAGCCCGCGGACGGACGGCCTTTCCTCACAGGCACCACACAGAGCCCAGCTGTCCTGCAATGAGAGCTTCTGAGCCTCTAAGTGTCTATCTTAGGTGTCAGAATACGAGGCTTCCAGAACTCACCGAGGGCGGGCGGTGTTAGCACTCAGGCGTCTGTGCTGGCCTGACCCTGGGGTTCTGACAGGACATGCCCTCAGCTGCAGCCACTAAGAGCACCGCCTGTGCACAGTCACTGTGTTCCCTTGTAAGAGGGCCCTGCCCACCTCCCATCCTCCTCCTCCTCCTCCTCCTCCTCCTCCTCCTCCTCCTCCTCCTCCTCCTCCTCTCCCTCTCCTTCCCTCTCTCTCTCCCTTTCTCTCTCCCTCTCTCTCTCTTCCCTCTCTTCCTCTCCCTCTCTCTCTCTCCCCCCCTCTCTCTCTCTCCTCCCTCTCTCCCCTCTCTCTTCTTTCTTCCCCTCTTTCCTCTCTCCTCTCTCCTGATGCTCCTGTCTCTCCTGTCTCCCCCTTACCTTCTCCCCCTTTTATGACCCCTTTCCCTAATTAAAACCCCTCTGCTTTAACTCTGCACATGGCTTCCTTCTCCTGTGTGCTGCTGGGCCCTACATGGCCACAGCCCCTTCTTAGGGCACTGTTCAGCCAGAAGGACGACAAGGTCTGAGTTGATGGCCTCTGGGAATGTCTGGAACTAACTATTAATCACACTCTGCCTTTCCATTTTCTCATAGGCAACATGGGGGCCTCAGTGCAGCTTTCGGGACGGGGTAACCACCCATGACAAGGGGAGGGTGAAGGGAGAGAAAGTGGGTGGTGAGCCATGAGGACGGGGCAATGAGCCTCCAAATGGGAGGGTAATGGGCCAGGGAGGAAAGGGGCTGTGGGCCTGAGGGATAGGGCGATGACCTGGTGAATACGGGGGCAGGGGAGGGGGATGACCCGGTGAGTAAGGGGGCAGGGGAGGGGGATGACCCTGTGAGTAAGGGGGCGGGGGAGGGGGATGACCCGGTGAATACGGGGGCAGGGGAGGGGGATGACCCTGTGAGTAAGGGGGCGGGGGAGGGGGATGACCCTGTGAGTAAGGGGGCGGGGGAGGGGGATGACCCGGTGAATATGGGGCCCAGGGGAGGGCGATGGACCTGGGGTGGAAGTTTTGGACACCATGCCCCTTGCAATACTATCAACAGGCTACAGAAGGAAGGAGGATGGACGCAGGGGTGGGTCCTAAACCAACAGAGGCTTATTCTCTTCCAGTGGGAGGCCAGAGTCCAAGATCAAAGTGCTGGCTGAGGCCGAGGCTGAGGCTGAGGGGTTGACCCCTTGCCTGCCTGGCTCCTGGCATGCTGATGTTCATCCCCTGAGAAAGTCCTCCCTGTGTGTGCGCCTAAGATGACCCTTCACAGGGTCTCCATCATTGTAGATGTAACCCATCGCAGAACCCATCTTCCGATGGGGCCAGACACCTTCCATGGCACTCTAGGTTGGGACACACCTGAGCCCAAGGTGGTTCCCAGCTGCCTGTGGACGGATCCTTCAAAAGTGCTGACGTGTTACAAGACCTAATATTGGTTTCATAAACAACAGTGTCTTTTTGGCAAACTATACCCACAGGTCCCATCGCCACATCTGAGCACTGTAACAGCCGGGCAGACGACAGCAGTGGGGAAGCTTCATCTTCAGTATTTACCGCAAGGCCGCATGCCGCTCAGATTCCTCAGGGGCGCCTCATCGCTCCTCTGGGAAATATGTGACCTCATTTGCATTTTCTAATTGAATTGCTATCGGCTTTCCTGCAAGACTGCACAAAAGGACGGTCTTCCAGATTGCAGCACCACTGGCACCGCACACGGAAAGGCAGCCTTTAATAGCTGCCGGGGGTTTGGGTGGGGGCAGGAGAGAAGTTGCCAAATTTTTATGGTTCATCTAACTGTAAAGCTGTCGGTTTTACCCAGAGCCACGGAGAGTCGCTAAAATAATGAATGGGGAGGCCTTGGGCGCAGAGGAGAAATGACATGAACGGGACGGCCCCAAGGCCCCTTTCCCGTGAGGCCTCCCCAGGACGCAGACATGCGCGACTCTGCTTTACAGGCAGCCAGTCTCCTCTCTAGAACCTTCGGCGGGCGACACGGCTCAGGCTGAGGGTGCATCTCCATGGGCGTTCACTTTCAAGCCCTGCTGGGAAGCCCCCAGCATATGTATTTTTAAGTGTGTATGTGTGCTTGTGTGTTGCATATGTGTATGTGTGCATGCATGGAGCCTGTGTACATGATTGTGTACTTGTGTGCAGTGCATGTATGTGTAGTATGATTGTAGCATATGTGTGCAAGTAGTATGTATGCAGTGTATGTGTGCAAAGGTGTAATGTATATGTAATATATGAGTGGGCATATATAGTGTGTGTTGTATATGTGTACATGTATATTGTTTGGTGTCTGTGTGTGTGCACGCATGTAGTGCATATGTATGCTTGTATGTGTATGGTTAGTGTTTTATGTCTGATATCATATGTGCTATGTATATTTATGTACATATGCATATGTTATGTGTGTGGTAGATGTAGGTCTGGTTTAGTGTATGTACATGTGTGTGTGTGGTTTATATGTGTGTGTAATGTATGTGTTTATGTGTAGTACATTTATGTGTGTACTGTATATGTGTGTAGCATATATGTGTGTGTGATGTGTCTATCATAGGTGTGAATTTGTATAGTGTTGCATGTAGAATATGTGTGTGTAGTGTATGTTTGTGCAGTGTATGCATCTGCAGTTTATATGTATAGTGTATGCATCTGTGTATTTTTTGTAGTGTATGTATATGTGGATATAGTGTGAGTGAGTGTATCTATCTGCATGTGTATGTGTGTAGTATAGGTATGTGCAGGTGTGCAGTGTGTATAATGTATATGTGTAGTGGATGTGCATGTGTGTATTATGCATGTGTGTATATATGTATTGTGCATGTGTGTATATGTATTATGCATGTGGTATATATGTATTGTGCATGTGTGTATGTATGTATTGTGCATGTGTGTGTATGTATGTATTGTATATGTGTGTGTAGGCTGGAGGTCAAAATCAGTGCCATCCTTGTTGCTCTCCCCTTTATTCAGCAGGGACAGCATAATTTTTCCTTCAGGTCACAGAGCAAAGTTCTTAAACATTCCAGGTCAGAAGGTGAACATGAATATATTACATGAGAAGTTGTGTAACCATTTAAAATACAGTCATTAAAAATGCAGGGGCCAAGAGCTTGACTCACTTGGAGAAGGTCCTCATATTGATTCTTGGAATCATATGTAAAAAACATACATATGCATATATCATGTACATTAAAACATAACATATGTATGTATTCATGTAAGTACACATGTATGTGTGTGAGTATCATGTAAGTACACATGTGTTTGTGTGTGTGTGTATGTATGTATGCATGTATGTTGTCCCTGGGCAACAGCCCTTTAGGAATTCACTGCAGAGCCCCTCCCTGTGTCCCTGTGGCATGACGGCTGCCATGGGACGTGCTCTAGGGACTGTGTCTTGCAGGTGTCCATTTCTTCCCTAGACCCTCTGAAGCTAGCGAACGTGTTCTTTGCTGACGCTCTGGAGAGAATGGATTTCCACAAACTCTCCTCTGACCTTGCCGTGTATGCTGCACATGTGTACATATGCACACATGTAAACGAATGATGTAGAGAACATGCAAACATTTCCTTCTGGGATTATTACTAGTCTGCCCCATTTTCTCCCTGAATCTTGGCTCCCAAAGCCACTTTAACTGCTGAGTCCAGTGGTTCTTGAGTGAGGTCAACTTTGTCTCCCGAGGGACCTTTGGCAGTGACTGGAGGCAGCTGGGTTACAACCGAGCAGAGGCAGGGGTTCAGCTAAGCACAAGGTAGAATGAGCAGCTCCGTGACCTGAAGTCTCCCTTCCAGGAATTTAAAAGGATGTCGACTTGCCTCGATGAACAGTGTGGACTAGTGAGTGGCGTTCAGAGTCAGTTTCTGCGGCTCCATTGATGAGCCTCACAAGGCGCCATTTCTCCACATCCAGCTAGGCTCATGCACCCGTCCCCATCTCTTAACCGCCATCCCGTTAGCTTTTATATTTCAGTGCGAGCCTTTTTTATCTTGATTTTTTTCTTGTCTTATTGCATTGGCTTGGACCTTCAGTGCATGAGGTGGGAGCCCCCTTTCCCTATTTGGACAGCTGACTGGATGTCCACTGTGGAGTTGGTAGACCCCCCCCCTTTGTGACTCACTATAAGGTAGCTTCTTTCCTAGTAACCTGAAAATTCCTAACATCTGGAACAGAAGTTAACTTCTAGTAATTGATATGTAGAGGATTATACAATCTTTTAATCTTTTTATGAACTGCACAGACTAAGCTAATCTTATATTCTTAGGATAAATAGAACTCAGGAGTGATTTATCAATCCATGTAAACATAGCTAGATTAAAGTTTAATGTTTTGCTTATATAAATTTATGGGCAGCACTGATCCATAATTACCTTTTTCTATCATGTATTCCAAAAGGTTTGGATTTTGGTTTGGACATACTTTTGCTGGTTTTGGAAAAGGCTTTTGTCTAGAAAAGGCTGTTTCTGCTTGGAAACAGCTCATGCTGAGTTCTTGACATGAGTTCTGTTCATTCAGGCAGTGAGGCATGCGCTTCATTAGAGTTTACAGGACTAACCCCGTTTAACTCTCCCGATAAGTTCACGTGGAATTAACCTTAATTTCTCCTCTTAGCAGAGTTGAAATGTTCCCTTGATATAGATTTTAATTTTGCTTATAATAATAAAGAATTTGGCTATTTCTCTGCCTTTTGGCTAAGGTCAAGTGTAATAACATAGATCAGAGTTTTGTTTTTTTTTTTTTTTAATCATGTTAGCGTTGGTAAACTTTATGCTTATTGTCTTTCAATGCTTTTGGCAAACACTCCCCTCACATAATTTCCTAGTGTCCATATGATTGGCCAGAACTGACTTTTTAATCTGTAATCGGTTATTTGCTGCTTCTGTCTATTTTTCTATCCCCAAATGATCAGCTCCATGATTTATGAGCCAGCTTTTGTCACTGATCCCACGACTTTCTGATTTCCTGTGCGCTCTCTCTCTCTCTCTCTCTCTCTCTCTCTCTCTCTCTCTCTCTCTCTCTCTCTCTCTCTCTCTCTCTCTCTCTCTCTCCCTCTGACATTTTTCTCTGCTACTTGGGCCTCGTTTTCTGCCCTTTTGGCATTTTCTAGGGAGGATATGTAAACGGCAGTTTCCTGTCTTTATCCCACCATCCGTTAAGCCCAGACATTTCCACCTGGTTGTATCTCTCTACTTTTTTTATTCAGTCAACATATTTCCTAATTTACATTTCAGTTCTGTTCTGCCCAGGGATAAGAACAAAGATTTCCCTTGACTTACAAATCTATGGGGATTTTTACAGCCATCTTCTTTGCTATTGATTTTTAGTTTCATTGCTCTGACATTAAAACCAAAACAAATACACAAACAAACAAGAAAACCTACAACCCATGTCTATTTGGGCTTTAAATCTTGCAACTATGGTGAGACTTTCTGGGTTAAAGGTTGGGACCGGCCTGTGTGTAGTTAGAAGTTAGCGGCCCTCAGCAGTAGTGGATTCTGAGTTACAAACTTCTCAGCCCAAGGCTGAGCTTCCTGACTGTGTGGCCCCTCCGCTTCCTCACGGCAGCTTGTGTGTCTGTCTGCTACTCACAGATGGATGCGTGTTACGGCTACAATGAACTGTATGCTTGCTTGTTGTTTCTCTCTTTACGTCTGTCAACTTTGTTGGGAACTGCTCGAAGTCACATATGTGGACACGGGTCCAGGTCTTGTGTGTCCGGTCTCTGTGACGTGTCCCCTTCACATGAGGTTTTACTTCAGTCTGTTTGTCTAACGTCAACAGAGCTGCCTCCAGATTTCTTCTCCCGGTTACTTACACAGCTTTTTTTTTCCCCCAGAGGATTTTACTTTCAACCTGTCTCCATTCTTACACTTTCAAGATGCGTGTTTAGCAAGCTGCACCTTGCAGGGTTCCTACTTATTCAATCTGTCAACATGTTTTCTTTTATTTGTATGTTCACATGTCTTCATTTTTATAATTACCGATATATTTGTAAGCATACCATCTTACTCCAAGAGAAATATATTAGCCCATCTGTTCTGTGTTTTCCTTTCTCCTTTCTTGAATTTATTATCTTTGAAAACACACACACACACACACACACACACAATCTTATGACTCTCCGTGTCTTTGAAGACTTTAGAGCAAGTATTTTAAAGGAAGGCTTTATTTGTTAAAAATTTAAAATGCTTATTTAGATTATGGGTGTTTAAGTGTTTTGCTTGCAAACACATACGTTCGCTACATGTGTGCTGTGCCTGCAAAGGCCAGAGGAGGGGGTTGGGTGCCCAGAAGTAGAGTTGCTGGCAGCCCTGAGTGACTGACTATGTGGGTGCTGGGAGCTGAGCCTGGGACCTGTGGGAGAGCCATCAAGTGCTTGCACACATGGGCCACCTCTCCAGTCCCTACAAAAAAACATTTTTATCTCATCAAAATACAAGAGAACATCTATCAAAAATTCAAACTCTGAAATGTTTTGAGCACCATTGTGATACTCAGAGTGGAAAATCCTGATGGGAGATGTTATTCTGTAAATATGTTTCTCATACTGGTTAATGAATAAAGCACCGTGGCCAATAGGAAAGGAAGATAGGTGGGACTAGGAGACAAGGAGGAAAGAGGAAGGAGTTGGGAGGAGTCAGCATGTAGAATCCGGGCCCTCTCGTAAGATGGACCATGTGGAAATATTTAGATTAATAGAAATGGGTTAATATTTAAGACAGAGCTAGCTGATAAGAAACTAGTAACAGGCCAGCAGCATTGTATGTAATACAGAGTCTCTGTGCGTTACTGGGGCTGGCGTGGCGGTGGGACCGACCGGCAGGGAAAAACCTACTCATTACAAAATCCCATACCTGTCCTCATGTGATGTGTCACAGTACACACACACCACACACACACACACACACACACACACACAAACACACACACACACATGCTCTTACACATGCACGCTCACACAAGCACAGTCTTGCACATGCACACGCGCACACACACACACACACATACACACACACACACACACACACACAGACTCTCTCTCTCTCTCTCTCTCTCTCTCACACACACACACACACACACACACACACACACACACACACACACACACACAGCTCCAGGCTAAGTGCACGAAATGTAGATTAAACAGATTAATTTTGTATTTAGCCTTGGGTTGTATGCTAAGATGCCTCACTACAGTCTTAAGCAAACATTCTAAAATCTGAAGAGGTGTGAAAGTCTCTGGCCCCAAGCATTGTGGGTAAGGAATGGTCAGCTTTATTAATTACATGGGACCCTGGAGTACTACACAACAGTGGTTCTCAACCTTCCTAATGCTTCAACCCTTTGAAACAGTTCCTTATGCAGTGACCCCCAACCATAAAATTATTTTTGTAGATAGTTCATAAATGCAATTTTGCTACTCTATGAATCATAATGTTTTCTGACAGTCTTTTTTTTTTTTTTGGCCGAAACACACAGGTTGAGAGCCGCTGTTCCAGAACAATGCATCTCAGGTACTGGTGGTGTCAGCAGCCACTTCTCAGAGTCCATATATTTTCAGAAGAGAGTTTACACACTCTCTGCTTCCCACCTGTGCTGTTAACCTGCAAGGGATTGCTCTCTGCCCATCCTGCCCAGAACCCTCACCAATCCTTCACCACAGCTGTATTTTGCCTAACTCCCACCTCATCTGTACTGTACCCTGTCCTCACCTCTCCCCTCACCTCCCCTCACCTCACCCTCCCCTCACCTCACCCTCCCCTCACCTCACCTCCCCTCACCTCACCTCCCCTCACCTCCCCTCCCCTCACCTCACCTCACCCTTCCCGTCCCCTCACTTCACCTTACCTCACCACACCTCACCTCCCCTCCCGTCCCCTCACCTCACCTCACCTCACCCTTCCCGTCCCCTCACCTCACCTCACCTCACCCTTCCCCTCCCTCCCCTCCCCTCACCTCACCTTTCCTGTCCCCTTACCTCACCTCACCTCACCCTTCCCCTCACCTCCCCTCCCCTCCCCTCCCCTCCCTCCCCTCACCTCACCTCACCTCATGCATCGTCCACTTCCCCCATTCTTTACTTTACCTCACTCTTAACCTCAACCCACCCAGAGAAGTAAGCAATAATATCTTCTGGAAACGTTGGTTTGTTTGATGGTGCTGTTATTCAGTTTTATGTGGTAGAGGTTCATTTCACCAGCAGCAAGCCCCCCCTTTCCTTAGCCCTGAGCAAACAGAATTCCTTACCCTTCAGCCCAAAGCCCACGTGAACCCAAGCCTCAGCCCTACTGTTTTCTTTTCCTTTGAGGTTAGGTTTAATTGTTTTAACGTGTAAGGGAGTTTCTCTTTAGATTTGGGCTGCCTAGATTTCTGGGGCTCCTGTGTGTGTCTGCAGATCCGCGTCCCCACCATCGTCTTAGGAGACCTTCCTGCCACTCTATGTAACCTCCTCCTCCCACAGTCGGAACACACTCGTTCCGGAACTTTCATCACGCTTTAGTCTGAACAACTGCGTTGTTTTCAGTTCCGAATCCTTCTGATCTTGTCAGAAGCTCCTACTGGGTTTCTGCAGCTCTCTGGTCCACAGTCAGGACAGGGCCGTTGGCAGCAAGGGACACAGAAACTCAGTGGAGAGACCACTGTCCCGTGAAATCATGTGTCACGGGTCCGGGATGATTGCCAGTTTGACACGATCTAGAACCCCGAGGAGACACGCCTCTGAGCATGCCTGTGAGGGACTGTGCAGGTGAGGGCAGCACCACCTCGAGGCTGGGGTCCTGGGCTGAACGCAAAGGCGAAAAAGGACCGCCGGTCACCTCCTTCTGCTTTCCGAGTGTGGAGGCCGCGTGACTGATGGCAGCCACTCTTCCCGTCACCCCGGCTTCCCGTCCACAATGGACTGTATCTTCCAGAACCGGGAACTGTGAGCCTTAGACTTAACTTCCCTTAGTTTGCTTCTTGTCAGTCATTTCTCACTGCAGCAACAACAGTGACCAGCACCAAGGGGGAATGGCAAATCCGGCACACGGGCAAGAGTGAGCTCACACCCCTGCCTGTCTTGGAGTCTTCGGCATCCATAGGCGGGGGGGGGGGGAGGTGTGTGTGTGTGCATGTGTGTGTATGCGTGTGTGCATGCGTGTGCGTGCGCGTGCGTGTGCGTGCGTGTGCGTGTGTGCATGTGCGTGCGTGTGTGTGCATGTGCGTGTGTGTGCGTATGCATGTGTGCGTGATTGTGCGCGCACGTTTGTGCATGTGTGTGTATGCGTGTGTGCATGTGTGCGCACGCACGCGCGCGCGCGTGCGTGTGTGTGTGTGTGTGTGTGTGTGTGTGAGAAGATGCTTGGTTCTGATACCCAGGAGGATGCTCCATGGCGGGGAAGCCTGCTCTTACTTGGATCCCAGAAAGAAGGTCACGACCCAGAGTGGGCTCCTTGGCGCACCTGCCCTGCGAGCTGTTCCACAAAGCCTTCCTTGTTCAGATAGGCTTCGGGGAATGTGCAGATCTTCTCCCGCTAAGAGGCTCTGACAGGCACACTCAGTTATGTAAGGTTCTGGCAAACCCTTTGTCCAGCTGACTTCAGGTCTGTGGGCATTTCCTGGGAGCCCCATGCCCTCCCGAGACTGCCTTATGGAGCCATGTGGAGTTTGAGGGCCATCCATGCCTCCTCTGCACTCATGCTGGTTTTCTCAGTGTCTCCCTACTGCCGGCAGCCCAGCCTGCAAGCTCTGTTAGCTGCAGTTCTGATGCCCTGAGGCCGACGCAGCCACCTGGGCTTCCCAGCTCAAGCAAGTAAGGAACAGAGAGGATGTGGGGCGTCATGGGAGCTGCTTGAAGTCTGGAAGAGCGGGCTCAGGACCAGACAGGCGAGGTGTCCTTGCCCCTGTTTATCTCCCAGGAAAGAGCTGGGAGAGGATGCAGACTTCAGACATCTCTTCATGTTCCTGACCCTCCATCAACTGACCCTCTCCCTTCCCTCCTTGCCTCTCCTTTTCCATGTATCCTTTCCTGCCTCCACCATGTTCTGTCTCTCCTACCTTCCGTTTCCTATCCCCCTCCCCCTCCTCATTACCTCCCCTCCCCCTCCTCATTACCTCCCCTCCCCCTCCTCATTATCCATCCCTGAAGGGAGATGTCATTCTGTAAATATGTTTCTCATACTGGTTAATGAATAAAGCACTGTTGGCCAATAGGAAAGCAAGATAGGCAGGGCTAGGAGACAAGGAGGAAAGAGGAAGTAGTTAGGAGGAGTCAGCATGGAGAGCCGAAAGAGATCAACATGCCGGCCCGCTGCTCTCTGATAAGATGACCACGTGGAAATGCTTAGAATAGTAGAAATGGGTTAATCGTTAAGAGAGAGCTAGCCGGTAACAAACTAGTACTTGGCCAACAGATTTATATCTGATACAGAGTCTCAGCGTGTTATTTGGGGCTGGCGCTGCAGGACCAGGACCCTCTCCCTGTCTGTCCCCTGTCCCTGTCTGTGCTGCCCACCTTTCTCCCCACCCCTCCCATCTCACTCTTCCTGTCTTGTCCTCCTCCTGGTTGGCTCTCCCACCACCTCTCGGCAGCTCTGAATTAGGCGTAGCCTCGTTTCCCCAGGCTTTGGTTGGTTGATCTGCTTTGCTTCTAGGAGTCAGGGAAACTCTCCCTGGGACCCGACCTCCCTGCTTGTGCGTTTCCTCTTACCTTGTGTCCAGAGTGTGGGGATGAAGCCTGGGCCACCAGCAGTCGCACCATGGCATCCCATTGCTCAGCGGTCTGGCGTTCCCGCGCGGTCACGGTGAAGGACACCTGCTCTGCAGGGATCTTCAGCTCCCGGGTGGCGAAGACTGTCCCGTCCGCCCCAACCTTGAAGTCCAAGCTGTTGGTCTCATACTGCGTGCCTTTGGTGTCCAAGCAGCTGCTGAACTCGACTGCAAGAGAAGAGAAGGGGGTCAGAGCGGCCAGCGACGGAAGACGGCGAAGACAGGCTCAGCCTCGGGCCCCAAGCAGCCCCGAGACAGTAAGGACCTCACCACCGGGGTCTCCGTTGTCTTCCAGGAGAAGCAGATGCAGGGCAGGATAAAGGACGGAGGAGCATCCTCCCTCCAGACCCAGGTTCCACTCCTGCCACAGTCTCTGCACCCACGCAGGGTCTCTGTGGCTCAGTGGGAGCGGGAATCTCCACCGCTGGAGACCCCTGCACACTCCTGGCTCACGCCAGTCTCTGCCCGTCCGTGTCAGCAAGTGGGAGTGGCATGGCTGGCCCTTCTGTGACTCAGTGAGACCTGACACTTGTCAGATACCTGTGTCCTGCTCGGGCAGGACCACGGGCCTGGCTCAAGGCCTGGCTTAGCCGCCGACTTTCTTGGTTTAGTCACAGAGTTAACAAAGCCTGCAGACACTTCTGGGTACCCTGCATCATTTTGCTTCCAAAGCATTAATTATGCAACCAAATTGTCAGTCCCTCCTGATGCACCAGTACAGCGGCCATTTCCGAGTCCCCCACGGAAAGAGACGTCTCCGAGACTGCATATTCATCTGGCCCACGTTAGTGCATTTTTCAGACACATGCTTTTGTGACTGTCACCCAACTCTGTGGTAAATTATGAAGCACCAACAGCTGGTGTCACATTCTGCTGATAAAAGCAATGGATAAAGTTACCCAGTATTTATAAAAATGTGGGTATCTAAGCAATTATGGTGGGAGGATTGGTTTTATAAGCAATTTCACTGTCACAGCTTACATGATTTAATTACTATTTATTCTAGAAGCTAAAAAAAAAAAGTGACTTGCACTTACATTCGATAAAGTGTTTTTCCTGAATGTTCACCTTTTATTGTTGCCTGCCTCGAAATAACAAATAACACGTGGGTTCCCGTGTCTCCAATCATTCACTAGAGCTGTCTCCCTAGTTTCTGGTTCCTCCTGCTTGTGGATTTAAAATGAACGTGTTTTTATTTTATTAGTAGTAGGATTTATTATTATTTCAGATCGGTTTACTCTATGTAGCCCTATCTGTCTTGGAACTCTCTTTGTAGACCAGGCTGGTCTTGAATTCAGAGATCTGCCTGCCTCTGCCTCCTGAGAGCTGGGATTAAAGTTGTGTGCCACTATGCCTGGCTTGAAAATGTTTATAAATATGATAAGGCCAGGCATTTCTGCTCTGTCAGGTGGCGGAGTGGTCAGTGTAGGGAACCTTGCTGTGTCTTCTGCAGGTCAGGGTGTCTCCCTGTGTCTACACATCCTTGAGGCTGGGAGTAGGTTTTCACTATGCCAGAGGCTAGGCAATAAGGCCTTCTCCCAAGCTCTCCTCTATCAAAGGGTCCTCCAATAACTTGATGTCATTATGACTTCATTTGTTTTGTGGGTTTGTCTCTGCCCCCCGACAGAGCAGAAATGCCTGGTCTTATTTATATTTAAAAACACTTTAAAGCCTGGCATAGTGTCACATGATTTTAATCCCAGTACTCGGGAAGCAGAGACAGGCAGATCTCTGAGTTTGAGGCCAGCCTGGTCTACAGAGTGGGTTCCAGGCCAGCCTGGTCTACACAGGGAGTTCCAGGAACACTCCAGAATGGAGATCTAGTCCACCATGATTTGGGAAAGGTAAGGGTTTATTCTTACTCTGTAAGCACGCCACCTAGCTTAGTACTTAAAACCCTACACTGTAGGCCTGGCTGGTGAGACAGCTCACTGGGGGAAGGCACCTGCCATGAAGCCTGATGACGTTTGGACCCCTGGGTTCCAACGTCATCAGGGGTCCAAACATCAGAAGAACAGAGCCACAGCTGTCTTCTGACTGCCACATGCACACTGCAGCATGTGCTGTCCCTCACATAAGCAAACAAACAGATTAATGAGTGAATGCAGTAAACCGTAAGGCAGAGCCCAGTGGACCGTTCTCCACCTCTGTCCCTCCCCGGGGCGCGGGTTGCCCTGGGAGGTTTTGCTTTGCTTGACTAAACGAACTTCTGCTTTACCTATCTGAGCCTCTCAACTGGATTCTCCCTGTCCCATTTCTCCGGAGGCAAAGGGTGGGGTTGTGGCTCCCTGGAGCTGTGCACTTTTCCACTGATGGATGAACTGCCCACCCCCCAATGAAGAGAAATTGGCAAGCAGTTTGCCCAGACATACACACGTTAAATCAGCAACAGATCGAGTGGACTCATCATTGCCGATCCCCAACTGTTACCAATAAAGATAAAAACGACCATGGCTGGGTTGTGGTGAGATCAGCACAAAGTACACAAACGATCCCCATGAGCTCTGTAATCCGATTCCTAGTAAAACCAATGAAGCCTTCACAGCACCGGGGACTGATCTCAACTCCTCCATGGCTGGCGGGGGCTTTCTGGAGTTGGGGGAGGTGATGAAGGAAGCCCTTTGGGGTGCAGCAGGCCCCCTCAGAGGATTTCAGCAGGCGCTGGAGTCCTGTGTGCTGGGCGTAGCCCTGTGTGTGGATTGCAGTGTTCAAGGGACAGCTACAGCCACCAAGGCCTGGAGGCCATGCAGAGGTGAGTTCCACTGAAGCAAAGGACCTGGGGGCCGGGTCCTTGATCAGGGAAGCCCTGACTGCATCGAATCCCTGAAGCTTGCTTCAGGGCCAAGCTATCACAAATGCCTTCTCTTCCCTTATTAGAGCTCTTAATGTTTTCTTATTTTATTCTTATTTTTTGAGATAAGTTCTCACTCTTTAGCCCAGGATGGCCTCAAACTCACAGAGATATGCTTGCTTCAGCCTCCTGAGTGTTGGCCTTACGGGTGAGCACTGTGCCTGGCTTCAGGACACTTTGAACATGTATCTGTCTGAGGTTCAAACAGCAAGCTGATGCCCCCTGCCAACTGCCCCTGGCATCGTGTGCACGCCTTCGGTTACATCAGAGGCCAAGCTTCACCTGTCAGAGCTCCTTACAAAGCCCCGTCACGTGGAAGCAGCCCTCTCACAGACAACAGTTAGTTCTCAAATCCGGCGGCAGCCTAGAACCCCCTGAACATGCACACACAGCTGTCTTAACGGGTCCTCAACAGCCCAGCACCATTTCTCCTGTTTCTGCAGAAGGGTTCGGATATCTTTGTTTGAAACGTTACCCTGCACCTCTCTGGCTCCCACAGACCTAGCACCCAGCAGCACAGATGCAGACAGGCCTGCAGATGTATTCCAGTCACCTTGCGCTGTAGAAGGAAGCTCAGCGTTCATCAGGAGGTTGGCTTTGCCCCTCTGCCCTTTGTTACTTTTAATTGCTGGCTCTATGGATGGAGCTGGGGCGGCCTGACATTCATGGAGGCAGCAGACTGCATCTCTCCAAGACAGAACACTGCAGAATTGTGCTGTGTCTGCGAACACATCATTTTATTATTTTCCTTGTTAGGTGAGTTGAGGAAGACCAAACGAGCCAGAGGTGAGCGTGTAGCTGGATCCTTGCCGAGGAACAGATGCCTTCACTCCTGCTGTCCAGCTCAGAACTATCCATTGTCACTCCATCAGCCCTCTCCTCTCCCCTCCCCCTCTAGCCCTGCCTGAGACCCCAAGGCCATGGCAACTAGCGTAGAACTGTATACAGATAAGTGGAGTTCAAGTCCTGGCTGTGCTTGAACCTGTGACCTGGGTGCCAACCTTGTATATAATGAGTGTCATTGAACACCTTACACAGGCCCTGTCACCAGCCCAGGGTGAAGATGAGCACAAGAGTCTCCTCCCCAGAAAATTCACCGTCACTGGAGGAGGCTAGAATTACCAGCTGAGGCTCTGCTGGGGACCTGTTCTGGAGGATGGGGAGACCTGTGGCTCTCAGGCCTCCTAATAGGGCAGAGACCTGAGAGATGACACAGGGAAGGAGCATTTTAAAAAGGGGACAGGCTTCCCACCATCTGTGGGCTTAGGATTGGCAGCAACGTTCTCAAAAGGACAGGGGATCAATGTACAAACTCCAGTTTCCCCCGATCTGACTGTGGCTATTGGATGGAGCTCGGATGCAAAATACCCAGTGGAGGACGAGAGAGAAGCTGCTGCACCAGGCAAGCCCAACTTTCCCACCCTGAAGAGAGGGCACGGTGTGGCACAGCAGGCTTGGCAGGGCTGGGGAGGAGAGATGGACAAGTGGACATGGAGAAGGCCTGGGGAATTCTGAGCAACACACGTCACACAGATGTTTCTAAGACTGTGACCCCAGCAAATTACTTAATGCCAGTGAGTCACCTGGGCTGTCAATCATAGTGAGCATGGTAGTGGGCTGTCAATCACAGTGAGCAAGGTAGTGGGCTGTCAATCACAGTGAGCATGGTAGTGGGCTGTCAATCACAGTGAGCACGGTAGTGGGCTGTCAATCACAGTGAGCATGGTAGTGGGCTGTCAATCACACTGAGCATGGTAGTGGGCTGTCAGTCACAGTGAGCATGGTAGTGGGCTGTCAGTCACAGTGAGCATGGTAGTGGGCTGTCAGTCACAGTGAGCATGGTAGTGGGCTGTCAATCACAGTGAGCATGGTAGTGGGCTGTCAATCACAGTGAGCATGGTAGTGGGCTGTCAATCACACTGAGCATGGTAGAAGACTTGAGTAATCGAGCAGCTGGCCGGGCAGGAAGGGAACATTTCCTGCTGTCTTTCCACACACTTGTTCCGCTATGGAAAGTCAAGTGTATCAATTAGAGACAGACATTCTCTGCTCACTCAGCCAACATCCACCTTCCAGGGAAACCAGGGCTTTAGGAGTGTGAGAAACCCTGCGTGATGGTGGAGCTGCCGGTGTGGACTTCTGTGGAATGGACCCAGTCAGTGTCACAGTAATCTCACACCGGGGTGACTTTACGCCTGTCACTGATAGCAGGTCCCAGAATGCTCTTCCTACTCACAAAAAGCAACCCAGAGAGAAATGTGTGCGATTTACATTCTGCTAGCACTGCCCCACCCCCCACCCCAGCGTGGCACCACTAGGCTCCATATTCATGGCTTCAGGTAAAAACGGAAATCGGGAGTGGGGAAGCAGTTTAGGCAAGGATCAGAGCTGCCCACAGTGGCTCCCCAGGTGTTTGAGCTTTATCTAGGATGGCCCGGAGTTAGGTAGAAGGGAGGTTTCCTCGGGTGGGAGACAAGACTCTTCCCTGGGAAGGGGAAGGGCTTCCGCAGGGAGGACAGGGACTCTGGCCTCTTGCATTAACCATAGTCCTGTGGTTTTGTGAACCACTGTGCTGCCGTACTGGGCAACAATACAGAAGTGGGTGCTACAGGTAGTCATTTAGGGCCATCCATTGAGTGGCTTTTCCAAGTGGTAAGAGAAACTGAGCCACCGATGCCTCATTAGGGTGAAACACAATGGTTCTTAATTGAAGAAATCCCTAATGAATTCTCTAATCTAGCCTCTTCCACCCTGCTGCTCCCAGCACCCATGCTGGTGAAAAATGTTGGACTAGACATCGACGCCCTTCTCATATTGACCAGGGCGTTGCCTGAGTAGGTAGGAGGATTCTGGCCAATGGTGGAGTAGCCATCCTCATGAATGTCAGCTAGGGAGATGGAATTTCCGAGGACTCTGAAGAGGTAACCCAGCTGTCATCACAGCTCTCATTCAAGGCTTGGGGGAAACAAGAGGGATTTTAGAGTTCTTCAGCGAACTCCCCCCACCATACAAGTAGAATTTCCAGGATATTCTCTCATCCATCCACCCATTCATTCATGCCAGCTCAGTATTCATTCATACTACCCCATGTCCTGCTGGGCATTCAGAGGCTATCATCCTTGTGGACCCTAGGAAACTTATGTGGGAATATGCACGTCTCGGAAGAGGCAATAGGTGTCAGAGCTATTAGCTGGCACCTCAAAGTGCCCACTACAGTGAACACCAAGGCACAGCTCTCCCAGGGTGCCTGGCTGTCTGTCCCCTCCGCAGAGCCCCTGCTGACTCACAGCTCTCCCAGGGTGCCTGGCTGTCTGTCCCCTCCGCAGAGCCCCTGCTGACTCCAGAGCCTTGACTTGTCCACACCACCCGTAGTTACTGAGGCTCTGTCCATCTTCTCTTGCTTCCCACCTTCCTGTTTTGTTCTAGAGATGAAAGCAGGAGCTTTGTAAGGAAGCTAGACACAGGTGTCCGTTCATGCCCCTGCCTTTAGCCCACCAAAAATAGGGTATGACAGCATTCTTGTGAAGTCTTGTAAGGTCACAGTTGAGTTTGTGGGTGACTCTGCTAAGCTCTGCACACTCTCTTGGGGAAAGGGTGCTGCATGGGGTTCGGGGATCTTTTAGAGCAGGTGGTACTCATGCTATAGAAAGAGTGTTCTTTACATCATGGCCCTGTGGCTCTGGACCTTTCTACGGTGGGCCTCAGGTGCTGCTTGGAATGTATACTGTTTCTTAACTGGGCAGGTGGGAACTAACATGCCCCCTTTTAGCCCTTGTGATGGATAATGATAATGCAGGAATAGCAGTGATGATGATGAGTGATGGGTGATGATGATGTCAGGGCTGATGATGACAATGATTGATAGGGTAATGATGATGATAACTGACAGGGGTGATGACGATGTCAGAGCTGATGATGATGACGATTGACAGGGTAATGATGATGATAACTGACAGGGGTGATGACGATGTCCGAGCTGATGATGATGACGATTGACAGGGTAATGATGATGATGTCAGGGCTGATGATAATTGGCAGTAATGATGATGATGATGAGTGATGGGTGATGATGACAACGTCAGAGCTGATGATGAGGATGATGGACAGGGTAATGATGATGATGAGTGACAGGGGTGATGATGATGTCAGAGCTGATGATGAGGACAGCTGATGGGCTGACAATGATGATGGTAGTGATGATGGTAGTGACAAAGATTACGGTAACAATGACAGGCAGAGCTGGTGATGACTGACAGAGCTATTGCAAAGATTGTGTTGGTGACTTAGAGAGGTGACCATGGTGATTGACGGAGACTGATAACTGACAAGGTGACCATGATGACAGCATCCATAGTTCTGGTACAGTCAGCTGGAACTATGTGCCAGACTGGGTGGATCACAGTGTACAGGCACCCCACTTAGTCCCACTGCAGTCATGGGGGACCATCAGCCCCTTTTTACATAGGCACATGGCATGCTGGCACACCTCTCTGATTTGTGAGCTCCACACGAGCCTGTGCCAGCCTCACAGAGCTTGCAATGTGCTCCTGTATACTTGTATGTATGTGCATATATAGACACACATGTGTGTTTGGTATATGTGCTCTGTGTGTGCGTGCATGTGGAAGCCAGACAACAACTTTGGGTATTGTTCCTCAGACCCCATCCATCCCCTTTTTTGAGGCAAAGTTTCTCACTGGCTTAGAACTCACCAAGCAAGCTAGACCGTCTCTATCTTCCCAGCACTGGGGTTGCAACACACATCACATCTAGCTTTATTTTTCAAAATGTTGTTCTGGGGATTGAACACAGGTCCTAGAAGTACTTCACTGCTGGAGCCATCTCCCTAGCCCCTCCCTGTTTTACAGATGGGCACACTGCTACTGTGAAACGTGGCCTCTGTGACCAGGATGCATCAGCTAGACAGGGGCCTGACTCCCTTAGGAGCCAGCCATGAGTCGCCTGTCACGAAGAACACGTCGGGAGCAACACATTGGCACACCTCTTTGGTTTACTGCCTCACCGGGGCTAGTCTACGCCAGCGCTACTGTGCCTGCCTCACCCAGTACACCATCAGCTGTGAGCAGCCTCTGTGTGCGTGGTGTTGCGGGAGCAGAGGGCATGGGACACATCCTCTCATCCTCTCATCTCATTCCCTGATGCTGGCCTCTCGTCTCAACCTCAGGGCGGGGCTTCTGCATCCTCCAAATGCTCCGATCACACACTGGGGGTGGTGAGAAAGATGTCGGAGTTGACAGCCGGGGCCCAGCGGCCCCATTGGGGCTGTGTCTTTAAAGCGAGAACAGGACGAGTGGGCTATTTTTAGAGCTGCCAACCTCTCTCTCTCATTAGTGTCTTACACATCACGATGGGGCTAATGAAATCATTTGTAATTAGGGCCCAGGTAGAGAGATGACTCTTTCTTGTCCAGAGGCCCTCCCCACTCCCTTTCTGTTCACCGAGGGTGGGTGACGGGCCCCGGGCCCCTGCCCTGGGTGGGTGGTGATGGGTCCCGGCCCCTGCCCTGGGTGGGTGACGGGCCCCGGGCCCCTGCCCTGGGTGGGTGGTGATGGGTCCCGGCCCCTGCCCTGGGTGGGTGACGGGCCCCGGGCCCCTGTCCTGGGTGGGTGATGATGGGTCCCGGCCCCTGCCCTGGGTGGGTGATGGGTCCCGGCCCCTGCCCTGGGTGGGTGGTGATGGGTCCCGGGCCCTGCCCTGGGTGGGTGGTGATGGGCCCCGGCCCCTGCCCTGGGTGGGTGGTGATGGGCCCCGGGCCCCTGCCCTGGGTGGGTGGTGATGGGTCCCGGCTCTGCCCTGGGTGGGTGGTGATGGGTCCCGGGCCCTGCCCTGGGTGGGTGGTGATGGGCCCCGGGCCCTGCCCTGGGTGGGTGGTGATGGGCCCCGGGCCCCTGCCCTGGGTGGGTGGTGATGGGCCCCGGGCCCCTGCCCTGGGTGGGTGGTGATGGGCCCCGGGCCCCTGCCCTGGGTGGGTGATGATGGGTCCCGGCCCCTGCCCTGGGTGGGTGATGGGTCCCGGCCCCTGCCCTGGGTGGGTGGTGATGGGCCCCGGCCCCTGCCCTGGGTGGGTGGTGATGGGCCCCGGACCCCTGCCCTGGGTGGGTGGTGATGGGCCCCGGCCCCTGCCCTGGGTGGGTGGTGATGGGCCCCGGGCCCCTGCCCTGGGTGGGTGGTGATGGGCCCCGGACCCCTGCCCTGGGTGGGTGGTGATGGGCCCCGGCCCCTGCCCTGGGTGGGTGGTGATGGGCCCCGGGCCCCTGCCCTGGGTGGGTGGTGATGGGTCCCGGGCCCTGCCCTGGGTGGGTGGTGATGGGCCCCGGACCCCTGCCCTGGGTGGGTGGTGATGGGCCCCGGCCCCTGCCCTGGGTGGGTGGTGATGGGCCCCGGGCCCCTGCCCTGGGTGGGTGGTGATGGGTCCCGGGCCCTGCCCTGGGTGGGTGGTGATGGGCCCCGGCCCCTGCCCTGGGTGGGTGGTGATGGGCCCCGGGCCCCTGCCCTGGGTGGGTGGTGATGGTCCCGGGCCCTGCCCTACCCTTCTTGCCTTTCTCCATTTCTCCAACAGCTGAGCGGTTTCCTGTCCTACATTTTCTTCCTGCTCTGGCTTCAGCCTGAGGAGGCATAGCCCCGTCACAGCCCCCTCACAGCCCCGTCACAGCCCGTCACAGCCCCGTCATAGCCCCGTCACAGCCCCGTCACAGCCCCGTCACAGCCCCGTCACAGCCCGTCACAGCCCCGTCACAGCCCCGTCACAGCCCCGTCACAGCCCCGTCACAGCCCGTCACAGCCCCGTCACAGCCCCGTCACAGCCCCGTCATAGCCCGTCACAGCCCCGTCACAGCCCGTCACTGCCCCCTCACAGCCCCGTCACAGCCCCGTCACAGCCCCGTCACAGCCCCGTCACAGCCCCGTCACAGCCCCGTCACAGCCCCTCACAGCCCCGTCACAGCCCCGTCACAGCCCCTCACAGCCCGTCATAGCCCCGTCACAGCCCATCATAGCCCCCCCCTCCCATTCTCTCCAAGGTTTCTCTGCGGCTTCTTTGGAGCCTGTCCTGGAACTAGCTCTTGTAGACTGGGCTGGTCTCGAACTGACAGAGGTCCCCCTGCCTCTGCCTCCTGAGCTCTGGGACTAAAGGCATGTGCCAGCATGCCCTTCTCTTAAGAGAGCCTTCATATGTTTGGGAAGAAAGGAGAGGTGATGCTTGGGAAGGCCTGGGGACACGCACCTGCCACTCTGGGTTGGGGCATATTCTGTGTGTCACACAGCCCATATAGACAGGGTGGGAAGAATTCTCAGCAGGACGCCAGGGCTAGTGTAGGCGGGAGAGCTCCCCAGGCTGCGGCTGCCTCGGTCTGGCTCTTTGTCAGCTTCAGGGCGGAATCCAAATATGAGCCTGAACTTTGCCATCTGGGCTCCACTGTCAAGGCGCCCACGCTGGCTGCTAGCCATTTTTCTAGAGTCAACAAGAAGCAGCTCGGGAAATGCAAACATGGTTTCCCCCATCTCTAACTCTCCTGGTCTGCCCTGGCAGCCTCTGCCGGGATTTCTGAGGGACTCCTTACTCTGGCGCGCACGATGCATAATTTCAAGGAGGCCCTTTTGGATAAGGGGGCCCTTGGGTTTCTGGAAACCAAGGGATGGAACTTTTGGCACAGATGGTATCTAGGTTGCTTGGCTACAAAGGGGCCAAGGTGGACCCTTCTATGGACCAAGAGCAGCCAGGCTCTCAGGAGGCAATGGTGGCAAGCAGGCCTGGCTGTGGGTGGTGGATTTGTCAGGGACTCCACAGCACCAGCTTTGGGAAAGCCCCAGGAATGCTGGACTGGTCCTGGGGCCCAGGAAATGGCTCTTGACAGAGCCATGCTTGGATAGGAATCTGAGGAAAAGCAGGTTATGACCAAACCAGATACGCCCACCCCAGTCAGAGGGACCAGTTCCACAGAGACCAGAGGTCGCCAGGAACATCACAGGGACGTTCTTTAGAAGAAACACGGACGGCCACATGTATCACCTTCTGAACCCCCTCCCAGCACAGAACCCTAACACTTCCACAGGACTGGGCATCCGAGATGTGGGTAGTGTCCCAGAGATGTGATGAGAAATATCAGTTGTGAAAATGAAGCCCGCCTCCCACAGACAACAGACCGCTGTCCCTCTCAATGGCTTCTCCATCATCGTTGCCCTCCACATGGGTCACCTGCAGGGAGACAGCTGCCAAGGTTTGGGATTGCCAAACCATCCTGTTTCTAAAGAGCATGCTACCAAGCCACAGGTTCTGTGGTTCCAGGGCCATAATATTGCTGTCCCCACCATTGCATGGGTGGCAATGGAACAACCAACTTTGTTTTTCTTCCCGTTCAGTGAGAGAAGCAAGCTTGAGGGTTACACCTAACTCACAGGAAGTGGGAAGGCGAAACCAGCCCTGGGGTCATGTGGCGTGTGTAGCAGTAAGGGCCAGGGACACCATGCTGTCCAGCGACAGACCATGCATGGCAGCGGGTACCACCATGTCTTCTGCCTGTGTTGTCTTTTTCACAAAAGCAAACAGTCATGGAGTGACCCCCTCCCCTCAAGTCAAGCCCTGTGTCCGGAGAAAGTATTAATAGACATCTCCCTGGTCAAATGCTCCCCCAGCTAGAGCAGAGATGAGGGTCTTCAGCTGGCAAACTGAAACTCCAGGCCCCCCCCATCTCTCTGAGGCTGCAGGGTCCCCAGATGGAGGCTGTGGGGTTCTTTATCCCGTCCTTGGGTAAGAGGAAGGCTGGGGTGGACGGCACCTCCCTGCACAATTCTTTTTTCTGTTTCTCCAGCCAGGAGGGGCCAGTCCAAAGGCTGCTTCCACCCATGATTGCTATTTCTCTAAAGGAGGCAGGTAAGAGCTGGCCATCAGGCCCCCACAGCAGGGAAAGGGCTGTTTTGCAGGAATATGCCTTTGGGGATGCTGACTCCACAATGGGGGCTGAATTTGGGGCTGGGTAAAAGCTGGCTAAGAAAGTCAACTTGAAAAAGATGGAAGCATGCCTTCTGTGGTCCTTGACTTGATCCCCGAGTGTCCTCAAAGGCCAGCACCCCTCCTGTCCAGAGAAAAACAGCAGAGAGCTGGCTGGCAATCATGCCTGCAGGGAATGAAGGGAACCATCCGGCGATGTCTGTTATGCAAATGAGGAGCTTCTGCAAGGTGATTATCTAGGATAATTTTAACACAAGATCTCAGTAGACTCTGGCTTCTTAAGACAGCACTGAAGATGCCCAGTCAAATGCCTAAGACATACATGACGCTTTACTCCTGGGCGCAAATTAAAATTCGCAGAAAGGTCAGTGGACCAGGAGAGATTGTCTTTCTCCCCCCAGTGATTTCTTGTTGAGGAGGCTGCTCAGACTACCTGCTCCAACTCCATTTGGCCCCGCCCACCTGCTCAGGCTACCATTCCTGCCCGCCCGAAGGAACCGTTTGCCCACAGTGACTCTGAAGGCCCTGCTGGTGCTCACCAGAGAGCAACGAAGACGATTCGAGGCTTTAATGGAAAGGAGCATGCTCTCAGGGAAAGGCGACCCGTGGCCTGGATGCCCTGGCTGCTGAAAATGACTTGTGGGCTACAGCACCATCCTTGCCAGCCTGCCTCTTGTTGGGCTCCGCCTTGGAGCACGCCTACCATGTGCTTTGCCTACAGGAGTGCAGAGAGGTCTGCTTTGCAAGAATCCAGGGCTTGGGGCTAGTGGACCAAGCTGTGTGGCCTCGCAGAACTCGCTAAGCTTGTCTGATCATGTCTGACCTAGCACAGCACCCAAAAGCTACCAGGCAAGAGCCTAATTTGCTGACTCACCGTGGTGAGAGAGGCTGCATGCTAATGTCACCTTCCAAAAGCACAAAGGTGTTTGTGACAATTGAACCCTGGGGAGCGCTCAGCGTGGTACCTATAATTTGGAATTTGTGGGTTTGAATGGGTCAAGGGTGAAGCTTCCTGAAGATTTTGCAATCACTCAGAGAGGCAAGCAAGCTGCACTGAGCAGAAGGCAGGATGGCAGAGCAGCAGCTCAGCTCAGCTCCCTGGCAGACATCACCAATCAATCTCTGCCCGTTCCTGGGAGCTGAACCCAGCACAAGAGCCTACGGTGCTGGCACGGGACTTCACCGTGAAGAACCAACCCCTTGGGGCTAAATGTCCTCCAAACACACAATCAGCTCCTGCCTGCAGGCGTGACCCTCAGACCCTGGATGCTGCCTTCGCTGAGGCGCCCTGTCCCTCCAGGGTCAGCCTTCAATGCCTCTGCTTCAACTGCTGAGAAATGCAGGAGACACAGGGGGCTCTGGGCGCCCCCTCACTCAGAGGCTGCAAGAAGCTGTGGTCTGACCCGGGAGGGAGGCCAGAGACGCACCCGCACCTCTCCCGCACTTGAGGAAAGTGGGGTGTTTCCTGTCCATTTCTCAGTCTCCATCTTAACAGTCCGGCAGAGCAGAAGCCCCCAGGGAATAAGCCTGGGAGGCAGGCAGCCCCTCGTAGACACTTCCAGGCACATTCAGGTGCCCCCCACTCCGCCGCCAGCTCGCTGGCTTTCCTCACTTTCTGGGAGGGGCTGTGTGATGAGGGCAGCCCAAACACAGCTGCCTGCATTTAGAATTCACAGCTCTAACGGGTTTTGGGATTTGGCGTGGCCATTATTTAGAGGAACAACTTAAAGATGAAGGAGAAATGATCTCTTTGGGTTGGGAGGAAAGAAAGAAAACTACGTATTTTTCTATTATTAAAAACAATACTTTATGGGGCTGGAGAGATGGCTCAGCAGTTAAGGGCACTGGCTGCTCTTCTAGAGGATCTGGGTTCCATTCCCAGAACCCACACTAGGAGGTTCCAAAAGGCCTCTAACTCCAGCTCCTGGGGATTCCAGTACTTCTAGGCTTCAGGGGCGTCTGCACTCATGTGCCCATATCCACACACAGATGAATAATTAAACATAATAAAGATAACCCTTAATAACACTTCATTCTAGTTAGCTAATAAATAAAAGCAGCACATCACAGATGACTCAGGGAAGTCTCTCGGACACTCTTCCCTTCTCAAACTCTGTCTCACTGAAGCTACAGAGTTTTGCTTAGGGTTTCACACTTTAGTATAGTTTATACTAATTATTAGTACAATTTATGCATGTTTTGTCTCATGGTTCTAGGTGTTCTAATGTTCGGAAAGTTGGATTCACTTATCAGTCATGCAAAAGGAAAAAGAAACTATGATGGAGTGAAACTAGAAAAAAAATTAGCTTCCTATTTCTCTTTACCTGCACCCTCATCACCTGATTCTACCTTCTGTCTGTCTGTCTCCATTATAAATGTTATACTGTACCCACACTTGCAACTGTTCACACACACACACACACACACACACACACACACACACACACACACACACACACGCGTATACATCATAGGTTGGTGTCCACACATGAGAAAGAACCTATTTGCTTTATCATTCTGAGTTCGGGTCACTTTGCTCAATATATTTTACAAGCTCCTCTATTTATGCAAATTCAGCATTTCTTTATACGTGAATGGTATTTCCTTTTTTGCATATGAGTCACATTTTCACTTTCTTTTCATCTGTTGCTGGACACGTACACATTTCCTTGCTAGCCCAGCTGTGCACCCAGAGAATGCCATATCCCACCATAGAGTGCTTGTGTATCCGTGCTTCTGGCTGTTCTAGAGTGCTTGTGTATCCGTGCTTCTGGCTGTTCTAGAGTGTTTGCGTATCTGTGCTTCTGGCTGTTCTAGAGTGTTTGCCTATCCGTGCTTCTGGCTGTCCTACTCATGAAGCAGATGACATCAATGCAGTCATCAAGGCTCTCTGGTTATGCCTCACAGCTGCTTGTATGTTCTCCACTCTTCTTTAGATAAAACAGCTTGTGTTTTTGAAAGCAAGGGTTAAACACTGCCCTGGCCTCTGTGACTGGTGGGCATCTTGGAAGACTTGGTAAGGAGTCTGTGTGGCACAGATGCGCCCTCCTATGGCCAGGTACTGAGTCCTGGCTTACATCTTCCTCTGAGTATGAACAAGATTTATCAGGACAAAGCCCCAAACAACCCCAAGCTCAGGGTAGAACCTCCGCAGGTCACGTGCTGCCTTCAGATGGGAAGGCGTTTTAACTAAAGGGAGACTCATTTGGGGGATTGCTCAAATCAGACTGATCAGTGGGCATGGGATGGTATTGTTAGTTGAAGTAGGAGGACTCAGCTCATTATGGGGAGCACCCCTCTGTGGGCAGATGTCCTGTGTGGGGAGCACCCCTCGGTGGGCAGATGTCCTGTGTGGGGAGCACCCCTCGGTGGGCAGATGTCCTGTGTGGGGAGCACCCCTCTGTGGGCAGATGTCCTGTGTGGGGAGCACGGCTGTGTTGGCAGATGTCCTGTGTGGGGAGCACGACTGTGTGGGCAGATGTCCTGTGTGGGGAGCACGGCTGTGTGGGCAGATGTCCTGTGTGGGGAGCACGGCTGTGTTGGCAGATGTCCTGTGTGGGGAGCACGACTGTGTGGGCAGATGTCCTGTGTGGGGAGCACGACTGTGTGGGCAGATGTCCTGTGTGGGGAGCACGACTGTGTGGGCAGATGTCCTGTGTGGGGAGCACCCCTCTGTGGGCAGATGTCCTGTGTGGGGAGCACCCCTCTGTGGGCAGATGTCCTGTGTGGGGAGCACCCCTCTGTGGGCAGATGGCCCTGGGTTATATAGGAAAGTGTAGGGCCATGGATGAGCCAGCAAGCAGCGTTCTTCCTACTTGGTTTCGCATCAAGTTCTTGCTTTAGCTCCTGCCCTGACGCCCCTCAGTGACAGACTATAACCTGTGAACTGAAACACAGCCCTTCCGCCCTGTGTTGCTTCTGGTCAGAGTGTTTTGTCACAGCAAGGGAATGAAGCTGGGACAGCTCCAAAGCTTGGATACAGCTCTGACGCTTCTATCAGGACTGCCCACGAGCACGAGGGTGCTTCTCCACATCACAGCATGGCCACTCTCGCTGGCGAGGGCATCTGTTTGCCTGGGGTAGACCAGGGACCAGTGTGAAGGAGGCGTATTCTTCACCCGCTGACCAGCCCGTCAGGAACAGCGGGGCCCAAGCAGGCAGGCGACTGAGTTCCATCTTCAGCTTATTGGTAATGAACAAGTCCAAGGCCTGTGAGAGCTGCTGCAGGAAGCCTGGGCAGGCGACTCAGCATCTCCTGCAGCTGCTGCTGCACTGGGTGCCAGGCCAGAGTGCTGAGCGCGCAGACCCTACACCAGGAGCAGCTGTGTGGCTGGTGCAGCTGATATGGCTTAGGTGAGCACAGTGTTTCTGAGCATAACTGCTTCTCCCTCGCCCAGTGTGATGACCCCAGCTGTGCCTTCGCTATGGAGGGCGCTGCTTGGCCATGGCTGGGGCTCAGAACTTAGATGACACTGCTCAGGGATTGCCCCACATAAGATAGGAGTAAACAGATGGGCATCCAGACCCCAAAGGGAAGTTCATTGTCACATCTGAGTTACCTCGTTAGACACTCATAGCGTCCGTATTTCCTCCATCTATGCCTGTTCTGCAGGTGACTGTAAGAACCACAAGCATTCTGTGGCTACAGACCACATGATGTTCCAGGCCAGGCCACGAACCATGTGATGTTCCAGGCCAGGCCACGGACCATGTGAATGTTTCAGGCCAGGCCACGGACCATGTGATCTTCCAGGGAAGCATTTAAGTGCCCAGGTGGGACTTGACCCCAGGTCCAGGGCCCTGACTACTGCTCTTACAAACACATCTCTGTTGTGGCCTCCAAGCCAGTCCATTCCAGCAGCCCATCCCTGACCCACTGGACTGAGAGTGGCAGTCACCTGGAGTGGGAGGGACAGGTCCTTCTGGGAAGACAGAAGTAAGGCAGCTGGAGCCTATGAGATGACCCTGGATCCCCAGGCTATCGCTGCCATCTTAGCAGAGCCCAGGAACTGATGATCTGATTTGAGGTATGCTCTTCACTGCCATGCATACAGACACCAAGGCCTCTGGATAGGGCAGGGTAGGCAGGGCCAGCTGATGCTGTGTCCTATGGGACAGCACTATGAATGTGGAGGTACGGGAGACATGGGTGTGCCATTGGATACGAAATTCTTAGCACTGGACACCTGCCAGAATCCCCTGGCTGTGACATCCTTAAGGTACATTAGACACTCCTCAAACTCAGCTGAAATCAGTGTTAGGGCACAAGAGAGATGGTTTGCTGGGATATGGAGAAACATAAAACAAACAAACAAACAAACAAGCCACCTCTCTCCTCCCTCTTTCCCTCCATCTCTCCCTCTCTCCCTCTCTCCCTCCCTTTCTTTCTTCCTTCCTTCCTTCCTTCCTTCCTTCCTTCCTTCCTTCCTTCCTTTCTTTCTTTCTTCCTTTCTTTGTGATTTCTCATCTTCACAGAGCGCTGAGACTCTTCTGAAATGTCAGATGAGAAGGCAGGCCTGAGCGGCCCATGTTGGGAGAGTGGCTCACTTGCCCTGCCTCCCTGGCTTTCTGGTATCTTCTTCCCTCAGTTGCCGAGCTGCATCTTGTAGGGCTGCCCTAGTGAACAAGCGAAAGCTCTGTTGTTTGCTTCCTTTCTTCAGTAACATCAAGAATTGATCTGTTGCTTGCCAGCAGGAGTTCTGGCCATGCTCAGATCTGGGCTATGCGTGTGTACTTCCCTAGTTGCATAGGCATGGGGCTCTGGACTGGTGCCAGGAGGGCCTTCCCATGCTGCAGGGCCATCCACACGGCTCCCGCTGCTTCCTGCCTGGTCCTGTTCTGGGTCAACACTGTCCATCAGAGCCTCCTTCACCTTACGGCTTCTCCCAGGCCCTAGGGATGACTCCTTCCTCCCTGTCTGCCCTGTGGCTTCTGGACTCCTGCCGGTTCAGGCTTAGCTAGCCAATGGAGGATGGCCCTCAGGGTACCAAGACTCCCTCCTTCTCTGGCTCCCCAGCCCCATCAGCCATGTTGATTGAAGGTCTTGCATTATGCACCCCAAACCCAGGGTTCTCTTGCTATGTTTTGACATCGCTCTCCAGCCACAATGACCCTGCTTTCCCCCTCTTTCCACTCATGTAGCTTATGATGGCTCACTGACGGCATCAGGGGACCACCATCACCATCAGCATCCTGTGTGTTTGCAACAACTGTGCTCAGAAGTAGCCAAAGCCAGCTCCTCCCTGACTTCATTTTTTTTTTTCAGCATCTTGCTCTGAGGAGGCTGAACAATGGCCCCCAAAGACACCCACGTCCTGATCCCCTTGAAGCTATAGATAGAGCCCCCCATCCCATGTAGCTTGTGGAGTTCTGCAACTAGGACGTAACACCTCCAATCACTCACTGTCACATCAGTTCTGGGACTGGGGACTCAGTGTGTCTGTCAGTTGCAGCTTCTCCAGGACACCAGGCTCAGAGACAGGAGTTAACTTGTTGAAGGACACACAACAAAGGAAATTAAAAGTATTTGTAATTTATTTTGGTTGTGAGGAGAGCCTTTAACGGCTGAGCCATCCCTCCAGCCCAAAAGTATTTGTAATTTAATTCATGGAAAATTTTACACATTTATACAATGTGTTTTGATCATATCTGTCAACCCACTACAGGCCATGTTCCCAAGGGAGATGACTCTCCCTCCCTGTCAACCGGCAACATCTCCTTTGCCAAGGGTGGGCAGTGGAGGCTCCTCTCCCATCCAAGCTGGCGGTTTTTATTGGTTTGATATTGTGCAGGCAACACAGTGGCTCTAAGTACAGAAGCTTGCATTTACAGCGCTCCTCCTATCTTGCATTCTTTCTGGACCCTTCCACGATGTCCCTGAGCCTTGGGCGTGGAGGTGGACATAGATGATGCGTCTACAGCTGGGCACAGTTACCCGAACTCATTTCTTTGACTACTTAGGAGTGTCTAGCATGATGCTTCCGGCTATGGGCTTTTGTTCTGGCAAGTCCTAACTCAGCATGAACCTGGGTTTGGGGGACCACCAGGCAACGCAATGGGGGTGGGGTGGGGCAGAGTACTGGGGGAGCGCACACCACCCAACGAGGCCCTCATACGAGGCTCTACAGCCCCTCTGTGGGCCCCACCCACAGAGTTCCAATCCTGGGGCCCTGCCAGGCATCTGGGGGAGTTGGGAGTTGGCTGCCTTTGGCCAGCTGGAAGCATCCCTCTTGGCTTTTGTCTCAAAGTTTCCAGCATGTGGCTGGTGGCAAACTTTATACGGAAACACACAGATGGTCCAGCCTTATCTTGCTAATGAAAAAAGTCCTCATACGGCTACAAAAACAGACGCAATCATCTGTTTCCCAACATTCCGAAAAAGCTTACAGAGGTGTAAGGTGTTACGCAAATGAGGATAATTAGCCGTTCCATCTGTGGGGAAAAATAAGGACCCCCCCCCCTCCCTGCCTCCCGCTCTACCTGCTATTCTGGGCTTTCCAAAGGTGGTGAGCCACGAGCTTCGGCAACAGCTCCCCCTTTCACAGGCCACCTCTGCTCTCACTTACTTGAGAAACTATCTGCACGTGCCTCTGCATTTGTTGTGACAGTGGTCAGAAAACTTGGCCCCTTGGAAGTGAGGGCCCCTTCCTGGCACTGCTCTTGGGCAGGGAAGCTCAGGAGTGGCCAGCATGCCCTCTTGGTACTGTGGTCTAATAACTTAGCCTGTGTCCTCTCTCCATTTCCTGAGCTCTGACTTGAGTCTGCCCTGTGCCAGGTGGAGGTACTTGCCGCCGGCAGAACCAGCCCATCTGCTGGGGACCAGCCTTTGTTTAACTGACTTCCATTACTCACTGGTGCTGATGTAAAATATTGTTAACACCTCAGGCTATGGTGTTTTTAGTTTTGCTTTTTTTTGAGGGGGGCTGAAGGCTGAGCATGGCTGGAAGGACTTGAGACTAGCAGAGGTACAGTGCCTTCACTAAGGCTTTCATGGTCAGAATAATGGGGGTCTTTCCCTCCTATCCACAGCCCCCCCCATAAGCTCTCATGTGGCTCCAGTCCAAGTCAAGGGGACCCAGGTTGGAAAAAAGGACTGCGTCCCAATTTAATGAGAGATAGAAGAGGTCAGAATGTGTTGGGATGGAGTCTGGGCCACCACTGCATAAGGCTGAGGCGTACTCTCGGCACTGCTGGGCAGGACAGGTACAGGTCCTGCTGAGTCCCCCAGGCTTGGACACTCCTGTATCCAAGCTGATGCCTGCCTTACTGTCTAGCTCTCCAAGGCTGGGGGCTGTCTATTATAGGACCTTGTGGGGACGTACAGCCTCATTTTGGGCTAGGACCCTGACGATCCTTCAAGTGTGGTGTGGGTGTTGGTTCCGGACCGACTGTAACCTGTTTGCTGCTTGTCAGCGAGTGTTCTCAGCAGCCCCATCAGACATGCGAGCTGACTGCCCTTTGCAGCAGAGGAGTGGGGAGCCCTGGGGGACGGAGCACCTTCTGTGGGACTCCCAGCTCAGGAGCAGGGGGTGGGGCA
Organism: Cricetiscus sungorus; assembly: GCA_030556225.1. NCBI lineage: Eukaryota > Metazoa > Chordata > Mammalia > Rodentia > Cricetidae > Cricetiscus > Cricetiscus sungorus. The sequence goes on from JANBXA010000429.1 coordinate 2,107,422, forward strand.
CTCACTTAGAGCTCAGGCCCTCTCTGCTCTGCTTCCCTTGGTGGGTAGGGACCCAGGAGAGGGTTGAGTAGGCTCTCAAACCACCTCCGTTTGGAATGGATTTCTTCTCCTTTCCCTTGAAGTCAGGGCACAAAGTGGGGAAGAATGTTTGGCAAGGCCCAGAACCCTCCAGGGTTTCACTTTAGCCCCTGCTGGAAGCACACCTGGCCCCTGTGGAGATAACAACATGAGGACATACTTAAAGTGAAAGCAGAGGCTGACAGCCACCAGCCATTCCAGGCTCAGCCTCACAGCAGACACACCCCATGCTCCTGAGGTCCTGAGGGTCCTAGCTAGCGGGTCACAACCGCAGCACCCGTGGGGACTCAGCTTGGGGGCTGCCAAGTGGCAGGGAGCTGGAGGAATTGCCAGGTACTTGTGGAGAACCACAGTGCAGGCTTGTCTCACCTGTGCAGGAAGATCCTGCGGCCCCTGTCCTTGCAATGTCCTTGGGGAGCCTAGCTGCTGCCTGGTCCAGTGGTTCCAGCTGCAATTCTCCCTGCCATCTGTTTCTGAAGAACCTGCGTTGGTGTCATGCATTCTGGTCATCTTGCTGATTACAACAGTCCCCAGTGTTACCATGGGTAAGGCAAACAGCAGCTTCTGGCCAGCAGTCAGGGTTTCTGGAGTGGTAGCCGGGGACAGATGGGCCTCTTTGAGTCCCTCATTATCCCCATTGGTTCTGCCGAGCCCCCTCTAACAAACATACTCCAAAGGCAGCTTGATTGCTGTGCAAACATGACTCAAGGCCATGGGGCAACAGAAGACAGAGGGACAGACAGAAGCTCTGAGAGAAGAGGGGAGGATGCAACAAATGCCCTCTCTACTGGCCTCTGTGTTGGTCATGCTGTGAGCGTGAGCCCAGTGGGGAGGGATTGCCGCTCTGCCCAGGAGGAGCAGGAGCAGGAGCGCCAACCTTGAATGCAAATGTGGGACGCACAGCAGAGTACCCAGCTAGAGAAATTGGCAGGCATTACATGGAAGCAACGTGGCATTTTCAGGAGGCTTTCACTCCTCACATCACATCTAGGGAATCTTGACACAACTAGGGTATTTGACTTGGCTGTTAGTGATGTAATTTTTCACTGTTGACACGACGCATGCAGAAGAACCCAGCCAGTGCCTTGCAACAAGAGCCTCGGGCTAGTCTCAGCTCCCTCAACTCCCAATTTAAACCTTCCCTAGGTTCCAGCTCACAGATTTTGTCAGCAGAGCAAGCAGCCTGCTGGAGCTTATATGCATGGGCAGCCGGGGTTGGGAGCTGCCAGGAAAACCCACAATGGGTGCTTTTCCCATCCAGCCCTCCACACTCCAACCTTTGGGTCCTCTCAAGTGGTGGAGACTAGATATGTCTGCTCTCTAAACAGAGCCCTGAGCTAGGATGGTAAGAAGGAGAACAATGCTGCTGGAGACCCCGGAGCAGCTGCAGCCCTTGCAGCATCGTGGGGTCAGCCCTGGAGTTTCCTGGTTCCATGCAGGAGCAGAAATGTGAATGCTGGACTCCAGGGCTGTGCATCATGCTACAAAGAAGGTGGTCTCAGGGGAGCCCTATTGGCTGGAGGGGTGCATCCTTAGCCCTCAACAGTGCCCCCGAGTTAACTCCTTGCCTTTGCGTGGACCTCTGTCTCTCAAAGAAGTGTGTGTGTGTGTGTGTGTGTGTGTGTGTGTGTGTGTGTGTGTGTGTGTGTGTGTGTGTGGTGACAGTTAGGACATGTCAGAGGCCAGAGACCCTTAAGCAACAGGCAGGGCAGGGAAAAGTAGGGCAAAACAAAGCAAACAGCCCATATCCCATCTCATGTGAAGTTGTTTTCCTGGACCTGCTCTATGCAGACAACAGAGGGAGACGGGAGGTAGCATGGCCGCCCAAACAGCGCTCTTTCTCCTTCCACGCGGCCCCACACTGAAAGGAGCATTCTGGCATAGGACACTCACGGACAGGCTGCTCTCCACTTTTGGGGTGCGCTGTGAAGACATGCAGATAGGCGGACCCTTTTCTGGAAGCGGAGGAGAGAGACCCTGACATGCCCCTTAGCCTGGGAAGAGGCCAAAAGGGAGCATGCACACCCCACGTTCCTACCAAGGGTGAAGTTTGCCCACTAGAGGGCAGGAACCAGGTTCCTCTCCTAAGAGCAGCACTGACTCCAGCACCCTCAGCCCGCCCTATCCCCGCCCATTCACCTTCCCATTTATTGAAAAGTTTAATTGGAAGTTCTGAAAGGTCATTATTAATATCTTCAAATGAAAAACACAAGGTGAAGTATCTCTGAGTAAACATTGTTAAAATCCAAAGTGCTTAAAATTAAAATGAAAAGGATAAGTTGGGAGTGAGGCTGAGAGAGAGGGAGGGGTAGTCTTGAGTGCACATTCTCAGCTCTGGTACTACAGTGTTATCAAGGGCCAAGCCAAGTCATACAAGGTCTCCTGGGGTCTACCAGATGGCCACATACAGTTGGAAGTCATTCTCTGCAGATTTCCCCCTGGCCTTGGGAATTAGTTCTCTTCTCCCACCCATTTCATGTAGCAAAGCCTAGTCTACCCTAATTCTGGCCACCGTGCCCTCCTAGATGGAAATTCGCACCACATCCATTCTTCCAATAATTCCAATAATTCTTGCTGCCACTTGTCACTTTGCCTGTGCACTGTTTGTGTCCTGTGTTTCACACGAGCACCCGAGTCCTATGACACTAGCATCCACACACATAGAGAGGTCTTCAGCCTTAAGTTGGAGAAGAATGGCTCAGCTTGTCCCAGCATCTCTCTCATTTGGGGACAGCGTGAATGCTGCGTCCACAGTGTTTGGTGGGAGACTCAGCACGCACCTCACCAAGGCAGACTGTTAGACATGCCAGGTTCTGTCTGCATTGTGGGAAAGTGACACAGGTAAAAAACTCTACATTCCAATCAAATAGAATGGCAGATTAATTGCAAAAACCCTTCAAAGTACTTTGGGGAAAAAACACAACACCATAAACTAGACACACACACACACACACACACACACACTCACACACACACACTCACACACACACACACTCACACACACACACACACACACACACACACACACACACACACACACACACAACCCGTGTCTTTTCTGAAGATGGCACTACTCATAATTGGATTTACGGAGTGTTCCTAGAGCTGCAGCTCAAGTAGTGTTTGTGCCGATAAATAAAATCGTGCACAGTTACAAGCTGTGGCTCTGCCTCCCTTGCATGTCAGCCGCTCTGAACCAAGTTTGCATGCTCAGCTTCCCCATAAAGCAAAATAACCGTAGCACCATCATTGCCACCAGGCTGGTGACAGGATCAGAACACGCCCGTACTGCGCCCAGGGGAGCTGGCTGCTCGAGGGCTCACGGCCCTGGCTTTCTCCTCCAAAGTGAGAGTCTGCAGGGTTCTATCTTAGTGATCAGGTTTCCACCATCCCTTCACACCATTTCTACTATTCTTGTCTGGTTCAAGTCCTTGGGGCCTGTTTTATGAAGACTACAGAGTGGGTGACCACGAGGCACTGTTTTTCTTCTTTTCTTTGTTTATGGTGCATGTATGTATTTGTTCATGTGCATGTGCACACGTACATGGGGGCCAGAGTTCAATGATGGGAGGGGTTTGTTTGTTTGCTTGCTTGTATTTTTTGTTTGTTTTTGAGGCAGAGTTTTTCTACATGTCCCTGGTTATCCTGGAACTCACTATGTTGACCAGGCTGGCCTTGGACTTGCAGAGATCTATCTGTCTGTGCTTCCCAAGTGCTGGAATTAAAGGCAATGCCATCATACTGCATTGTTTTTGAGACAGGTCTCTTGGTGACCAACTTGGCTAGATTGGCAGCTCTGGGGATCCTCTCACCTATGTAAGCCTCCCAGCACTGGCATGACAGGTCTACACGTTTCACCTGGCCCCCTTTAAAATGTGAGCACTGGGGATCTGACTTCAGAACTTAGGTCTTCCTGTTTGCACAGCAGGCACTTAAGTGACTGAACCACCTTCCCAACCTCATCTTGCATTTCCGATTTCCCCTGGTAAAAACTAGAGCAACAGGAATGAGCCTGCAAAGAGCCCATCTGGGCCTTACAGCAAGGGCAGCAGAAAGCCCTGGCTGTTACATGCCTTGTAACCATCTCCCAATGAGTTCAAAGGGAGCCCAGGGATGAGGCAGAGGCCAGCACTGTCTTCCCATGACTTCAGGGAAGAGGACACTTGTGTAGACCTTCCTGTCACCCAGGTGGAGGGAAGCACGAGGATCTGTGGGTTGTTGCAGCTGCTTTGTGTGTGTGTCACTTGTGAAACTGGTCACTCTAGTGAGGAGGGATATTTTCTGGCCTTTGAATGAAGGCCACGTGATGAGAACCACACCCACTCCCATGCTCCCAGACTCACCGGTGGTGGATGAGAACCCAGGTGTCCACCCGGGCAAGACCTGAAGAGATGGTCACAGAGACAGCCAAGATACATCCCCAGTTCCCTTGATCCAGGCTGAACCTCATCACCACCTTTGTCCTTCCTTTTTAAAGAAACAGGGCCTAGAGTCCTTGCCATTGCAATTCTGGTCACCATTCATACAGCTCAGGGCTCCTGCTGACCATCGAGTCCCTCTGCCTTCTTCCTGGCCTCACACACCCCGTGTGATATTGCTGTCACTATGTTCCTGCCAGGTGGGGGCATGCCAGCCTTGCCAGCTGCTGCATCCTCTGTCCACAAATGCACAAACACAAATGAATGTGGCAGCTCAGCCTGGGGCCTCAGGGGCATCAGAACCTGCGCTCGAGGTTGGCATCTGCCTCAGGCCTTGGCCACAGAAAGGGGTCCCACCCACTGCTCTTGTGCCCAGTTATATGAGGCCCTGAATACCAGACTCTCGGAAACCTGCCCTGGTGTGCTCGTGTTAAGGAGACACAGGTGGGTGCCAGAGCTGTGTTGAGTTCAGGTTTTGATTGAGAGGATCAGTCATTGAGCCTACAGTTCAGCTGACAGTGTTCCTCATTCCCAAAGCCTTGGGTCTGGCTCAGGGGCTGCGTGTCCAGACAGACAGTGTCTTCAGTCTTTCCTGACTGTCTGGGCTTGCTTAGCATCCTGCAGTGCAGCCAGCCAGGAGGGCAGGGTTCCCGCTGCATTCTGGGAAGAGGGGTGTGGTCCACAACAACCAATCTGGGCTCCTCTGCAGGATCCTACCCAGTCTGCTCACCCCCCCCCCCCCCCCCGCCCCCAGCTCTGTTTGGAGGGAAATGGGTTTCCAGGGCCCTGCTAATTCAAACTGGTCTTTATCCAATCAATGCTCCTCAGCTATTGGCTCCCTCTGTCTGGATGTGTTCAATCCACGGCCTGTAGGCTGCACGTGGCCCGTGGTGGCTATGAATGGAACCCAACAGAAAAGCTTACTTAAAACATTTTAATTTTTTTTGTAGCCAAGTAGTTCTTGAGCGAGTACCGTATAGGTGGTGGTGGTGTCAAAGGTTAGTCACAGCTGCCTGAGGCGTTTCCCAGGAGGCCTCCACACACCACACACCACACACCCACCACTAAGTAGGCTTTAGTCCTCCATTATCACAGCCAATCTGGAGGCCGGGCTCTGAGGCATTAAAATTCTGCATTCAGAAATGGCTGTTTTCATCTCCCCATGCAGCCAAGCAGTAAGAACATCACACAGATTTTCTGCACCTATCCAAAGAAATTTATCTTTCACACCCTGCTTCGTGCCATGTGTCGGGTGCTGAAGGGATGAAGGATTTGGCTGTCAGTCTCTGAAGGCGTGGCAGGCCTCACTGGGCTCGTCTTTGGAGTGTTGGGCTGCGTCTGTGACATTTCCCTTCCCCTCTGTCAGCACTGTGTCCTGTGCTGCGTCACCCACAGATGACACGGGTGCCTGAGAGGAGGAGAGGGTGGTGGCTCGTCCCCCTGGGATGTCCATATTGATGCTCTGTGTTGACACAGACCCCCACCTCTGTCTCTGCCTTGCTCTCAGTGAGTTCAGTTTTAGAGTCTGGTAACCCAAAGTGCGGTGTCTAGGAAGCGTCTCTCTTCCATTTTGACTGGCTTCCCACATGGTTCCCTTGTTTTCCCCTCGTCAGTTAGACCAGGGCAGGCCAGTGTCCCCTCTAACCTGCCTGGGCCCCACCGTTAGGAACATGTGCTAGCTAACTCTTGACCAAAGCACCCTGTCACACTCCGATAGGCCCAGCAGTGACCGTCACCCTGTCACCCTGTCACATTCGGTCCGTCCAGCGGTGACGGTCTCTGTGGTGGTCACCAGGCTTTAGCAGTGAACAGTCGGGCGATGGGCTAGAACTTCTGCCTCCCCCAATGAACCATTCAAAGCGCAAATGGGGTTTTCCCCAGACTCCCTCTTGGGGCCTCTCACACTCATGGATCATTTTAATTGGATCACCGAGGGGGGGGGGAACCCAAAACTCTTTTAAATAAGCCTCCCAACACTATTAGCTCAAAGGCTTTTATTAAAAAAAAATGTGCTAACTTCTGACAAAATCCACATGGGCATTTACAAGGTCCTCGCTGGCATCTGCAAAAGACACTCACTGCTGATAGAAAATAGGGTATTAAAATAAAATCTAAATCAATTTTTCTGATCAATTGCTGCAGAGATGTATATAAGTGGCTGCAAATTGAGTCACATGGCACAGGTGGGCTCTGGGATGGTGGAGAGTCCCTTTAAACACACCCCACCCCATTCCTACAGCACCCGGGGGTTTGCAGACACAGATGCAGATCTGAGAAAATTCCCTGCTCGATCGATAAATGCTTATTAAGAAGTGTGGCTCATACATCCACAGCAGCGCATGCACAACAGTGTAGGTGCTCAGCTTCCTCCTCCTCTGATTTGTTTCCTTTAACCCAAAGCAAGAGAGCCCCAGGATGACACTGGCCAGGATGGGGAGAAAATGTCTCAAGAGCTCTGCAAGCAAATGTTCCTCTCGTGAGTTCCTTAATTGAATCTAAGAACACAGGTGCAAAACCAACAAAACAAAACAAAAAAAAATAAAAACAAATAACAAAACTAAGTCATCACACGCGACATACAACCTACCCACACTCCATGCCCACACACATATAACATACACCCTCACACACAACATACAACCTACCCACACTCCATGCCCACACACATATAACATACATCCTCACACACAACATACAACCTACCCACACTCCATGCCCACACACATATAACATACACCCTCACACACAACATACAACCTACCCACACTCCATGCCCACACACATATAACATACACCCTCACACACAACATACAACCTACCCACACTCCATGCCCACACACACAGATAACATACACCCTCACACACAACATACAACCTACCCACACTCCATGCCCACTCACATATAACATACACCCCTCACACACAACATACACACCTACCCACACTCCATGCCCTCTCACATATAACATACACCCTCACACACAACATACAACCTTCCCACACTCCATGCCCTCAAACATATAACATACACCCCTCACACACAACATACAACCTACCCACACTCCATGCCCACACACATTTAACATACACCCCTCACACACAACATACAACCTACCCACACTCCATGCCCACACACATATAACATACACCCTCACACACAACATACACACCTACCCACACTCCATGCCCACACACATATAACATACACCCTCACACACAACATACAACCTACCCACACTCCATGCCCACACACATATAACATACACCCTCACACACAACATACAACCTACCCACACTCCATGCCCACACACATATAACATACACCCTCACACACAACATACAACCTACCCACACTCCATGCCCACACACATATAACATACACCCTCACACACAACATACAACCTACCCACACTCCATGCCCACACACATATAACATACACCCTCACACACAACATACAACCTACCCACACTCCATGCCCACTCACATATAACATACACCCCTCACACACAACATACAACCTACCCACACTCCATGCCCTCTCACATATAACATACACCCTCACACACAACATACAACCTTCCCACACTCCATGCCCTCAAACATATAACATACACCCCTCACACACAACATACAACCTACCCACACTCCATGCCCACACACATTTAACATACACCCCTCACACACAACATACAACCTACCCACACTCCATGCCCACACACATATAACATACACCCTCACACACAACATACACACCTACCCACACTCCATGCCCACACACATATAACATACACCCTCACACACAACATACAACCTACCCACACTCCATGCCCACACACATATAACATACACCCTCACACACAACATACAACCTACCCACACTCCATGCCCACACACATATAACATACACCCTCACACACAACATACAACCTACCCACACTCCATGCCCACACACATATAACATACACCCTCACACACAACATACAACCTACCCACACTCCATGCCCACTCACATATAACATACACCCCTCACACACAACATACAACCTACCCACACTCCATGCCCTCTCACATATAACATACACCCTCACACACAACATACAACCTTCCCACACTCCATGCCCTCAAACATATAACATACACCCCTCACACACAACATACAACCTACCCACACTCCATGCCCACACACATTTAACATACACCCCTCACACACAACATACAACCTACCCACACTCCATGCCCACACACATATAACATACACCCTCACACACAACATACACACCTACCCACACTCCATGCCCACACACATATAACATACACCCTCACACACAACATACAACCTACCCACACTCCATGCCCACACACATATAACATACACCCTCACACACAACATACAACCTACCCACACTCCATGCCCACACACATATAACATACACCCTCACACACAACATACAACCTACCCACACTCCATGCCCACACACATATAACATACACCCTCACACACAACATACAACCTACCCACACTCCATGCCCACACACACATAACATACACCCTCACACACAACATACAACCTACCCACACTCCATGCCCACTCACATATAACATACACCCCTCACACACAACATACAACCTACCCACACTCCATGCCCTCTCACATATAACATACACCCTCACACACAACATACAACCTTCCCACACTCCATGCCCTCAAACATATAACATACACCCCTCACACACAACATACAACCTACCCACACTCCATGCCCACACACATTTAACATACACCCCTCACACACAACATACAACCTACCCACACTCCATGCTCACACACATATAACATACACCCTCACACACAACATACACACCTACCCACACTCCATGCCCACACACATATAACATACACCCTCACACACAACATACAACCTACCCACACTCCATGTCCACACACATATAACATACACCCTCACACACAACATACAACCTACCCACACTCCATGCCCACACACATATAACATACACCCCTCACACACAACATACACACCTACACACACTCTATGCCCACTCACATATAACATACACCACTCACACACAACATACACACCTACCCACACTCCATGCCCTCTCACATATAACATACACCCCTCACACACAACATACAACCTACCCACACTCCATGCCCACTCACATATAACATATACCCCTCACACACAACATACACACCTACACAGACTCCAGGCCCACACACATATAACATACACCCTCACACACAACATACAACCTACCCACACTCCATGCCCACACACATATAACATACACCCTCACACACAACATACAACCTACCCACACTCCATGCCCTCTCACATATAACATACACCCTCACACACAACATACAACCTACCCACACTCCATGCCCTCAAACATATAACATACACCCCTCACACACAACATACAACCTACCCACACACCATGCCCTCTCACATATAACATACACCCTCACACACAACATACAACCTACCCACACTCCATGCCCACACACATATAACATACACCCCTCACACACAACATACAACCTACCCACACTCCATGCTCACACACATATAACATACACCCTCACACACAACATACAACCTACCCACACTCCATGCCCACACACACATAACATACACCCTCACACACAACATACAACCTACCCACACTCCATGCCCACTCACATATAACATACACCCCTCACACACAACATACAACCTACCCACACTCCATGCCCTCTCACATATAACATACACCCTCACACACAACATACAACCTTCCCACACTCCATGCCCTCAAACATATAACATACACCCCTCACACACAACATACAACCTACCCACACTCCATGCCCACACACATTTAACATACACCCCTCACACACAACATACAACCTACCCACACTCCATGCTCACACACATATAACATACACCCTCACACACAACATACACACCTACCCACACTCCATGCCCACACACATATAACATACACCCTCACACACAACATACAACCTACCCACACTCCATGTCCACACACATATAACATACACCCTCACACACAACATACAACTACCCACACTCCATGCCCACACACATATAACATACACCCCTCACACACAACATACACACCTACCCACACTCAATGCCCACTCACATATAACATACACCACTCACACACAACATACACACCTACCCACACTCCATGCCCTCTCACATATAACATACACCCCTCACACACAACATACAACCTACCCACCCTCCATGCCCACTCACATATAACATACACCCCTCACACACAACATACACACCTACTCAGACTCCAGGCCCACACACATATAACATACACCCTCACACACAACATACAACCTACCCACACTCCATGCCCACACACATATAACATACACCCTCACACACAACATACAACCTACCCACACTCCATGCCCACTCACATATAACATACACCACTCACACACAACATACACACCTACCCACACTCCATGCCCTCTCACATATAACATACACCCCTCACACACAACATACACACCTACCCACACTCCATGCCCTCTCACATATAACATACACCCTCACACACAACATACACACCTACCCACACTCCATGCCCTCTCACATATAACATACACCCTCACACACAACATACAACCTACCCACACTCCATGCCCTCAAACATATAACATACACCCCTCACACACAACATACAACCTACCCACACTCCATGCCCACACACATTTAACATACACCCCTCACACACAACATACAACCTACCCACACTCCATGCTCACACACATATAACATACACCCTCACACACAACATACACACCTACCCACACTCCATGCCCACACACATATAACATACACCCTCACACACAACATACAACCTACCCACACTCCATGTCCACACACATATAACATACACCCTCACACACAACATACAACCTACCCACACTCCATGCCCACACACATATAACATACACCCTCACACACAACATACACACCTACCCACACTCTATGCCCACTGACATATAACATACACCACTCACACACAACATACACACCTACCCACACTCCATGCCCTCTCACATATAACATATACCCCTCACACAAAACATACAACCTACCCACACTCCATGCCCACACACATATAACATACACCCCTCACACACAACATACACACCTACTCAGACTCCAGGCCTACACACATATAACATACACCCTCACACACAACATACAACCTACCCACACTCCATGCCCACACACACATAACATACACCCTCACACACAACATACAACCTACCCACACTCCATGCCCACTCACATATAACATACACCACTCACACACAACATACATACCTACCCACACTCCATGCCCTCTCACATATAACATACACCCCTCACACACAACATACACACCTACCCACACTCCATGCCCTCTCACATATAACATACACCCTCACACACAACATACACACCCTACACTCCATGCCCAATCACATATAACATACACCCTCACACACAAGATACACATCTACCCACACTCCATGCCCTCTCACATATAACTTACACCCCTCACAATCAACATACAACCTACCCACACTCCATGCCCACTCACATATAACATACCCCCTCACACACAACATACAACCTACCCACACTCCATACCCACACACATATAACATACACCCTCACACACAACATACACACCTATCCATACTCCATGCCCACACACATATAACATACACCCTCACACACAACATACAACCTACCCACACTCCATGCTCACACACATATAACATACACCCTCACACACAACATAAACACCTACCCACACTCTATGCCCACTCACATATAACATACACCACTCACACGCAACATACACACCTACCCACACTCCATGCCCTCTCACATATAACATACACCCCTCACACGCAACATACACACCTACCCACACTCCATGCCCTCTCACATATAACATACACCCCTCACACACAACATACAACCTACCCACACTCCATGCCCACTCACATATAACATACACCCCTCACACACAACATACACACCTACCCAGACTCCGTGCCCACACACATATAACATACACCTCTCACACACAACATACAATCTACCCATACTCCATGCCCTCTCACATATAACATACACCTTCACACACAACATACACACCTACCCACACTCCATGCCCACACACATATAACATACACCCTCACACACAACATACACACCTACCCACACTCCATGCCCACTCACATATAACATACACCCCTCACACACAACATACACACCTACCCACACTCCATGCCCACACACATATAACATACACCCCTCACACACAACATACATACCTACCCACACTCCATGCCCACTCACATATAACATACACCCCTCACACACAACATACACACCTACCCACACTCCATGCCCTCTCACATATAACATACACCCTCACACACAACATAACACCTACCCACACTCCATGCCCACACACATATAACATACACCTTCACACACAACATACAGTCTACCCACACTCCATGTCCACACACATGTAACATACGCCCTCACACACAACATACACACCTACCCACACTCCATGCCCACACACATATAACATACGCCCTCACACACAACATACACACCTACCCACACTCCATGCCCACACACATATAACATACACCCTCACACACAACATACACACCTACCCACACTCCATGCCCACTCACATATAACATACACCCCCCACACTCAACATACACTCAACATACAACCTACCCACACTCCATGCCCACTCACATATAACATACCCCCCTCACACACAACATACACACCTTCCCACACTCCATGCCCTCTCACATATAACATACACCCTCACACACAACATACAACCTACCCACACTCCATGCCCACTCACATATAACATACACCCCTCACACACAACATACACACCTACCCACACTCCATGCCCACACACATATAACATACACCCCTCACACACAACATACATACCTACCCACACTCCATGCCCACTCACATATAACATACACCCCTCACACACAACATACACACCTACCCACACTCCATGCCCTCTCACATATAACATACACCCCTCACACACAACATACACACCTACCCACACTCCATGCCCTCTCACATATAACATACACCCTCAAACACAACATACACACCTACCCACACTCCATGCCCACTCACATATAACATACACCCCTCACACGCAACATACACACCTACCCACACTCCATGCCCTCTCACATATTACATACACCCCTCACACACAACATACACACCTACCCACACTCCATGCCCACACACATATAACATACACCCTCACACACAACATACACACCTTCCCACACTCCATGCCCTCTCACATATAACATACACCCTCACACACAACATACAACCTACCCACACTCCATGCCCTCTCACATATTACATACACCCCTCACAAACAACATACAACCTACCCACACTCCATGCCCACACACATATAACATACACCCCTCACACACAACATACATACCTACCCACACTCCATGCCCTCTCACATATAACATACACCCCTCACACACAACATACAACCTACCCACACTCCATGCCCTCTCACATATAACTTACACCCTCACACACAACATACACACCTACCCACACTCCATGCCCACACACATATAACATACAGCCCTACTCCATACCCATTTACCTCTCATTAGGCTTTTATGTTTTGAAATTTTCTTGTATGAAGACAAAGTCTGAAATCTTACATCCCTGGGGGCTGGGGAGACAGCTCATTGGTCAGAAGTGCTTTGTGCGCAACCATGAGCACTAGCGTGTGCAGTCTAGCACCTACACCACAAGCTGGGCTATCTGTGCATGCCTGCAGCCTGGGACAAGAGGGTCAAGGGGGTTGGCTGTCTCCCAGTATAGCTGAGGAAGTGCAAGCTCCATGCTCACGGAGACGCCTTGTCTCATAGGAACGGGCACAGATAGAGGAGGCACTAACCACCCTTTCTGTGGCTGCTGCCTGTGTGCACCCCCACACATGTGCACAAACACGTACAAATACAAATAAATAATAAAAGCTTTCATATACCTAATATACTATATACACCTATAGACACACACAGATAAAAACACCTAACGTCTAAATCATACATATGTGCACAAATACATATCTGAACCTATGCACATACACAAGAACATATACCTATGTATACCTTATATTTAAATTTACATACATATGTGAACACATACAAATACTTAAAATCTATACCTTTGAATATACATGTACACTACATGTATATTGTATGTATATACAACACCTGATATCTGTTTTCATATTGATACATACATTATAAACCTATCACCTGTTTGCCTATCTGTGTACCAATGTATATGTGCACCTCAGATCCGTGTCTGTGTACAGACGCACATGCACATGCGCACACACATGCACACACACACACAGATGCATGCCTGACCAGTGCACAGACATACACACATGGGTACGTGCCTGATGTTTGCACCCATGTGGCACACAGGTACTCTTACACACTCAAGGTGTGTTGATTTCCCTCTGACTTCCCTTCCAGGGTCCTGGGCTGCTCCTTCCATATTTGGAGTGTTCCGGGCAGAGGACACATGTGAGGGGCTTTGGGAGATTTGGCCTCGAATGAATCATGGAAGGCAGGCGTGGGCCACCATCCACTCGCTGAGCTGTTAGAAGTGCTGTGACTCAAGAGGAAAATGTCCCATGCTTTAAAAGAATGTCTTTTTATTTTATTTTAATTAAAAGACTGATTTATTTTTGTTGTGTGTGTGTGTGTGGGGGGGTTGCCTGCGTGCATCCTGTCTGTGAACCACACGCATGGTTGGTCAGAAGAGGGCATCAGATCCTCTGGAACTGGAGTTACAGATGACTGTGAGCCACAGAGCATTTTGGGAACTGAACCTGCATCTTCTGGAAGGGCAGCCAGAGCTCTTAACTGCTGAGACATCTCTCCAGCTATGACAGCCATTCTTCAGAACATTTTTTATTACACCGATGATTGATTGGTGATTATGTGCACATGCCAGGCATGCACCTGTGGTGGTGCATGTTTGTGTGGAGGACCAGGGGACACGTTTTGAGTCAGTTACCTCCTTGTACTGTGTGGATGTCTTTGGATTGTGTTCAGGTCGTTAGGCTTGGTGGCAAGCCTGAGCCATCTCACTGCCCTTCAGGCCACTGTGTACAATGTCCCCTTCTCAGAGAAAGGGCTGGACGTCTAGAAACCACGCGAGGCTTAGACTCAGGAGAAACTTGCTGGGTCTGACATGTGGCAGTAATCTTTGTCGTTAGTGTGAGTAGATTTAGACTTCTCTAATAGAGTGTGGCTTACCATGTGTGTGTCTATAGGGTGTCTCCCCGGAGACAAACAGAGACTAATCCTCCGCATGGGTGGTACCACCCCCAGGCCCCTAGCCTGAATGCAATAAGGGGAAGCCAGAGACTATCAGCTGTCCCTTACTCAGCTCAAGGAGAGCCACCAAAGCCTCACAGCAGCTCGCATAGGGCTTGCAAAGACATTCGGAGCATTGCTCAGAGACAGGCGCTCTGGCCACAGGACACAGCTGCCCTGTACCCAACATTGTGGGCCCTGGGCCCAGCTTCTCAGAGCGTGCTCAGCTCCAGTCACCGGAGATAACCTGCTTCTTCTGGTTCACATGACCAGTCCCATGGTCCTGTGACTCCATGACCACACTGTCCCCAACCTCCATTGCTCTGACAGCGCCCACAAGCACGAGAAGTTCACCCCGTGTAGGCACAGGTGTCCTCTCAGGCACACGGGAAGAAAACACAGGCTGCAATGGTAGTATGATTGTAATTTGGGAAGATGAACACACACTACACAGACACATTTTTCTCCATGCAAAGGACATTCCTAGTCCATTAGTGGTTTAGTCACCAGAGCATTTTCCTACAGTTGTGTGTTTGGACTCTGTGCATCACACATGTGGCTTTTGTTAGGAGACAAAGGAACTGTCATTAAAAGGCGAGTGGCTTTCTCGGAAGCACCTGATCCAGGTGAGGGCCTGGGCAGGTGACAGAAGCCCCAACCACAGTTAGAGCTAGCACTGTGGGGAAAATACAGTGGGACGGAAGCCGACAGCCCAGCTCTATGTGGGCAGGGGGAGAAACTCAGACACACCGAGTGTTGCTTTGCTCTGGGCCTCAGTTTCCACACAAGTCTCCAAGATGTCACCAGAGACAACCGTTTTCCTTACAGTGGAGGCCAGGTGAGTGAGTACTGCACACTGGACAGGTCATGCCAAGAGTGGGCTGAGGTTGTTGTGGTTTCTACCACAGACAGACCAACTAACAGCTACCGTAGAAGCTTCCCTAGACACAGAAGTCTCTTCAGGCCTGGCTGGTGAGCCTGTGAGGAAGGCAAAGGCATGGGTGGAAATCTAACTTCACTTATGGGGTGTTTGTGAGCTCTGCTGACCCGTGAGGCTGGGAGCAGACCAGCTGAGCAAGGACATTGAGGGCCCTGACTCTGACCCCCAGCACTCTAGTAGTCTACCTTAGCAGAAGCCAGGGGCACTAAGAGGCAGCTTTGGGGCAGGTCTGCAGTGGCTCTGGCTGTGGGGGATGGTGGTGGTGGGGTGTTACGGGATCGTTTTTCCCTGCCAGTCTGGTCCCGCCGCCACGCCAGCCCCCAATAACACACAGAGACTCTGTATTTGATACAATGCTGTTGGCCAGTTACTATCATTGTTTACCGGCTAGCTCTGTCTTAATGATTAACCCATTTCTACTATTCTAAGTATTTCCACGTGGCTCATCTTACCGGCCAGAGCGGCTGGCGTTCTACCTCTCCGGGCTCCCCATGTTGACTCCTCCTCACTACTTCCTCTTTCCTCCTTGTCTCCTAGACCCTCCTATGTTGCTTTCCTATTGGCCAATGGTGCTTTATTCACTAACCAGTATGAGAAACATATTTACAGAATGACATCTCCCATCAGGTGGGTGTCCTGCTCTACCTCAGCCAGCTTTGTCCATCTCCCAGACAACACATCCTGAATGTGGCTGCTGCATGGGATAGTACTGACTGAGTGTACAAACTTAACAACTAACTAACTAAAGCCTCCTAGTCTAACTTAATAACATAATGAACTCACTTAGTTTATTAATTTAGATTATTAACCCCACTGAACTGACTTGCTTGACTGACTCACTTTTTACTACGCTATGACAGAAGCATGGTGGCCCCTCTACATCCCCAGTTCCATGGCCAGCGCTCACCGGCCGAGGCTGGAAAGATTTAAAAACCTCAAGTTTGGTGAGCATGCACAGACTGCTCTCTGTCCATTATTCCCCAAGCTGTTCAGCAGAGCTGTTACACACACAGCTCTCCCAGTGTTAGCTGCTGGGGTTGAGCTCCAATCCCAGAGGTGACTGGAAGTGTAGCAGAGAATGTGAGACAGATCTATTGTCAAGCTGCTCTTATCTTGCTTAAGAGCTGCCTTGTGTCCCACTGGTTTTGTTACCCAGCTAAAGACAAGTGTGCTATTAAGACCCATGGTAAGTAACCAGGCAAATCCACAGACCTTAACTAAAGTGACTTAACTCCTGCCATGAAAAGATTCACATATTAAAAAGACTAAGCCCCAGACTCCCAAACTCCCCTCGGGGCTTGAGGTGGTCTCTGGACCATGATGGTGTTTCTATGTTTTAAAAAGAAAATGTTGCCTCAGGTTGGCAAATGCTTCTGAACAAATACTACCTGTTGAGACTCCTCTCTGATGAGGCTGTAGGGAGGAGCCACCTGGGATCAGAAGTTGCTTGTGTGCTGGGAGCGAGCCTGGCCTATTTTACACCGCCAAGTCTATTTTTAAATAAAGTTCTTTGTGCCTTAAGCTGCTCTTAAAATATCTCCCTGGCTTGTTTCACAGAATTAAAACAAATCACCAATCGAACCTCTGGTTGAGTCAGCAAATCTCAGTGCTCAGATGGAGGAGGCCACACCACTTGGGTGTTTTCATATAGCAGAGCATTCCTCTAGACACCGACACTCAGCAGCCACTGAGGACAGTCACTGAGGACAGTCACTGGGGACAGCCACTGAGATCAGCCACTGAGGACAGCCACTGAGGACAGCCACTGAGGACAGCCACTGGGGACAGCCACTGAAATCAGCCACTGAGAACAGCCACTGAGGACAGTCACTGAGGACAGTCACTGAGGACAGTCACTGGGGACAGCCACTGAGATCAGCCACTGAGGACAGCCACTGAGGACAGCCACTGAGGACAGCCACTGAGGACAGCCACTGGGGACAGCCACTGGGGACAGCCACTGAGGACAGTCACTGGGGACAGTCACTGAGGACAGCCACTGGGGACAGCCACTGGGGACAGCCACTGAGGACAGCCACTGAGGACAGTCACTGAGGACAGTCACTGAGGACAGCCACTGAGGACAGCCACTGAGGACAGTCACTGGGGACAGCCACTGAGATCAGCCACTGAGGAGGGGACATGTTTCCCCAGCAAACCATTCTTCACAAGTCATACTAAAGAAGAGAAGACCATCCATTTTGGTCCCTTGGGTTGTAGAAATAAAAACAAGGGATCTGGGAGTAGGGAAGGTACCGGCTGCCTGATATGCTAGGGCTAGTCAGGGCAGATGGGAGAGGTAGCTGTGGTTTCCAGTGAAAGTGCCACCTGAATTGTGGCGTTGATAAGACAGACTTTAAAATGACAAGACACCTTCTCAATGGAGGGAGTAGAAACATGGGTGGCTCGGGGGAAAAGCTGTGTCTTGCTTGAGGGGATTCTGTAGGAAGCTAATCACCCATCAGTGTTCATACACACACTCATAGCCATGTGCACAGGTGAACACACGCTTAGGAGCTTCTACTTATTTCTGGAGATCTCATCATATGCACATGTATCCTTGCACACACACTACACACACATGTACACATACTTAGGAGCTCTTGTCTGCCCCTGGACCTCCCATCATACACACATACTCATTCTCACACATATGTACACATACATTTCCAGACACACTCATTCTGGGGCTTCTGCTTGCCTCTGGACCTCCTGATACACACACACACATACATGCACACACACACACATGATGGGAGATGTTATTCTGTATATATGTTTCTCATACTGGTTAATAAAGCCCTGCTGGCCAATAGAAAACTAGATAGGCGGGGCTAGGAGACTAGGAGAAGGAAATAGGAAGTGGGAAGGTGGAGTCGAGATGTAGCCCGGGAAGAAGCAGGAAGCCTGCCGCGCGGCTCCCGATAAGACGACCACGTGGAAATACTTAGATAAGTAGAAATGGGTTAATGATTAAGGCAGAGCTAGCCCATTAACAATAATGGTAACTGGCCAACAGGATTGTATCAAATACAGAGTCTCTGAGTGTTATTTGGGGCTAGCGCGGCTGTGGGCCCACGTGGCGGCAGGACCGGGAGGCCGGCGGGGAGACCTGCTGTAACACACACACACACACACACACACACATACACACACACACACACACACACACACACACACACACAAACATACACACACACATACATACACACACACACATACATGCACACACACACACACACACACACACACACACGTACTCAGGTGACCCTGCTGGGACACTGGCTGTCATCTAATTCAAGTCAGTTTGCAGAACTCCAGGATCTTTCACAGAAACTTTGATTTCTTTAGGAGAAGCTGACTACCATTCTCTTGGTACAGGTACACTTATATGGACCCATGCAGACTCATTCACTCTATTTTAACCAGAAGAAAACCACATCGGTGCATCTGAGGGCTCTGCGGTGTTTACCATGTTTGTGTGTCTGAGGGCTCTGTCGTGTTTACCATGTCTGTGTGTCTGAGGGCTCTGCTGTATTTACCATGTCTGTGTGTCTGAGGGCTCTGCAGTGTTTACCATGTCTGTGTGTCTGAGGGCTCCATGTCTGTGTGTCTGAGGGCTCTGCAGTATTTACCATGTCTGTGTGTCTGAGGGCTCTGCAGTGTTTACCATGTCTGTGTGTCTGAGGGCTCCATGTCTGTGTGTCTGAGGGCTCTGCAGTGTTTACCATGTCTGTGTGTCTGAGAGCTCTGTAGTGTTTACCATGTCTGTGTGTCTGAGGGCTCTGCAGTGTTTACCATGTCTGTGTGTCTGAGGGCTCTTCAGTGTTTACCATGTCTGTGTGTCTGAGGGCTCTGTGGTGTTTACCATGTCTGTGTGTCTGAGGGCTCTTCAGTGTTTATCATGTCTGTGTGTCTGAGGGCTCTGTGGTGTTTACCATGTCTGTGTGTCTGAGGGCTCTGCTATATTTACCATGTCTGTGTGTCTGAGGGCTCTGCAGTGTTTACCATGTCTGTGTGTCTGAGGCTCTGCAGTGTTTACCATGTCAGTGTGTCTGAGGTTCTGCTGTATTTACCATGTCTGTGTGTCTGAGGCTCTGCTGTATTTACCATGTCTGTGTGTCTGAGGGCTCTGCTGTATTTATCATGTCTGTGTGTCTGAGGGCTCTTCAGTGTTTACCATGCCTGTGTGTCTGAGAGCTCTGTAGTGTTTACCATGTCTGTGTGTTTGAGGGCTCTGCAGTGTTTACCATGTCTGTGTGTCTGAGGGATCTGCAGTGTTTACCATGTCTGTGTGTCTGAGGGATCTGCAGTGTTTACCATGTCTGTGTCTGAGGGCTCTGTGGTGTTTACCATGTCTGTGTGTCTGAGGGCTCTGCAGTGTTCACACAAGACTCTTCAAGAGTTGTACAAATGTCCTCTGATGAGGGAAGGAGAGGGCTTGGAAAGACGAGGTCGTGTAGAATGTGGAGTAACACGGGGGAGTACATACAATGACGCCGCAGACTGCTGGAGGCCCGTGGCGGCACATCCTTCT
Source organism: Cricetiscus sungorus (assembly GCA_030556225.1). Classification (NCBI taxonomy): domain Eukaryota; kingdom Metazoa; phylum Chordata; class Mammalia; order Rodentia; family Cricetidae; genus Cricetiscus; species Cricetiscus sungorus. The sequence goes on from JANBXA010000429.1 coordinate 2,128,903, forward strand.
GCTAGGTGGCCATTCTGTGAGGACAGCTGTCTCATGGCTCTAAGACTAAAGACTTCTTGGTGCCCCGCGTCGGGAAAGCAGACAGGTGGGGGAACTCCCATGAGGAACAAGAGCTCAGCTAGAAGGCGAGGTGGTCACTGTGACAAGACCAGACCCACAGAGGCAAGGGGAGAGCATCCCGAGGGGCACACTGGCGAGAGGCACACTCTGTGTGAGGGACGGCACATCATCAGTGCTAATTATGAGGCTAGCACAGGAAGCATGGCTTGGCGACAGACTTGCTTCTCAATGCCCATGGTAGGCCTGTGGGGGTCCTGTCACCCCACCTTGCACATTGGTCATGAGACAGGTGAGTAGAAGAAGATGGGAAATCAGAAGACCCAGAGGGGCAACGCCTCTCAGTAACAACACAGATGTGTCCCAAATACGATGCTGAGAGGAGCCAGGCGCAAATTCCACACGCTGTGTGACCCATTTGTATGAGGCATTCACAAGAGGTAAAGCTCTGAGAAAAATGACAGACAGACAGACAGGAAGCGTGTTAGTGGTGGCTGGGCCAGCTTGGGAAGACGATGGCACTGGGAGGTCAGGGCAGACGTCCTTAGGTGGGCAATGTTCTGAAGTTAGGTTGTGCTCCTCCTGCAGCTCACCTCTGCTAAGGCAGAGTCAGGCAGGCATCGCCCACATCAGTCCCAGGCAGGAGACACTGCGCATGCAAACACGGTCCCATCATAATCGTCATCCAAGGCTGACTCAGGGTAGAGGCCAGTAAATCCTATCTGAATTGCATTACTTAAAAAAATGTATGTGGGCATTATTTTGCACATGTGTGTGTGCACCATGTATGAACAGTACCCACCGAGGCTTGAAAGAGGATCGGGTCCCCCAGACCTGGAGCTGCTGAGGGTTGGGAGCCCCCCTGTAGGTAGTTGCTGGGAATTGAACCTAGGTCCCCTGGAAGACTAGCCAGTTCTCTTAACCACTGAGCTGTGGTTCCAGCACCACTAACTTTTACACCAGGGTGAAGACGAATGCCAAGTAAAACCTCGACACCACTTTTCAACGTGTAGAAGACGCATGTCACTGTTATGACGAACCACAAACATGGCCTCAATCTTAGGGTCCCTGAGACAGCGGGGACTAGAGGCTTAGTTTGAACTTCCAACCTTAATCCACTTAGCCACACCACACCGGGCATGTGCCCACCCACCACCTTCCAGGTGAGGGCCCAGGGTGCACAGCAACAGCTCTGAGAAAGCCACCTGTGCTACACCGGGGCATGGAAGACCATGCTGGACACGACTTTTGTCAGTAGACGGTCCCCAAAACACATTCCTTCTCCTCTGCCACTCAGACATCTGTCCTTTCTATTGCGAAGACCAGAATTTCACAAGACAAGCATATGGGTCTCTAGATTTATCATATGCCCTGTGCTGTGTGGATGTGGAAATACAGCTGTGTGTACTTAGTCACTGCCTGCACGTTTGTTCCCAGCGTATAAATTCACACCAACACATTTCTGCAAGGAAATACTGTGTCAAAGTCATCCGAGGCGAGCTCCAGTTGCCAGCCCCGAACGACATGATAACTTCATGTTTACTTTAATAGACTCCCGTCTGTCATTTCTATCTTAATAAGAAGGTGTTAGATTTTTTTGAAAAGTAGCCAAGGGAGACTATTCATGGTGCGTTTTTATGCGTGTTTTCTTGTGGGGCATTTCCCCAAAGAAGGAGCAAAGCTGGGAGGGTGGGCCGCCAGGTGTGTTTTCTAGAGACTCATTATGGGAGCTCCAAGACATGTTGCATAGCAAATGCTGTAAACCTGCAAATCTGACAGTAGTCTGGTATCCCCCTCTGGGGTTTCCCAAGCTTTCTCCACGAAGCCAGAGATGCCAAGCATTCTCCAGGGAGTGCGCTGGGGAGGGGTGGTAGCAAGCAAGGCCCACACTTCCTCCGGTTATTGTTGTATCAGTAATGGACTTTAATGGATCTTTCTTCCATTCCATTTACTCATTGATACATTCGTCCATGCACCTACTCATGCATCCACCCATTCATGCATCTGTCTACCCAGTTCTTTATTCATCCACCCACCTATCCGTCTACCGCCCACCCACCTACCCATTTATTCATTTATCTATGCACCCACTTATCCATCCATCCATCAATAGATCCACCCATTAATACATCCACCCACCCATTTATCTATACTTACCTATCTATCTATCTATCTATCTATCTATCTATCTATCTATCTATCATCTATCTATCTATCTATCTATCTATCTATCTATCTATCTATTATCTATCTATCATCTATCTATCTATCTATCTATCTATCTATCTATCTATCTATCTATCTATCATCTACCATCATCTATCTATCTATCTATCTATCTATCTATCTATCTATCGTCTATCTATCTATCTATCTATCTATCTATGTATCTATGTATCTATCTATCTATGTATCTATCTTCTATCTATCTATCACCTATCTATCTATCTATCTATCTATCTATGTATCTACCTATCTATCATCTATCTATCTATCTATCTATCTATCTATCTATCTATCTATCATCTATCTATCTATCTATCTATCATCTATCTATCTATCTATCTATCTATCTATCTATCATCTATCTATTATCTATCTATCATCTATCATCTATCTATCTATCTATCTATCATCTACCATCATCTATCTATCTATCTATCTATCTATCATCTATCGTCTATCTATCTATCTATCTATGTATCTATGTATCTATCTATGTATCTATCTTCTATCTATCTATCACCTATCTATCTATCTATCTATCTATCTATCTATCTATCTATCTATGTATCTACCTATCTATCATCTATCTATCTATCATCTATCTGTCTATCTATCTATCATCTATCTATCTATCATCTATCTATCTATCTATCTATCTATCTATCTATCTATCTATCTATGTATCATCTATCATCTATCTATCTATCTATCTATCTATCTATCTATCTATCTATCTTCTATCTATCATCTATGTATCTATCCATCCACCTATCTATCTACCCATTTAGTCTTTCACTGATTTTTCCTTTCTTCCATCTAGTCCCACACTAACCCACACATTTATCCACCCACCCACTTATCCATTTATCAGTCTATCCATCCACCCATCCCTCCTTATGCATCATCTATACATCCATTGCTTCTCATTTCTTTTCTTTTTTCTTTTTCTTTTTTTTTTTTTTTGGCTAAGATCAAATGCATTTGTCCATGCATCCATCCATCCATCCATGCATCCATGCATCCGTCCATCCTTCCATCCATCCATCCATCTGCCGTAAAGGTGGGGACCTCCCCAGATGCCAGGACCCAGGATGGAGTCAGATACTCAGCAACTTGATGTTGATGAGTTACTGCAGCCATTTAGCAGTGGAAGCCCGGGGCCACTTCCAGAGTGACTTGCTGCAGCCAACACCATCCCCACCCTCAATGAAACTTAAACACACTCTCCGTGTTGGTGTGTGAGATGAATGACAGGAGCTACTTGCTGACATCTCCACAGGGCTTCCTGACGCACAGCTCAGGGGCACCCATTTTAGCTTCCCTAGTGTTTCCATGGAAATCCTGTAGGAGGCAGCCTGTGCTCTGGGCCTGTCACTGAGAATTTAGGTTTCCTCCATGGCCACAATCCTCCTGCCCACTGGCCAAGACTGAGCTTCTCACCCGCTTGGTTAAGGCCTGAGGCAGACTTGTCTTGAAATGTACGCACTGCTGCGAAGCTCCCAGAGTTGTCTAATGCATTTCTGTCACCTTTTGGGTGATTTAAGCCTCATTTTTATGCATGGCAGAAAATCTTAACAATTCAGAAAGAGGATTTTGTAGGATTTGGACAAAGGAGAAAATTTATACCGAGCCCTGCAAAAAGCTTCTTAGCTGCAAAACACTGTATACAATTTGTAGGTAATTCACATTAAATTATGCCTCGGGTTTGTGTGGCTGAAAGAGGGAAAAGCTGTTAGCATAGGAGGTGGGTGTTTCCCCCACTGAGAAGAGTCCTGGGATATTAGAGGGCCCACGAACACTCCCCCAGTGACACCATTGCTAGGCTTGCTAATGGGCACAGGGCATGGGCTGAGCATTCCGTAGAAGCTGCTTAGCTTAAAGCCTGGCGACCTCAATGGGAAGTGGCTAATTTGCCCCCAGGGAGAAGTGGGTGGGGAAAGAAGCAAGGAAAATGGGCCACCCCAACCTTTCCCTTCCAAGAGAACCTGGCCCCTTGGAGGTGCAGACAAGGCTCCAGGAGACGTAAGTCCTGCTGTGGATGGGGGGCCCGGTCCTCCCACCATGGGTAAGACAGGGTCCACTGACAGTCCAAACCAGCTGCAAGCGTGTGGGGGCTTGATAGGTTCTTGACTGCCAAGATTGTGTCCGTGTGCGTGCATGCGTGTGTGCACGTGTGCTCACATGTGCTCGTCTATGGAAGCCAGAGACTGTCTCCCTCTATTACCTCTCTCCCCCTCCGGCCCTCTCTCCTCCCCTCTCCCCCTCCCTCTCTCTGGACCTGGAGCTCACAGGTTCATTGAGTTAGGCTGGTTGGCCAGTGAGTTCCAGGTATCTTCCTGAGTGCTGGGATTACAGATGCCTGCCGTTGCATCTGTCTTTCCATAGCACTGCTGCAGTGACCTAACAGGCCCTTTGGCTTGCACGACAAACCTTTACCCACGGAATCTCCCATGTGCGATTGACTAAGCAATAGCAGTGGGGTTTCGCTGGATCAGGGCATGCTGTCAATCAAGGAGAACGTGCCTGGGCAGGAAGCTAAGAACACATGCAGGTGGAGAAGAGGGCACAGGAAGACAGAGCCGGGGTGGGTGACACTTTTTTATGCCAAGGGACTTCAAGAGATTCCAGAGCCACCAGAGCGGCACGAAGTCTGGCACAGATGCCCATAGCGCCTCAGAGGAACTAACCCCAGCAACACTGGGTGTCCAGTTTTGGGTCCCGGGGTTGAGAGAAGACATTCCTGCTGTTTGAAGCCTCCTGGTTGGGGACCTCTTGTTCTTAGAGCACATGTGACTAACAGATGATAAGCAGTGCTCGGCAGTGAGGTTCGTTCCTGGCAGTGGGGTGTCAGGGTGTCTATCTGGGTCCACACTGCACGACGTCTGTGACCATGATTATAGCTCTGTCCACGTTATCCCAAAAGGACTTTGAACTAACGAATCAAATCTCCGCTTGCAAAAACGATAGGTCTCTGTGTCTATGCATTTAATCCTATGTCTTTAGCCCCCACCTGTGTGTGGTATGTATCTAACAGGGACACACACATGTGTCTACTGCCTACATACCTGTCGCCTGCATACTGTATGTGCACTGGCCTCCTTGCCACCTGTGTATCTCTCTGTAGCCCACTGCTACCTCATGTGTCATACCAACCTCTCTACACTTGGTTTGTCTGGGGAGGACCTGTACAAAAGAGCACATGTCTAGATTGATGGGGGGAGGGAGGTATGATGTGTGAAGTGCTGTTGATATTTCTTTTTGAAAAAAGAAAGATAGCTGTGTATTTTCAAGCCTGTGCATCAGTGCCAACTATCACACATTAACAAACCCCCAAAGTCCGCTGGGTGTTGTTGGGTCGACGTGTGGCTGGAAGGTCCTAATGAAGAGATCTGGCTGGCTCCTTACACTTCCCTGGTATGGCTCATTTAGCACTTTCTCAGAGAACAAGTAACACTGTTAATGCGAGTAGCTTGTCATCCTAAGTAGGTTGCATGTGCCTTTCCTGCAATGACAAGATTCTCACCCCCTCCCCAGCGGGCACAGAGGTGGGCTCCCGCCTTTGGTTAGCTGCAGCCACTTATAAGGATTTGGTGGTCTGGGAGAAATGTTTCAAGTTGCAGACGCTGGGCTCCTTACCACACGTGGCCGAAGGTCTACTCCTCCCCAGGGTGATGGTGCCTGACGTGGGAGCTGCCACACTCGCCCTCTCTCTGGTTGGGCATTGTCCTTGGGTGCCCATCTCTAGCCACAGCGTAGCCTGTGCCCCGGAGCCCGTGGCTGGGCTGCCTGCTCTGCTCTCTGGCTCTATCCAGACTCTCACATATGCCAAGTATGCCTCCAGCTAGTGGTGCCTCCTGGATACACAGGCTTATGTTGGCTGGTTACAGCTAGAGGAGCCTGTGCTGTTCTGGACGAGGATGAGGAGGGGCCTTGGCAGAGGACAGGAACCCGCTAGGTGCTGTCCATGGAGGCAGAGACACCTGGAAACCTCCATGATGAAGCGTCTGACTCTAAGTTTGAATGGCCTCTCTTGAAGGACCTGACAGAACTAACTCAGGCTGCCAGACACTAGGGCTTCTGGAAACTGCTCAGTCAGCTCATCTATAGGCAATAGCTCAGTGAAGGGGTGCGATTGTGTGCCAGCCAAACTTGGCTAAAAGAAACAGGCGTCTGGGCAGGGGCAGGTCTGGCATGCCGTAGTGTGCCCCTAACCCTGAACGGGGGTCTGAGGCTTCACTGTCCCTCTTGGTGTGGGGTGTCCCAGAGCCACAGAAACGGGCTAGAACCCTGTCGCTTAACAAATTCCTCCAAATGGAAACAATTCAGTTCTGGGGGGCACAGGCTCGCAAGACTCAGGGAGAAGCAAACTAACAAGATTGGGAAAACCTAATTGTATAGGATTCTCAAGACCTGTGCCCCCCCCCCCCCAAGGCTGTCAGGGCAGCAATAGTTGCTGGGGAGGAGACCCTGCCCCTTTAAGCTGCCGGCACGTGGTACACAGAGCACCCGGATTGCAGCTCTCACTGAGTGGCATCAGCCTCCGGTGGGCTTTGAGTCCTTCATGCCACCGTCAGTCACATCAGTAAACCCTTTGGCTCACCGAGCTGCATTTGGTGGAGTTGCTTATTTGGCCGTGGGTGCCCTGTCCGGGGTGGGTGGATATTTCTTCGTCTCCCTAGGAAAAGTCTCACACAACACCCACACTGAGCTGGGAGGTCACTCATGGGTGCAGACCTCTCGTGGGCGCCAACTGCTTATGGGTGGCCGTTTCTGTTGGGGCTGTACACGGAGGGAAAAATACCCTCTCTGTCAGCCAATGGCGGACAAAGGGCTCTCAGAGCCTGACCCAACTCCTGGGTCCTTGGAGTGGCTTCCCCGTTCCACATGGCTGCAAGCTCTTCCTTCCACACTTTGTTCCCAGCCTTCTAGTCAACACTCTCTTAACCCAAACGTCCCTCCTGCCGGGGGCCTGGCTGGATGCCATCGAGCCATCATCGGGGTCTTCCTCACCCTCCTCTGATGGCCCCTTACTCTGCTCTGGTTGAGCTGACACGTTTGTCTGTCTGCGCTGCCTGTGGTGGCCCCACAGTTTCGAGTTTACTTGAGTGCAGTGTGGGCTGAGGATGGCATCTCTGTCTCTGTCTGCACCCCAGAAGCCGCCCACATCACACTCCCCACCCTATGGCTAGCTGCTGGCTCAGCTCCAGCCCTTCCATGGACTTTATTCATCTCTGTTAAGATGTAACTGAAGCTTTGAAAGTGCAAACTTTGAGCAGGCCACTGGGCAAGATGGCCATGTAACTTAATTCCCCGAAGGACATCCTCTCTCTCTAGCCTCTGCCCCATTGTGTCATGTGGTCCAGATGAGAGATGTCTTTCTTAGCTTCCTCTTAGCAGTGGGGTAATCCGAGTGTGCTATTTGCTCGGTGGGTAGCTGCATAGCCCTGAATTTATTTCAGGATGTGCCCTGAGAGCCCTATGAACTGAAGACAAGAGAGTGCGCTAGATAACCTGCCAGGCTGACACCCCCCTGCCCACAGGAGACAGTGAACACTGAACAACAGCGGTCCCAGGCTGGTCACATACTGCATAATAAAACACTGGCAGGCGTCACCAACGCCGGCATCCCATGTCAGGCAAGCCTTGCCGGGACACTCATGATCTCTGTCAGGGATGCAGAGTACAGGTCCGAGTGGACCACTCCCTGTCACACACAGATGCACAATACAGGCCTGCATGGACCACGCCCTCTCATCCAATCTTTTTCCTGAGGAGCTTTCGAAAGGAGATATAGAAAGATGGCGTAAGGAGGATGCTGGTTCCCAGGCTTTGTCTATATTCATATTCCTTCAGGTGAGCACCCCGAGGAGGGGTTGCTGCTATGACAGATGCCCAGAGGGTCCTAAAGGACCAGTGGCTACAGTAGCACAGGCATGGACGCAGGGCTGGGAGCATCAGAGCACCACCATTCTGCCTGAGTCTCCTGCGCTGCAGCCGAGGTAGACAGGGCTTAGAGGAACACCTCCGAACCCCCGTTTCCCAGGACCTCTCCTAACCCTGTGTCTCCCATGCTCTGTCCTGTCCTCACAGCTCTCACTTTGGCCCCTACCTCCCTCTTCTCCTTCCCCTGGGCTGTGCTTATGTAACATGAAAAGATGAAATACCAGAGACAGATACTGGGATTCAAGCTTCACGCTGAAGGCCAGAAAAGCAAAGCCGCTGGTCACTGGCTCTCACTCTACCTTAGACTGAAAGGCGTTCCTGGCCCCACCAAACCTCAGACTGCTGCCTCTCCTCAGCGTGGCTGGAGAACCCCGAGACTTCAATTATCTTCCTATCCTTGTCTTCCTATCCTCGGTGTGGCTGGAGAATGGATGCCAGCTCTAAGACCCTGTCCCTGTCTTAAATACCTCTTATGAGTCCTGGTATTAAAGGTGTGAGCTCTAATTCTCTTTTAGACCAGTTCACTCTCATGTATGCCTGGGTGGCCTTGAACTCACAGAGATCTGTCTGCCTTTATCTCCTCAGTCCTAGTATTAAAGGTGTGTGCCACAACCTCCTGCTTCTATATCTTGTGGCTGACTTTGCTTTCTGAATCCTCAGACAAGCTTTAATGAATCATAAATAATAAATCACCACATGCTTAGACCCATCTGGATGTCTCGGTGTCATGTCCTCATCTCCAAGTCCTTCACCACCGGTCCTCTGTGCCCCACGAGGCTGCACATTCCTGGGTTCTGTCCACCATACCCGGCCCTTAGCCTGGGAACAATGGGGTGCATTGCTGAGGTCCACCCTGATGGCTTCTAGCTCCTAGAGGCTCAGGCCAGGAAGCGTTTCACCCTGGATCAAAGGGCGACCATCACTCCCGGCTCACGCGCTCAGCTACACACTACTCCCCCATGCCCCTGCCTACATCACCATACTTACTGTCTTTGGTCTTGGCCTGTATGCCATCCAGCCCTCATACTTCCTGCCAGAACCAGGGGCCAACCACACCACACCCTCTACCCTTGGCTCTCCTCTCTCCCTCCACCTGGTGTCACCTCTATCCCCTTCTTACTCCTTTAACAACAACGGACAGACAGCTCTGTCTGCAGAGACGCAGGGCACCTGCCCTCGGGGTCGCCTTGCTGTTCTCTCCCTCCCTCTCGCTAAAATCCCAGTCCTCGCCAGCGACCCAAGGACCTGCTCAGCACCCTTGCACGTGTGGCACAAGTTTTCGCCACCCCCTCCAGACGACATCTGCTCAACAGTCACCCCTCTGCCATGCCTCAGGGCAGCTCTGCCTGGGGCTACACTTGACCATTCAGCGACAGTGCGAGATGCTAGAGCGGGAAGTCGTTCCACAGATGTTCTCCCTCTCACACGACAAGGACTAGGTCTGCCCGTCAGGTCAGACTGTGAAGGGACCATGATGGAACGGGGTTTTCTGAATTCATCTCAAGATTTCCAGGGTAGGGACGGCACCTCATGTGTACTCTTATCATTTATGGAAGGGACACTGGTATGTCTTGGGGCATAGACCACCTGTCTATCTGTCCACCCATCGTCCTTCCTTCCGTCCTTCCTTCCTTCCTTCATTCTTTCCTTCCTTCCTTCCTTCCTTCCTTCCTTCCTTCCTTCCTTCCTTCCATCCTTCCGTCCTTCCTTCCGTCCTCCCTCCCTCCCTCCCTCCCTCTCTCCCTCCCTCTCTTCCTTCCTTCCTTCCTTCCTTCCTTCCTTCCTTCCTTCCTTCCTTCCATCCTTCCGTCCTTCCTCCCTCCCTTCCATCCTTCCATCCTTCCTCCCTCCCTCCCTCCCTCCCTCCCTCCCTTCCTTCCTTCCTTCCTTCCATCCTTCCATCCTTCCTCCCTCCCTCCCTCCCTCCCTCCCTCCCTCCCTCCCTTCCTTCCTTCCTTCCTTCCTTCCTTCTTTCCTTCCATCCTTCCTTCCTTCCTTCTTTCCTGCAGTAAGCCATCATCCACCATCAATTTAACCATACATCTACTTACTCACTCACCCGCTAGTTCTACACACATTTTATTAATACAGGGAAACCACATCCACCTGCTTGGACCCTCAGAGCCACAGCTGGTAGACGTTACTTTCATTAAACCTGTTGATGCCGAGGGGAGAAGGGAGGGGAGGCAGGACTCTCCTCTCTGGTGTCGGAGGAAGACTGGGGGAGAAAGTTTGCTTTGGCACAGAGGCGGATAGGCTGGACCTTCCTCTCTGGTGTCGGAGGAAGACTGGGGGAGGACGGCTGCTTTGGCACAGAGGCTGACAGATAGGAGTTTGGGGAAATGGCTTTTCTGAGGCTGCCATATGCATGGGGCGGCCTGTCAGGATCTCTTCCTTGGTTTTTCTGATACTCTTTCATTCCTGTGGACTTGGAAATAGGAACTATCATGTAGACCTCTAATTTCAGTCGAATCCACACTCTGCCCTCCCACTGAAGCCTGCAATGGCTCCCCAGTGGTCTCGGAATAAACAGTCTCCAGGGACTGCAGTGGCCAGGGCCTCGTCGCCTCCTCTAGGCTCCATTTTTAACTAGACTTGTCTGTGCCAGGCAACCAGGGCCTTGCCCTGCACTGGGCTTTTGTGTTGTTAGTGCACTGTGTAGGGTGCAGGGCTGCTACCAGCTGACCTCTCCAATGATCTGTCACTGCAGAGGCCTGTCCTTCCCATCCCATAACGCTGAGTCGCCTTCCCAGCACTCTATCCCTGTAACGTATCCATAACCACTTGGCACCTCGTGGCCTGAGAACGTGGCTTTCCAAGGCCAGGGATGGTGCCTGGGCACAGGGACAGTTATGCCACTCAGGATTGCTGGTGCTGGCTCTGGGCTGCCAGAACCTCCCAAGATGTGTCCTCCTGCATTGGGGCACGGTCAAGATGAGCTGCCCAGGGGGAAGGCAGTGGGGAGGACCTTGGCTGCAAGCTGGCAAGTGTGTGGAGGCAGCACCCGTTTGCACTGTTCTGGAAAGCACAGAGGTCCACTGGCCGGTGTGCTCTGGAGGAGGGTGGGAGGGCTCTCAGACGGTCCCTTAGCTCCCGCCCTGACTGGGCACACACGCTTCATGGGACCCACTCATTCTGGCTACTGCCTTTCTGGTTGATTTTTCAGGGTGAAACCTGTGATGGAGTCTCAGATGCCAGAGAATGGAGGGCACAGTCCAGGCTTAGCCAAACTTAGCCTGCAAGGCCACCAGTTGCTTTCAGAGGCTCAATCAAAGGTCAGAGGAAAATCTAACATTATATCACCCTAGTGCACTGTAAGGTGAACTGGCTGGCCTGGGCTGGGCACACACTTTATCAAAAAACAAATACACGTGAGTTCCGGGAGCCGCCCCCTCTAGGAGAGAGCCTTCTTCTAAGCCAATTCTAAAGTCCAGACTTACAAAACAAACAAACAACAAGCAAAAGCATTACTCAGAGTCTCAAAGTCACGCAGTACGGGTAAAATTCTCAGACATGAGCAGTGAGCACCCTGGCCAGCCAGTGGCAGAAATAGCTGCCCCGATGGACGGATGTGGGCAAGGCTGCATGGGTAGCAGCTTGGGTCTGACCTCCCTGCTGGCCTCAGTGAAGAGTCCTAGGCGGCCACATCTGTGGTGGCCTCCTTCCTTGAGAGACTGGGGGTGATTTATTGCACCCCATGCTCCTCCAACCCTGCCTGGGCCCCAGACTTCTCAATCTGCTTCTGGCTACTCCAAGGCAGGGGTAAAACGGAGGACATTCCAGCCCTCTAGTGCCCGAAGGGCAGTGGGAGGCAAGCGTGCCTGCAGTTAGGGTTGGGCAGAGAGAGGGGACCCTGCCTCCACCTTGTCCTCCAACAGGTCACTTCTGGGGAGGAAGGCACAGACGCCGTGTGGGGCCCTTGGAGATCAGGCCGGCAGCTCTGTGTGCCCATTCTCCTTGGTCCTTAATGGACGAGTCCACATCCTATCTTCACGATGCACCTCTGCAGGCAGGAGAAGCATGAACAACAGACACCCTAAAGGACAACAGCTCTGTGATGCTGGGCTCGGAGCTGACGCTGTCTAGGATGTCAGGGTGGCCCGAGGGACCTGGGGGATGTGAGATAGAAATGATTTGTTTCCCTGAGCCCCGCCTGGACACGGGGACCGTGTACCTCTTTCCTCGATGCTCACAGCTGTCAGCACATACTGCCTGCGTGGTGTGTCCCTTCTCGTCTGGCCATCTTCTGGGACGCCAGTCTGTCTGGGCAATCAGTTCCTGCCTGGAAGATGACTCCAGCTCTTCCTGGCCTCCCCCATCCACTTCCCAGGCAGCCAGGCCAGGCTAGGCTCTTACAAATGTGCCAAAGCCACGATGCCAGCAGATCCCCGACTTAAAATGAAGTAGTCTTATGCAGACTGTGGCGACCGCATGTCTGGGCCAAGACCACGGCCACCAAATGGCCCACGCTGCAGCCGTGCCCGGAATGCTGTGTCTCCACAGAGTGAGTTTGGTTTCAGCACCATGCTGCTGTGGGCAGAGCCCCTGGGGTTCGTCCAAGGTAATCACACATCCCATTGACACATCACCTGTCATCTTAGTCACCCTCAGGTTGCCCCATCTGTGGCAGGGAAGGCAGACACTCACTGAGCTGAGAAGACACAGCCTTCCTCCCTCCTCATCCCAATGAATCTTTGAATAAATACGTCCTCTGATTGGGCACCATGTGGTAACATCTCAGGAAGAGAATCTGGGGACAGCATGGGGACTCTACAGGATAGCTCCTAGTCCTTGGCTGGATCTGAGTCCCCAGTCCTGGCCTCTGCTCTTTAAGCAGGCCAGGCAGAGAGGAGGGGAAGGGGGCTGTGGGAGTCATGACAAGGGGACAGTCAAGAGACCTCCACACTCCTGCCTGCGGCTTAGCTGTATATACACATAGACCCCAAAAAGTCTATCTATTTGGAGTTGTGGTGGTGGTCAAGAGATGGGTGGGTACCCCTTATCTCAGACACGGTGCTGCTCCTCCGTCAAATTAACCGAGCAGCTGTGGGACCCAATAACCCTGGAGAACCTGCCCACCCTCCTCTTATGCCCACCCAAAGCCTCTGAGCAAGCACATGGCCACATGGATTAGACACCATCCCCTGCCAGGTCCTGGGGCTCTTGCCCTGTTTACCTGGGGCCTGGCTGCAGGCTCTCACCCCTCTGTCTCCCCCTTAGCAAACCCTGTCTCTGCCAGGGGTGCGGGCTGTGCTCTGCGCCCAGAAGCCTCACTAAGGCTGCCATGTCACCAGTGACTGACTAGTTGAACAGCAAAACCATGGAAACCTTCAACCAGCCACCTGTTGTCTATGGCTGTAGGATACAGTGGAAGCTCTGGAAGCCTCTGGTACTGCCCTAGCCGCGTGCCGCTCACACCCATCCTGAACATGCAGCTTCCCTAAGGTCGGTCCCCTGAGCAGGGAAAGACGGGCCTTTGTGTCCCTCACTGCCCAAAGCACCAAGAACAGACGCAGTCAGAGAAACCTCCAGACAATCTCCTGGCTCCACACACATCTGAGCACTTCCCTACCATCCCTCATCGCCCCGTTTAAAAATACCCCGTGCCGTTGGGCGCACAGGCCTGGATTGCCTAGTTGACATTCTGTTCCCGAGCTTTTCATGCCGTGTGATCTCAGGAAAGTGTCTTCACCTCTCTGTTCCTTCACCTCTCTGTGTCTCACTCTTGTCATTTGTGAAATGGAGATAGTAAAGTATCCCAAAGCATTGAGTTGTGCAGATCGGTGGTGTGTCCCCCACTGGGCTCTGGACAGAGTCTGGCACACAGGAAGGACATGGCAGTGCAAGCTGCTGCTATTGTCACTGTGATGACCAGGGTGGAGAAGGGGCTGAGTGCCAGGGTTTATTGGAGCTACTCATCCACATATTTCTCACCTTGCTCCCATGGAGTCACCACGGTTCCAGGATCTGCCCCTGTCATCCGCCCAATCTACCCGTCCCTCCCTGTGGCACAGGCTCCCTGCTGGGCTGCAGGGCACTGTGTGTGGCATCTAAGGCTCAAGCATTGACATCTAGTTAAGAGATCGTATAAAACACTGGTGAACTCCATGTGGCCCTCGGGGACCCCACAAACACAAGTCCATGTCAAACACAAGTCCACAGCCAAACGTACGGGCAGGGAGCAGCCCGAAGCTTAGCAGTAGCGCTTCGGAGAAGGAAGGGCAGGCGAAGCCCGGGACAGGTGCAGCGAATCTCCGCACTGCCAGTCTCTGATGATCAAGACGCCCGGTGAGTTTAACACAGTGTCTGCTGTCTAATGTGTCTGATTTACCGGAACAGCACAGAGAATTAATTATGCTTATTAAACGATGCTTGCTTAACGAGGACAGGACACATGCCCACAGGCCTTCCTTGTTCTAGCTGGAGGCCAGGGGCACCCACTCAGTTCACAGCGACAGAGATGTGGGGGTGGGGGCCGCTGGCCTCTGTCCCTGGGGCACAGACAAAAGAGGAAGGTGGCCAGATCTCCTCTGGGGCAGGGCAGCGCTCAGAGTGCAGAATAAAGGCTGAGCAGCCCACGGGCTTTGCTGCCTTTAGGAGCTGGAGTCTAAGTCCAGGCTCAGTGGTGTTCCGGCCCATTGTGTGGCATTGGACCTTTTGGAAGCTCAAGTCCCTTTTTGGAAAAATAGGAATTAATAGTATCATTTCCTAGAATTTGAGAATTTAGTTATGTAGACCTGTGAAGTGCAAAACCTCATGGGGCTGGTGTGGCTTTGATTATTTCTCATCTGAAATAGGCACCAGCTCAGATATTTGCACGGGTGTGGAGAAACAAAGGTGAGGGCAGATGCGGCAGGGCTGGGGAGGGAGGAGCCATCCTCAGCGTGCAGTGGGGTTGGGCGGGGCTGCTCCCTGAGAACTCTGGAGGATGTGATATGAATGATCTAAGCCTGGCTCAGCTTCTAGAAGCTCTGTGAGTCCTGGTGAGACTCTTATCCTGCCACCTGATCTCTCTGAAACGTCTGAGGATAAGAAGTGTGTGCAGAGGAAACGAGCAGCCCGTCATCCAAAGCTGTCCTCAAGCCCCACGTGGGGACATCACTCCTCAGGGCAGATAGTGCTGGGAGGTGTCTCACTCAGGGTCCACACCTGTACCCGCAGCCACGTGGCGACTCTTCCCCTGCTCTTCTGGATGCAGGCCCTCCTGTCTGGGCTCTGTGGCACATGGCTCGCATCCTGGCAGCCCCCAACACTTGCCCAATAGAGGAGCCCGTGTGCTTAGCGTGACTGAGGCTCTCGGAAGTTCAGAGGGAACAGAGCTGGAATAAGCTGGATGCTTCAAATAAAAGATTCAGCTAGAGGCTTTTATTGCTTAGTTTTGTAGGATGTAATGGTTTATTCAGGATGCTATCGCTTTTAGATGCCACTGTTCACTGCTGAGCCGTGTGGGGTAGGGAGCAGGCCCTGGGGTCAAGGCAGGCCCAGTGAGCAAGGAGGAGGTAGAGGGCTTCCTGTCACAGGGGCAGTGCCTGCCTGCACCCTCCCGGCTGCCCCTAAGGCCTAGCAATTACTCTGGAACAGACTTGGGCATCTGCTAGAGACCGGCCCGTCTCCCCAGTCCAGCTCCGTCACCTGCATCAGACCCCTGCAGAGTTCTGGCTGGGCTAGAGGGGCCTCCAGGAGAATTCCGAGTTCGCATCGCTCATCTTACTACACAGGATCGATGCCCCCTCCCATGCATGCAAGGGAGTCACTCACACAGATTGTCCTTGCAGAAGGAGGCACCTGGCCACAGGGTCCCAAGACCACTAGAAGGAGGAAGGGTGGGTTTGGGCTCACAGCTTGAGAAGAAATAGTCCATCAAGGAGGGAAGCAGGCGTGGCAGCAAGGGACTCCAGGGCTGAGCGAGTGTGCGTGTGACCCATACAACAGGAAGCAGAGAGTGGACAGGAAGTGGGATGTGTAAGCCTTGGGACCGTCCTCCAGTGGCCCCCGTGCTTCAGGTAGGCTCCAGCTCCTAACACTCACAGAATACCAGCATCGTGCCACCGCTGGGGGCCAGAGTGTTCAAACACATTATTGTGTATCAGTTTCCCAGAGACAAAACCTTCCATCTTTGAGGAAAACTCCTTAAAACACAGGTGCCCCAAGGGGAGGTGAAACATTCCATCTCAAGGGAAGATCCAATCAACTCACTAGGTTCAGGAAGTCCCTGAAATGACCGGATGCACTGATTTTTCCTTCCCCCAGTGTATGAGAGCAGTAAGGACCACAACCAGAGGTGTTCAGGACTAGCCCAGCTGCCTGGGAGAAGCAGACCCAGCCACAAAGAGAGGTGTTCAAGACTGGCCCAGCTGCCTGGGAGAAGCAGACCCAGCCACAAAGAGAGGTGTTCAAGACTGGCCCAGCTGCCTGGGAGAAGCAGGCCCCAGCTGAGCAACCCGGAAAGGACGATTGCTGACCTGCTGAACTCCCTGCATTGTACTCTAGGCAGCTAGTGTTTGTGACCTGTCGCCCATGCCTGGTGGGCATTTGGTGATGCAATCACCTTTGAGCCAATTCTGTTCCCATAGCTCCTCACCACAGAACCCAATGACACTTCCTGGTTCACCAGTTGGAATTTGGTGCTAGCCGTACTTTGGTCTGTTGTGAGTAGACATGTTCACAGCTTCCCAGAGACAGTGTCACTCAGCACACATGAGCCTGTGGGGAACATCTCTCAGTCAAACTAAGATAACCTTGCAATGGCCCCCTGGGGATTCAGAGACTCTTTGCCTTTATTGTGTCTCCCTGTCTTACAGACTTGTCACCAGAGGGTCAGGCTGCCTGGGGAGGGACTCGTCCAGGTTCTTCTGTGACTCTGAAGCATCAGACAAGTGTGTGAGTCTGGCTTGAGCCCTTTGCTGATGGCTTCCGAGTGTGTGAGTCGGGCTCCAGCCCTTTCCTGATGGCTTCCGAGTGTGTGAGTTGGGTTATAAGCCCTCTGCTGTTTTCCAAGTATACAAGTAGGGTTATGGGCCCTTTGCTGATGGCTTCCGAGTGTGTGAGTCGGGCTCCAGCCCTTTCCTGATGGCTTCCGAGTGTGTGAGTTGGGTTATAAGCCCTCTGCTGTTTTCCAAGTATACAAGTAGGGTTATGAGCCCTTTCCTGATGGCTTCCGAGTGTGTGAGTCGGGCTCCAGCCCTTTGCTGATGGCTTCCGAGTGTGTGAGTCGGGTTATAAGCCCTCTGCTGTTTTCCAAGTATACAAGTAGGGTTATGAGCCCTTGATGGCTTCCTTTGGGATCACCAAGAGGAGGGGGTAACCACACAGCAGGGCTGGAAGTGCGAGCTGGCTCAGGTTAGTTCTGGAAGATTCCTATTCCGTTGACTCTCTGCTGACCCAAAGCCTACCTGCACCTGAGGACAGGACCACCCTCTGTGCCAGGGGTCTGCAGACAGCTGTGAGATGCAGCCATTTCTGCTTGCCAGGCTGGGACAAAGTTCCACAATGGCTCCTATCCCACCACGGCCCACCTGATCACTCAAGGAAAAAAAAAAAAAAACCTTACAGGGATGAGACAGGACCCAGAAACCCTGACACCAAGGGCTGCTCCCTTGAAGACACAGTGCACCATGCTAGCCTGCAGGCGGCCAGCTTCAGGGCTATGAGTAGAGGGCACACTACCCTGGTCACCCCTCTCCCAGGCCGGAGGTGGGAACACTTGAACGGCTGCTATGGACCAGAAATGGCCTGGGAACCCCCTGAGGGCTTGTGTGTATGTTTGGAGCCCTGTCACCAACGTGGTGATTTGGGGAAGTGGTGTGTCCCCTTTAGAAGCAGAGCCCAGTGGAAAGTCCAAAGGTTACCCCTTCTGTCTCCTGCCGTCTCTCTCTCTTGCCAGGATGGGGCAGTCCCTGTGAAGTGAGGCACACTTCAGACTAAGTTTCCGAAGTGTGGAGGTACACACGCCACCTTTCTTTATGCATTTCCCATCTCAGCTCTTTCCTTACGGCAGTGAAGACATCATACTGCGATATCTCAGTGAGACGTCCCCAAGTGGGGACCGGAGGGAAGGATGCATGTTTCCACACTCAAGAGGAGACGGCCTAGGGTGGTGCCCACGCTGAAACCCCAGGAGGGAGACGTGAGCAGTACAGTAACTGACTGAACCCCAGACCTGCCGAGCCTTGCCCCAGCCACCCAGGATTGCGACGCCTTATCCTACTTATCAGGAGGCTCAGCAGCCTGTGGAGTACAGAACGTGCAGCCCTCCCTTAATCCACTCCAGCAGAAGGGTCGCCGGCGTGACACAGAGAAGCAGCGTTGTACTCACCCTCCCCTGCCAGGCGTCCTCTTAGTCCTCCCAGAGATGTTCCCCAGCTAAGTGCACGGAGGGCAGCACGGAGAGGCTAATCAGTTAAGTCTCTGGGAGGATTAGGTCCCTTTACCGATGTGGATCTACCACTATTGATTTTGGCCTATCACAAATCCTGTGTAGCCCGTTTCACTTCAGAGAGAGCCTCCTGTTGACATTGTTAAGGATCCCGCAGACATCTTCATTTTCATCGACTTCCTTTGGTGAAACGCAGAACACGGATGCTCACACCCAGCCCAGTGGTTCCATACTCTTTCCACAGCTGGACAGCACAATAATTTCCCCGATACAGCAACCGCGAGAGCCACTGAATCCCAGCCCTGCGACCTCTCAAGCTGGGAATCTGGAAAATCACTTCTCCTGCCTTACCCCAGGTCCTTGGGAACAGCCTTTAACAAGGGAGAAAAAAAAGAACAGGGAGCCAAAAGCCTGGAAAGGCATTAACTACCACTTCGGGGATGGTCAGGAGCGGGGTGCTGGGCTAACCCCCGCTGTAGCCCAGTGTTCAGGGTCAGAGGTGGGAGGTCAATCAAGGGCAGTTTGAACCACACTTAAACTGTCACAAAAGAGGAAAAGGGGGCTGGAGAGGTGGCCCAGAGGTTAAGAGCACTGGCTGCTCTTTCAGAGGACCCAGGTTCAGTTCCCAGCACCCACATAGCGGCTCACAACCACCTGTAATTCTGTTTTCAGGGCCATCTGGCGCCCCCTTCTGGCCTCTGAAGGCACTGCATGGATGTGGCGGGCAGACATAAGTGTAGGCGAAACACCATGCATATAAAAGAATGGGGTGGGGGAGAAACAGCTTGTGGTGGTTGACTGACACATTGTCCACAGATCAGTTGAGTACTTGGCCCCCAGATACTGGTGGCCAAGCATGTCCTCCTCGTCCTAACCACTCCCCAGAGCTCGCCCCAGCATGTACATGTGACCCAGCCCCCTGTCTGGATCTTCTCTGTGGCGGCACCGCTGTCTGTGACTCTGTCTGTGCAGTGGTCCGTGCAGGAGTGTCGATCCCTGAAGGCTCACAGCCTCTGCCCTCATGGTTCGATGCCACCCCGGCTGCCTGGAGCCGCCCTACTACTCCATGAGGGTTTGAAGTGAGCGCTGGTGATAGCGTGTTAGCTCTTTCTAGTGTGACCAAAACTCAAGGTGAACAATTTAAGAAGGGACAGGTTTGTTTCAGGCTGTAATCACTTGGCCCTGTGATTTGGGCTCTGCAGTGAGGTGGGGCATCATGGTGGAGCCACTTCCGGTACTCATGAAGCAGAGACAGACAGAGGAAGAGGCCTTCAAAGACTCTCAGGATCAGCCGACTTCTTACCACCCACCTCCCAGCAGTCCACAAGATCACCGATCCATCAGTGGGGTCTGGACAGATCAGGGGGACTGGTTCATGTCTTAACCACACAGATGCCAGAGGACCCCAGGAGGAGAGCGACACATTTAACAAATTAATAAATTAATAATTAACAAATTAATAAATTACAAGATGAAATAATCTGGTGTGTGACTGCGTTTGTTTGTTTGCTTTTAAAATGTATTGCTTCTCATACACAACTAATCAATGAAATATTTTTGTCTTTTTTGAAATGTATTTGCCTTTATGAGGGATGAAAAATGCATTTTTCCCCCCAGTGGAAAAAAGAATGAATGTCACTAGTGTTATCTCCGAGACTGTAATTGGGTAAAATTAAATTTCAAAGCCCGAAGGTTTGAATGGATTTTCTCGAATGCTAATGGTGAATTTGTATGATCAATTGTCCTGAAGGGCTGTATGCACTGTTTATTAAAAGCATGGTAAATGTCTGGGACTTGGGACCTGACAATCACAGTCTTAAGAATTTACCAACGGAAATAATTGAGGGATGAAAAAAGATTAAGGGCGTTCATTATCATGTTACTTACAACCCTGAAAAGTTTCTAATTCAACCAGAATGTAAGCCATAAATGGCCATGGGAGAGATTGTGGCCCCTATCATGGCTTGCAGATATTTACAGCCATGATAATGGCTTATCAAATGGCCAGGTACTTATGTTGGCCATTAGACACTGAATCTGCACAGGCCAGTCCTGCTGTCACAGAGAACCCCATCACACACATGCACAGGCCAGTCCTGCTGCCGCAGAGAACCCGTCACATACATGCACAGGCCAGTCCTGCTGCCGCAGAGAACCCGTCACATACATGTACAGGCCAGTCCTGCTGCCACAGAGAACCCGTCACATACATGCACAGGCCAGTCCTACTGCCGCAGAGAACCCGTCACATACATGCACAGGCCAGTCCTGCTGCCACAGAGAACCCGTCACATACATGCACAGGCCAGTCCTGCTGCCACAGAGAACCCGTCACACACATGCACAGGCCAGTCCTGCTGCCACAGAGAACCCGTCACATACATGCACAGGCCAGTCCTGCTGCCACAGAGAACCCGTCACATACATGCACAGGCCAGTCCTGCTGCCACAGAGGACCCCATCACACACATGCACAGGCCAGTCCTGCTGCCGCAGAGGACCCGTCACATACATGCACAGGCCAGTCCTGCTGCCACAGAGGACCCCGGCACATCCGTGCATGTTCACAAGGAGAATCGGGGAAGGTCCCTGCCAGGCCATGCACGGCCTCTTCACACAGGGCTGTGGTTGCAGGAGTCCTGGCTATTTTCTACTATAACGATATGTGGCATTCTTTTAAAGAAATGGCATTGCTAGGAGGCTCCGGGGCGTTGGTCCTTACAGGTGCTTTCTCTTTTCTGTGACTGCACTGCTAGAGCGTAGGCTGCGGAGAAAGGGTTGTCCGCAGCCACCCAGCACCCATCACCTTTTTCTGTGGGACCCTGTCCCCCCTCAACAATAGTCGTGAGTGTGAGGGGCCGTCTCTCTTCCTAGAGCTGGGGCCCTTTACCAGGCACATTAGTCTCTGCCGTTACCGGTGTGAAAGCCGATTGAACCGAAAGAGATTTTGTAGCCTATTAAGGAGATGGAATCCCCAGAGAAGCCCCATTTCCACCAACTCGTTGGAAAAGAAATGAGTGTAGATTCGGAAAGCTGGATCTTCTTTAAGTTGGAGAAGATAAGATGGCAGGACACCTTTACAGCAGGACACACCAAGTGGCCCTCAGTCTACCTGAAGGTGGGAACTCAGGGATCTTAGGTGCCCACGGGCTGGCTCAGAATGGCCAGGTCTGTGGATGACTCAGGGACACACGGGCTGCTCCACTGTGCTTCTGGGGTGCTCTGTGCCTAGGGGATGTGCCTCTTGGTGACAGGTAGGACTGCAAATATACCACTGGGGTCTGGGAAATGTCACAAAGGGGAGACATCCTTTGAGTACTATGTTCAGGAATCACAGCCACATCAAACCATCACTCCAACCTCGTGCACACAAACTGCAGTGTCTGCTGTCCTCTGTGACTGCCTTCAGTCAGGGGTGGTGTCAGCCCTGGTGAAAGCAAGCATAACTATGCAAATGGTCCACACAGGGATACGCTGGTGAAAACTCTCTGGCTAAGGTCCCAGTGAACCAAACCTCACCAGTAGGAAGGGTGAGGCTAGCTGTTAGCACACAGAAAAACTAACTAAATACCACTTACTTGTGAATTACCACCACCAAAGACCTGTAATTATTATTATTATTACCCTCAAGAATGAAAATAAATCCATGTAATGCAAGGTAAACACTGCCTGTGGCTGTTTATCTCAATGCCAGCGTCTACCTTCCTCGCAGGTGAAGGCGCTGACTACTTTCCTGTCTTATGAGAGACTCAGTGGTTATCACACACCCAACCTCCCCCCTCAGCAGATGCTCAGTATGTACTTTCCAAAGGGACAGAGTATTAGCAATGCTCCCTGGATGGTATTATGATAGTTTTGTTAATGTCAGTCATTGTGGGCCCGTGCTCTCAGGACACACCACAGTTACACACTCCCATAGTGCCCTGCATCTATTCTGCATTAATCTCAACGCAGGCAGACATCTACATACACATCAGAGATCGCAGACAGCAGCATTGTACAACGTGCGGGCATTGCTAGCTCTGTGCCTGGCTTTGAGATAAACATTAGGAATTTATCAGTGAACAACACCCGGACCCCAGCCTCATGGAGCCTGCGAAGAACAGGAGGAGACGTGGACATGGGCAGACAGGGCTGTGAGAGATGAGGGGCGGCAGCCATCCTCTCAGAGCCTGGATGGAGGTGGCCGGGCCAAGCCTCATGGGACTGTGCGGGAGGAGCTGGCTGCGCAGACCACGCTCAGGGGAGTGGTGCACCCATTGCCACAAACCCCTGGGTCAGGAAGAGCTTGGGGCTGTTTAAAAAAGTCAGAGGATGGATGCTGAGGTCCACATGCAATGTCGGCTTGGAGGTCAGTGGTCCAGTAAGCAAGGGGTCAGCAGTGGCCAGATCACTGAGAGCCACCGAGAACAGTTCTGTTCTAAGTGTGATGCAGACATTGATGGATTGGAAATATAGCATTGGTATGCTCTCTCTCTCTCTCTCTCTCTCTCTCTCTCTCTCTCTCTCTCTCTCTCTCTCTCTCTCTCTTTCTCTCTCTCTCTGTGAAAATGTGCATTGATTGGCAAGCACTACATGCAGGGGAATAGACAAAGTGGCAGGGAAGCTGGACTAGCTGAAGACTGCGCAGGCAGGGAATGTGTGTCCCCTGAGGGAGCAGCTGCTGGATGCCACCCTGACTCAGTATCACAGGAGGGACAGTGGCAGCTTCCCTGGGCACAGACAGTGACCTTGACTTTTCCATGGCCTCCACGAGCCCGTTCCTCAGCCAGGCCACGCCTCTGAACCTGGACAAGACAGAGGCTCATAACCTATTTCCAGTATTCTCCTAGCGTGGCCCGGACCTGGAGACACCTACTGAGTATGAGGCCTGGGGCCCATGAAGGATCACGGAAGCTGCTAGAAGCTGGTGTTGCTTTGCTCGCAAATTCGTCACACATGGTCACCACCTGTAAATTCTCCTGTAGTTTCCATCCACCCAGTCTTCCAAAGCTGATTGTGAGCCCTGCTCCGTCACATAAGTGAGATCCCTGACCCAAACCCCCCCTCTTAGAAGCTGCTATCTCTCCCTGCAGGATGTCTCACATGTGATCAACACTGAGCTGCTCAGCTCCTGTGCCTTCCCAGTGCACGTGAAAATGTCAATCACTCTCCTAAATCAAGTCCATGACAACTTACAAATCGTGACCTGGATATGCAACTTCAGAGTCACAACAGTGACGTCCATAGAGAGCCTGCAAGAGGAAGACTTTGGAAACAGAAAACTGGAAAGAAAGCATAAAGGACTCAGAAATAGAATCTAACCATGCCCATCTTAAAGATGCAGGCTTTGAGCTGGGACACCAAGAGGGGCCAGATGCGGTTGGATCCTACTTTCTGCCATGTGGCCAACCTTTGGATGCCAACCGAGGAGTTCTACCTGCACAGCGAGTGGGAGCTGGTCCTCATGGCTACGGTGAATGCCGGAGGCCGGCCAGTACTGAACGTGGCTGTAGGTGGCTCTCAAGCCTTGTCTGCTGTTCTCCTGTTACGCATGGTCCCTTGTCAGTGGCCTGGATTCCGCCTCTATTTACCCTGCTTCCGTACTGTGGCAGAAATCTCCTGCTGGACAAGTGGCATCAGGAGCGGGCTTACCCTCCTGTCTGGTCATGTAGGATGTTGCGAAGGTGGCTGTGCTGTCTGCTTCTGTGTGGTGACTTGGGGGTGGTAGGAGGTCATGAATGTGGCCCACCCACCAGTGAGCAGCATTCCTAACTGGGGCGTCACCAACCTGCAGCTGAGAGATGGGTGTCCACTGCATGATGACGAGGCTAAATCATGAGCCCAAGGTGGCAGGGGCAGCCTGGGCCGTGCTTTGGTGATGTTCTCTGACTGGCGTTTTCTTGTCCCGACGCATCAGCCCCAAATGAACACACAGAGATGCTGTGTTAATTATAAAACTGTTGGCTGATGGCTAGGGCTTCTTGTTGGCTAGCTCTGTCTTAATCATTAACCCATAACTACTAATCTATGTATTTCTATTTGGCTTCATCTTACTGGAGAATGCCCGACGCATCCTGTCTTCTTGGTCTCTACATGGTGTTATTTTAAGGTCCCTTGTTATGAGTAGGTTTTTCCCTGCTGGTCTGGTCCCACTGCCACACCAGCCCCAAATAACACACAGAGACACTGTATTAGACACAATTCTGTTGGCCTGTTACTAGTTTCTTATCGGCTAGCTCTATCTTAATTATCAACCCGTTTCTATTAATCTAAGTATTTCCACATGGCCTCACCTTACCAGAAAGAGGGGCCGGCGTTCTGCTCCTCTCCGTCTTCCATCTTGGATCTCCCTACTCTTCCTCTCTCCTCCTTGTCTCCTAGTTCTGCCTATCTTGCTTTCCTATCGGCCAACAGTGCTTTATTCATTAACCAACGAGAGAAACATATTTACAGAATGGCATCTCCCTTCAGTCCCTCTCTGCCTACTTTTCCCAGAATTCTCCTTGTCTCCTAGTTCTGCCTATTTTCCTGCCTCTATTGGCCAAACAGTGTTTTATTCATCAACCAGTAAGAGAAACATAAATACAGAAGGACATCCCCCATCAATGTTCTTTGAAAATTGCTGGTGTTTAACTGTCCTTGGGAGGCCACGATCCTGAAGCAGGTGGACCACAAGGCTGCCATGTCCTGAGTAAGTGCCTCTCTGAAAGCAGGCATGGGACCCCCACGATGCCCACATGTGGGGGTATCACAGACACGGAGCTCTATCCTTGGACCCTCCTCCACCTTTGGAAAGCTCCTGCCTCCCAGGTCACAGTCAGCCAGAACAGATCTTCCTCTGCTATGGACTTGGGACTCCCAGAGCTCCCAAAGTTGAGATATTTTCATGCCTGCATGTATGTTCGTGTCTGTGTATGCACATATGAGTCTGTGCGCCTATGTGTGCACATATATGCCTGCGTGCACATATAGGCATGTCTTTATGCATATAGCCCTTTCCCCGTTAGATGACTCAGTTATCTCAACTGAGGTAGAAGGATATAAAACATACTTCAGATGTTTGCCAATTCCCCTCCTAGGCCGACTGTTTGCAGCTATATTTGATCCATGTTTCTGGAATCCTCACTGTGGCCTCAGATTTGGGGGATCATGGATGCTAGAGAAAGGGAGGCACTGTCAGGGCAGAGAGGGAGAAGATGCCTCTGGCTAGACAACCAGGTGCTCCCTGAAGAGGAGTGCTCCCTAGTAGACAACCAGGTGCTCCCTGGAGAGGAGTGCTCCCTAGTAGACAACCAGGTGCTCCCTGACGAGGAGTGCTCCCTAGGAGCCCAAGATCAGACCTTGGTCCCCTCTTCCAGCGTGGGGATGGACCAGCGGAATCAGCAGGGGCCCTGAAGGCTGGGAAGATTTTGCTGCCCTACTCAAGCCAGGCCTGTCCGTTCCTAATCATCCACGGGGGCACAGAAGACAGGAAAATGGTGACCTTCCTCTCTACCCATAACCTTTAGATCAGTTCTGTAAACTCAGCGAGAAAGGAAGCTGCTGTGAGCTGAACACTGGCCAAGCACCAGAGACCATCCTTCCCCCTCCCTTTCTTTCCTTCCTTCCTTCCTTCCTTCCTTCCTTCCTTCCTTCCTTCCTCACTTTCTTTCCTTCCTTCCTCCCTTTTCTTCCTTCCTTCCTTCCTTCCTTCCTTCCTTCCTTCCTTCCTTCCTTCTTTCCTTCCTCCTTCCTTCCTTCCTCCTTCCTTCCTTTCTTTCTTCCTTCCTTCCTTCCTCCCTTCCTCCTTCCTTCTGTCTTCCTTCCTTCCTTCCTTCCTTCCTTCCTTCCTTCCTTCCTCCCTTTCTTTCCTTCCTTCCTCCCTTCCTCCTTCCTCCCTTCCTCCTTCCTTCCTTCTTTCCTTCCTCCTTCCTTCCTTCCTTTCTTTCTTTCTTCCTTCCTTCCTTCCTCCCTTCCTCCTTCCTTCTGTCTTCCTTCCTTCCTTCCTCCCTTTCTTTCCTTCCTTCCTCCCTTCCTCCTTCCTCCCTTCCTCCTTCCTTCCTCCTTCCTTCCTTCTTTCCTTCCTTCCTCTTTTTCTTTTTTTAGCCCACACCTGCAGTCTGGAGCTGACATAGAAGTTAACTATCCCAGTATTTGGAATCAGAAAATGTTATTGTAACAAAATGTTTGAGGCTGGATCGGCTCCAATCCCTGAAGAAGCTTCTCTCCCATTATCCAATTCATTTCCTGACTGAAGTGTTTGGCATAATTTTCCAGCACTGTTGGTCTCCATGGGTCTATGTTTGGAATGCTTGAGATTCTGGGAGGTGGTGAGATGGGATGGGGGCTGGGGCCGCATCTGTAGACCTCCCTGCTTCATGACTAGGGGAAGCCGTGGGGGCAGTAACACCAGAGTGGCTCTGTGTGTGTGCGTGCCTGCGCGTGTGTGTGCACTTGAGTGTGAGCACGTGTGTGCGCGCGCGTGCGCGCATGTGTGTGTGCGTGTGTGTGCAAGCATGTGCGTGTGCTCATGCATGTGTGTGAGCGTGTGTGCGTGTGCATGTGCGTGTGAGTGTGCGTGCATGTGTGCGCGCATGTGCGCACACATGTGTGTGCGCGCGTGTGTGCGTGTGCACGTGTGTGAGATAGAGCATGTGAGTATGTGTGTGTGCGCGTGCGCGTGCGTGCACGTGTGTGCGTGTGCATGCCTGTGTGTGCGTGCGGGTGTGAGAGCGTGTGTGAGTATGTGTGTGTGCGTGTGTGTGCGTGTGTGTGTGTGTGTGTGTGTGTGTGTGTGGCTAGATGGACCTCTCAGGAATCAGCAGAGGCTCCTGGGAGAGGTAGGCCCTCCTGCCCTCCTGCCCTCCTGCCCTCCTGCCCTCCTGCCAGGGGTCTGGTGTCCCAAGGGAGGGAGCTGCACAGGGCCTGCTCTGTCCCTCTGGACACAGGAGCACACAGAGCTGGCAATACCCTGAACACCTACAGGAGAGGCCAGGGGTAGAGCCGGGCCTCTGTCTCAGACTTCTGTCCTCTAGGAGCAAGAGAGGTTAAATGACTTCTGTTAAGTCTCCCAGCCTGTGGCATTCCGCTACGTCATCCTGACAGAATGTGCAAGGAGGGCTCTGTTTGACCAGCAAGAGAATAAAACAAACAAACTCCCCACAGTGCATCCATCTTGTAAATCTATTAATAAATGGATCAAGTTTCCTTAAAACCAAATATAGTGACCAGGGTGCAGCTCAGTGGTACACTTGATAAGCATGCTTGAAGCTCTGGGTTTGATCCCTAACACCAGACACACACACACACACACACACACACACACACACACACACACTCACACACACACACACACTCACACACACACACACACACACACTCACACACACACACATGCTCACACACACACACACACGCTCTCATACACTCACACACACACACTCATACACACACGCTCACACACACACACACATACACACATGCTCTCTCTCTCTCTCACATATACACACACACATGCTCTCTCACACACACACACACACACATACTCACACACACATGCTCTCTCTCTCACATATACACACACAAGCTCTCACACACACACCTCTGAATTAATGTTTGTTGTTTTTATTCATATATGTTCATTTACATTTAAACATAATATATGCTCAGTCCCACTCACCGGCTGCCATGTGGCTCTAATGTGATTTAGAATTCAGAGTTCCCTCAGGACCAGAGAGGCTCCTGACGAAGGTAATGTCGGGAACTGCCCCTGCCTCTGACACAGATCAGTGGTGAAAGCTACAGGCGGGCGGGGCCGTGTAACCTGGAGCTCATCTGCACAGGGTAAGGCACAGAAAGAGGGACTCTCAAGGACAATGCTTCTGCTTCTAAACCCCGAGGGCAAATGTCACTAGGACGTCCCTGACTGGAAAATCTTGATTTCTTCCTGACGGGCAACCAGTGGGGTCATAGCTACACTTTTGGTTTGCACCACTCCTGACCCCCATTGGCTGATGGAGAGTCAGGGCCTGGTGGCTGGCTGTTCTCAGAAGCAGTCAACACGCACACCCTCCTGTCACTTTGGAATGCTCGGCTGACTCCTGGAGGATCCTAAGTCTAGAGACTTCAGAAGTTTCTGTACATCTGGAGTCTGGAATTCCCTCTCTTACGATGCTCGCTGCAGGGAACCTTCCCGAGTGCTCATCTCCCTGGCTCCCAGTAAACAGTAGTGCTTACCCGAGGCTCTCCAGGGGATGGGAGGCTTGTCTCCACCACCACTGCTTAACTTTCCTATTCCCGGCTGCTTCTGACTGCACAAAGTATTTCAGAACAGAGGACCGAGGGCAGAGGCGAGAGTGGCAGCTGCTGAAATTAGCTTCTGCTGCTGCTGGGGGGGATGCATTCACGGGCAGTAAGGGGCCTGGGCTGCTCCAGAATCTCTCACTCTAGCCAAGCCCTCTTCTGGTGCCTAGCTCATCCCCAGTGACTCCCAAGGCCCAAAGCCCTTTCCCTCATCACGAAGATCCAAGAGCAGAGCTAGGACAGCCTGGACAGGGAGCAAGGGACCGGAGCTGGTGTGCCTGTCTCTGAGTCCTGCTCCTGCCCAATGGGCTTCATCTGTGGCATGCCCATTGGGGCTACCCATGCCGACTCCCAGGGGCCAACCTAGTGACTCCTCTGTAGCCATCAGACTTTACCTGGGATCCCTTGATCCCCCTTTCTGGCCATGTCCACAGGGACCCCCCACCTAGTGTTAGCAATGACCCTACCAAGCTAGTTTGCCGTGACAGACACCCTGACATGCAGTCACACCCCTCATTCTCATCCTTGTGTCTAACTCTGCTTCTGTGAGAATCCCATTTAGTCAGGTGAGGCCTCCCCACACAATCATGCTCCTCTCAGGAAAATTTTCCATCCTGACCCCTCTTGGCACACAGCATGTGCTCAGTGAAGTTTCTCTCTCTCTCTCTCTCTCTCTCTCTCTCTCTCTCTCTCTCTCTCTCTCTCTCTCTCTCTCTCTGTGTGTGTGTCTCCCTCCCTCCCTCTCTCCCTCCCTTCACTCTCTCTCTTTCCCTTCCTTCCTTCTCTCTCTCTCCCTTCCTTCCTTCCTTCCCTCTCTCTCTTTCCCTTCCTTCTCTCTCTCTCTCCCTTCCTCCTCTCTCTCTGTCTCTCTCCCTCTCACAGTCTCCAAGGCCACCCTCCTCACCTACTGTCAGTCACTTTTCCTGAGCACCTGTCACACGCTGGCGGCTTGATAGAGTGACAGTGTCCCCACTGCCCACAGGCAGTGCAAGGTGAGAAGGGGACGCGCATACGGCCAGAACAGTCAGTCGTGCCAAGAACTGAAGTGAAATGGAAGCAAGCTCTACCCTTGCTGAGTCCACCGCCCATGGCAGGGCTGCAGGCTCTGGCTTGGCAAGTGTGGTGATACATTGTTTATGATCTATTAATGCTTTCCTGGAGATCAGAATGCAAAGCCGGCCACAGCCACACAGGCCGGGCAGTGGTGGTCACACTGTAATCCCAACAGCCACACTAGTCAGCCATAGAAGCTGGGCGGTGGTGGGGCATGCCTTTAATTCCAGCGCTAGAGAGGAATATAAGACAGGAGCAGGGTCTCAGTGCTGGCACTTAGTTCCCAGCCACACTGAGGACAGGAATGCCCCGGCCTTGGTAGCGGTTAAGAGCTCTTTGTTGGTTGGCTGCTTTGCTTTTCTGATCTCCAGCCTGAACCCCAGTATCTGTCTCTGGGTTTACGTTATTCACGCTACAGGCAAAGTGGGCCCTTGCACTCAGCATGGTGCTCCTTGACACGTGCGAACACAGAAGGTTTACGAGTGACAGAATGCTTTTCTGGGACACACGGGCCCCACAGGTGTGCAACGAAGATTAATGGCCTCAGCTGGCCATCCTCACCCGGGTGGCAACAGAGACGTCCAGGACGGGTTATGGATTGAGGATGGAGAGGTGACCCAGGCAGAAGCAGAAGTCAGTACGACGTGACTGCTGGATCACAGGATGGAGAGAAGGTCACAGCCGAGGGACTCGGGGACCTCTGGACCCCAAACAAAGCATTGGAGTGGATTCTGCCCCATGAGACTTCCAGCTGCAGAGCCGGGAAACAACACATCCACATGTTCAACGCTAAGCTCAAGGCCACCCACCATAGGAGCAACAGGATCCGTGCAGAGGACGCTGTTTCCATGGTCATGACAGATTCTCAGGACCTTTCAGCTTCTGGCTCTCTCCCACCCACGATGTCTCCTGGGTCACTCCCAACAGAGTCCCCCATTGTCCCTGCAGGCAGACCTCACCTTCGGCCACTTGTGATCTTCGGCCTCCCACCCAGCCTGTTGAACTGCACCACAGGTAGCTACTGCTTGCTGTCCCCTGCCCATCTCTTTACCAGAGCTCAGGCTAGCCCAAAGGACATCCATGACCCGATGTACTTCACCTTCCTCCTAAAACATGAGAATTATAACCTGCCGCTTTGACGGCAAAGCAAAACAACGCAAAGCAAAAACACGATGCAGGTGAGGTGACGTTTCTTCCCGACTTAGAAAGAGCGTAATGTGTCCAGGCCCTCTGTATACACTGAAGCCCCCACCCAGTAGATGGCTCCAAACCTGTGCCGAAATGAACGGTACCCAAGTTTAGCCCACATTGAGCAGAATGAATGGAGGGCAGAGAGGCCGAAAGACCACTAAGGCCAGGTGAGTCCGCTGCGGGGAGGAGGCTAGGCTGTGGAGCTGGGAAGGAGCTGTGTGCAAGCCTGTGCAGACCTGAGACCAGTGAACAGCCTCCTGCTTCCCTGGGGTCCCCTCAAGTCCTGCAGTGTTCCCTGGGGCCCTCTGACTGCCATCTCAGAGCCCAGAGAGAGAGCCTGAACACCGCTGGAAGGACAGAAAGCTGGACAGAGCTGCCTGCCTTGGACCTCATAGCACCACCCACCCAGCCATCGGCCATCTCCTTGGGAACTCAGACCAAGCACTCTCTGCAGGGCTGTGCTGCTGTGACCCTCTGCGGACAGCCCCTGCTCCGGCTGACCTGGATCAGTAGAAATGGGGCTGAGAACACCGAAGGACAGAGCAGAAGCACGGCCCAAATGCCAGCACTCTTCTAATGCAATCAGCATCTCATGTTTAATTAATCTTCCCTGGGCTTGCTGGGGGATGAAAGCACGTTTCTGTTAGTAGGAGAACCACGTGTGTGTTCAAGGATGTTTAATAAGTTCTCCTCAGCAGCCCCACGCCAGCTCCTAAAGAGCCATCTCTACTCTTGGAAGCAACTGTCCTCTCCTCCCAGCGCAGGAGACTTAGACTAGAATCTGCACACTGGCTCTCACCTGTTGGAGAGTGGAGGTGCTCTCACCAGGTGACACTGCCTCTTGTACTCTTCCAGCCTCGCGTGACCCCTGCAGACACTGGCAACACTCCATGGAAGCCCAGCAGCTAGCACGGACGGCACGGATGGCACGGACGGCATCGCCAGTCTCTGGTTGGGTAATCTGAGCCTGACTGTGCTGCTGTTCTCTGAGCTCATTGGCATCTGCCCCATGCACATTCATACCCTGCTATGGATGTCAGTCCCCCATGCAAACTGGTCTGGTCTTGGGGGGGGACACTGTTTCAGCAACGAGCTTGGCCACCAAGACTCATATGGGATCAGCATTGTGGCCCTCAAGAGGGCGGGTGGCTCTTATCTCCCAGGCTGGGAGACAGACCTGGCTGATGGTCAGGATGCTGAGATGAGACATGAAGGACTTTGAGCGCGTGCATTCCTCTGGCCAGAGAATGCTAATTGCTTTTCCTGGAATTTTGCAGCAAAATCTCTCACTAAACACCAGAAACTGCAGCGCCTCACAGGGAAGGCAGATCTATAGCTTTCTTTCCCCATGATTTCTCCATGTGCACCATCCACAAAGACAGCTACAGCGAGGACACAGCCGTTGCTGTACCTGAACAGACGGGCCCGTGACACGGTGAGCCCAACACATAGGCTCCTCTGGCAGAGCAGCTCCACGGTGGTAAAGCCGGCGGTGGCTCTACTGGATAACTAGGGAAGTTTTTGCTTCTGGGGTATTCATAATGTAAGCGACAATATGACATGGCTGTCCGGGTGACGTAACAGCTTCCAAAAAGCCCGGCGGCCCCAGGAGTTCCTGACCTGCAGCTCTGCCTTCAAACTCAAATGGAGCGAAGAGGGCAAGGCCATGACTCTCCCTCGCGAAACCGGCAGAAGGGGGTGATGGCCCAGGTGTGCTTAGCATGTCTCTGCTCCTTTCTCTCCAGGTATCGAGCTGAATTTCAGCTTTGTGACCAAAGAGGGCCTTTGCCGTTCCTTGAGGAGGTTTCTTTGACTGACGTGGATATCTTGGGTAGTTTTGTTTTAGGCTGGGAAATGTCCATGAGCTCTCCAGTCTTGAGCACACCCAGCAAATCATGGAGCTGCAACCAGCTAGGGAATCAGCCTAGCTACCACGTTAGCAAGAGTCAGTGTTGACTATCAGAAGCCAGCTTGATTCCTGATCCTGCTCGGGGACCACCGTGGAGAAAATGCTGCAGAGCCCGCTGGAGTGGCAGGCCGTCCTGCCACAGCCACGGAGCCACTGAGCACCGTGGCAGAAGGCGTGAGCTCTGGTTCTTTGCCGTCTCCTACGCAGCAGCACATGACAGTGATTGCCAGGCGCCCTGGAACATCACAGAGCTGTTCAGATAGGTGGCCGCTTGGCTCCTGTCCCCTGCCCCCTCACTTACTCACATCTGCTCGATAGCCAAGGCCACGGGTTACTGGGTGTCAGTGTCTTCTATTTTGCTCCATTACAACCCCAGTGGGCCTGGTGGCACCTTGGGCACCTCCACCAGAGCCAGCACAATCCCCTACTCTATGCTGTGTGCAGCGAGGGCAATCTTGGACACCCTGAAGACCATCAGTGCTTGGGTCCCTTCTGCTCCCACGCTCTGCCGAAGGCCGCTCCGCTTGACCCTAGCTGCGAGACCAGCAAGTGGCCCCAGCCTGAAGCATTCCCCTCAAGGT
>JANBXA010000429.1:2165000-2190000 GCA_030556225.1 Cricetiscus sungorus
GGCTTTGGAAAGTGCTGTGTGGTGGTGGGAATCAGGGGCTCCAGCAGGGAGCCTTAGGAAGCATATGGCTGGAGGGCAGATGGCTGTAGTCCTCCCTAGGTCCAGTGGAGACAGGCAATACTCACCCAGCTCCCACCTTCAGCCATTACTGTAGGCTTCTCTCCTGTGGGAATGTCCCCTGGGAAAAGTATGATGTTTCCAACCACCAATGTCTGATAGAAAGTACTTGCCATGCCTCGTTTGGACAGTCGGTCAGGTGACCACTGCAGTGCGGGTAGTGAGCATGTCTCCTTAAGGTTCAGATTGTGGATACCCTGAGAATGGGCCCTGAGAGGCAGGGTACGGGTGAGACAGACAGCCCCTGGGGAAAATCAAGACACACAGACTTGGAAGAGCGAGAGGGAGCCTTGCACGCGTGCACAAACATCCTGAAGGTGTTTGCTGTGAGTAACGGCCTCTCACTTCCCTGCCCGGTGTTCCTACTTGTTCATTTCCACCTTGATCTGGTTTTCAGGAACGCTGAGCAGACCACAGAGCTACGATCAGATCAGGAAGTTGACTCTTGCACTCTATAACCCAATGAAAGTAGAGTGTTGTGGGCTCTTGGGGAATCTTAAATCGTGACATAAATCACTTTCCAGCAAGCATAGCTCCTTCCAGACAGGGATGAAGAAGGCACAGAGGTAGAGACAGCAGCCTACAGCCCGTGAGAATCCTGCAGTACCCATGGATGCTGTACCCTTGTCAGCAGCTGCCAATCAGAGTCACGGTGTAAGCCCTCTACATTACAATCCCACTTGGATGCACAAACTATGGCCACAGTGTCAAAGTGTAGCAAGGTAGGAGACATGGGCGGTCAGTACCAGTGGTGAGGGTGATTGGTGCCCAGTGGGCACACAGCTGCATAAGCTGGGCTGGGAAACGAGTGAAGATTCTCCAGTGATCTCCGCAGACTCATGCCCAGACCATTGGTCGGTGTTCCTGGTGCTAGGAGACATAGCCAATTTGGCTGCTTGGTGCAGGCAACAGGACACCTTGGGCCCAAGACCCCACCCACAGGGATATATGTGGCAGGGACATGGCTCATCCACAGTCTGTGACATCTTTGTTTTCCCATGGTTCCCGGCCACCTCAGTGACCGAGGGAAAAGCAACGGCTGGCCTAAGTGATCATTATGAACAGGTTCCCTGTAATTGGAAGATAAACCTCCCAAGTTCATTGCTGTCTCAAATCCATCTTTAACTTAAAAAGGAACACCAATAATTAAAGCTGACTGTATGGGGGGCAGGGCAGCGTGTGTGGAGGGCAGATAAGAGCCACGGCCTCTTTGATTGTGGCTCATTTTTGCCCTGAGGATTTTTAATCCCTCAACCTTTGGGGTCCAAGCTCTTAATTATTATTTTTTTCATTTTTGGCATTGTGAGTGCTCAGAGCATCTCGTGTGTAGCCCTCTCAGGCGGCAGCTCCTGGGAGCACAGCTAACTCCTGGGGTAGTTCTGAGGCACAGAGAGTCACAAGGGTCTGTCTGTATGGAGTCAGTCTTTTCTCTCCAGTATCACAAGACAAGAACCACCTTCCTAGTGGCCCCTGAGTCCTGTGAAGAGGACAGGTGGCTGTCAGGCCAGCAGCTGAACCAGCTCAGGCAGACTCTAACCCTAACCCTAACCCTAACCCTAACCCTAACCCTAACCCTAACCCTAACCCTAACCCTAACCCTAACCCTAACCCTGTGTGCCGAGGACCTGTTGTGCCCGTTAGAGAGAGCCCAGCTTAACTTAGAAGGCAACTCGGCTAAGAGGGTCTTGCCAACCAAGACTCATTAAGCACTTATCAAGCCCCTACTGCATGCGGTGACTGAGAGAAGAAACAAATCTGAGATCTCATCCTGCCTGAAGGCCAGTGTAGCTAGTGTGTGGGGGGATGGGAGCCCCTCCTCTGTTTTTGCCCTGTTTGGGGGCTCTTAACACAGGGTCTGCGATACAAAGATGGGGTGCTATCTATGACACTGACTTCTCAAGTGTGAGTGGCCCTCAGACATCGTTGTGTTTTATTCCAGTGGAGGGCCCTGAGCCTAGCAGCCATACCCCAACGTGCCTACACAGGACTCAGGGATGCAGCTTTCTACCCAGGATGCCTGGCCCACGGCACGGGAGGACCCAAGGCTCTGCAGATGGCGGTCTCCTGCCCTCAGATGGGAAGTGGGCTCCTGGCAGGACAGAAAGCTTGTTCTTCAACAAACACAGACAGAATATGAATCCACAGGGCTCATCACACATTCCAGTGCAGGAACTGCAGTGGTGACACCTGAGACAGAGCAGCCATTCTGGAGGAGCTGCTGTCATAGGGGGAGATCCAGGCTGGAGCTGGGGACGACGCCAGACTCGGGATGCAAAGCTAAGTCACACACAGGCAGTGGCAGGTACCTGCTCTGTACACAAAACCTGGGGTATCTTCAGGCTGACCCATGGTCTACAATTGTGGGCTGGGTGACACACACATACACATGGGGTGCTGGCAGCAGGGAGACCTGCCTGGAATATCAGAAGCAAAGTGTCCGCTCCTTAGCTTAGTCTCTGTACCAGAGAATGGCTGGAGGTTCCTGGAAGTGACATCTGGTAAGGCATACTCTGTGTGCAGCACGAGGAGGGGGTCAGACATCCCCACAAGGCCGTGAAGGAGCGGGGGACAGGTGTCCAGCCGCTGGGAGATGTGAGGGAGAACACGTTTCTGGACCTCATGGGTGGGACACATACTCAGAGAGCTGGTGTGGAAAGCTCAGGGGACAGAGGACACCTGAGCAGGGCCCCTGGGAAACACACGCTCATGAGGGTTCTCCAGTCCCCTCTAGGGCAGCCTTGCTCTGAAGCTCTTTCCATAACACATTTTGCAGATCACAAGTTCTCAGAAGCCCTGCCTAGTAGTGGTTACCAAACAGCCAGGAAGGCAGGGTTGAAAACCCAGTCATATTTCTTTACATCACTCATTTGCTGGCATGAACTTGGATTCTTTGACTCCAGATATGGTTGGAAAGATTCTGAGTTACAGGCCTTTGCCTGGGAGCCTGACCACAGGCCAGTGGGATGGCATCTGCATTCCTTCTTGCCCAGTAGCTGGCAAACACTCTCCAGCTCCTGGACACTTCATGGTGGGCTCGAAGGCAGAACTGACTAAGGGGAGATGAGCAAGGGGGGTCACCAGGACCAGTGAGGCTGGACCTGTCAGTCCCTACACCTCAGAGAGGCACTTCTGAGCTGTGTCACCAAGCAAAGCCCACACTCCTTTTGATCTCTCCCAGGCTACCTCCTATTCTGACTTGTACCAGTCCACACCCTGGGGCAATGTAGTTCTTCACGTTGCGTGAACATCTGCAGGTGCACACATGCACACACACACACAAACTAACACGAGGAACATCCCAGGGTCAAGCACACAGGCCCAGCATGCTGCACGTACCTCGCTAGGCCCCAGGGACCTGTGTTTTGAACCACAATGATCTGAAAAAGGGACCAGAAGACATTTACTGTGTTCTCCGTCCTGAAAAACTCCTTTGCAGCCCGCATTCCCCAGCCCACCCTCCTGTTTCAGAATCACTGATTTCTTGGCTTGCAACACACTTCTTGGCCGTCCAGGCTTCCCTGTAGCTGAGTTTGTGTGACACACAGGATGTGCCAAACACTGTGGAGCAGAGGGTGCCTCACTGCACTGTCCCAGTGGCTGAACCTTGCTGCAGAGTGTGGATGCTCATATGATGCTCTGGGTGACCAGGAGCTTGCACACACACTGTCATGTCTCGTCTCCACGGTAGGCAGGAGCAGAAGCTGAGGCTATGAGGGTGTTCTGAAGACCTGGAACATTCTACAGCTTAGCCATAGGGCCTTACGAGGCTACAATCCCCTTAAGCCTTGGCCTCCTGGCTGATAAGAGGATCAGTGTCACTGTAGCTGGTTCTGGCTCAGAGGAGTGTACATGGGGATACTCTCAAGTCTATTAGGACACCAGTCTTGTGGAACATGCTGTCCACAAGCTCCTGAACAGTTCCTGCAGATAAGAGCCGCCAAGCACTCAGAAGCCAGCACGCAGAACCTCGAACACAGGAGACAAACACCACCCAGCTTTTCCTCTCATCAACACTGCCACTGCTGCAGCTTCTGGGTCTGTTTGTGTGGGTCTGCCGGCACATGGTTCTCATGATAAGCTGATGATTGTTATTTCTGACCCTAACTCAGCCTGCTTCTTGGGCTTCCTACTCCCACACAATCTTTTGGGAACAAAGAATCATAGACATGAATCCTTAATTAAGATACCAAGTTGGTTCAGCAAATGTCAGAACTCCTGATGTCAAGAGGAGAAAAAAACAATCTCATTAAATATTTGAATGGTGGATGGATGTGCTAATTAAACACTCAGAACAACACAAACCTGCCCACGGTAGCTTTCTCCACCACCAGCAGAGTCAGCAGGGTTAGGAGTCCTTGGGAGCCTCGCTCCATCTTACAGAGGCGCTGGTAGCGCCCAGAACAGACCCTAACTTCAGACCTCATTCTAGTGTTCTCTAAATAGACAGAGTCAAAATGTGAGTGGAGAGACCCCAGGACAGCGCTGTGTGGTGGTGGTGTATGCCTATCATTCCAGCAGTTGGGGGCAGAGGAAGGGGTATCAGCAGGCCGTGGCCAACCTCAGCTACATAGTTTCAAGTCTGCCCCGGCTACACAATACCTTGTTTCAAGACAAATAATCAACCAACTAACCAAACCTGGAAGTTCCCAGTCCCATGCATAACTCAGGAGCAGAAGCACCCTCTCAGGCTGAGCCTTTCTGCCCATCTATGGCCATCACAAGGGCACCTATGATTGCTGTGTCCCTGGCCAGCAGGTGAGCCACACACAGAGACATAAGCTACATGTTCTGCAGGTGGCATGGCTAGAGTGAGCTGATTTGTCTATGAGGGAGCAGCTGACCACAGGGCTTCCCTGGAGCTCCTGCAGGGGCCAGCCTCAGAGAGCCACTGTCTTAGCTGGTTCTATGTCTTTGCATCCTCACAAGACTCATCTCTTCCCGCCACAACTGTGTTCACAGCTCTCTGTGGCTGTCTCTGGGCTTCCTCACCTCCTTCCCAGGGTAATCTGCGCTGTCTCTGGTCAGTTTCCCAGAGGACTTCACTCCCTTATAATAGGCATACTTCCCTTCACTTCACCCCATCATCATAAGAATGTTGACTCGAGGTTGCTCCCAGTTTCCCGCTACCATGATGAATGGATAATGAAAACATGGTACAACCTCACAATAGAATATTATTCAGCTATTAAGGAAAATGAGATTGTGACAATTTCAGGCAGATGGATGGAGCTAGCCTCCTGAGTGAGCTAACCTAGACGAATTCGTATGTTTTCTCTTATATGTGTATACTAGCTTTTAAGCTTTCAATATATTTACTACAGTCTGAATAACCACAGAGGGTAGGCACCTAGCAAGGAGCAAGTGAGAGGGTGCGGGGTGGGGTGGGGGTGAGTAGAGAATTTTCCAAAGGAAACGTGGAGAAACACCGAGTTCTGGACAAGGGGGAAGCTAGAATATGGGGATTAAATGGGGAGGGGGATGGGAGAGAAGATTAGAAGAGGGACCATGGGGAGGAGTAACTATCACCAAAGGCCATTTGAAGAGCCATGTGGAATTTACTACCATAGGAGCTTTTCTAAAGTCTATACATTTATGAAAAGAGTCTAAATAGAGTCGCCAAATTACAGGAGAGACAGTGCCCCAACTAGACACCTTATGCCACCAGGTAAAACTTCCAGCAACAGAAATGGGTTACATTTGTTAAATTGTTGGTCAAAGGGGCCACATGGAACCCCTCAAACACCCCAGGCTATTGACAGAACAATTGGTTGCTCTCTAGGACCTAAGGGTAAAGCCCTGTTGATGAAGGCAGCATGAGATTATATCACCGAACATGGAAAAGTTGAGCTGGAAGTTTTACCCCTACTGATTAGTATTCACAGAGCTGGAAGACACTGAACACTATCGCGGGAGAAAGGTATTCATTATTACCACCCAGTACAAACCCTGTGGCCTATACCAGCGTCCTGCCTACAAGATACACTGTGCGATTGTGGCACAGATGCTATGGTGATAACCAGCCACTTTCTGGTTCACTTCATGGGATGCGTCCCACCCTTGACACTGCTAACCATGGCCAAGAACCAGAGAGTGGTTTGGTCACGAGCCTGATAGTGGGAAAACCTAATGCTATTATTCTGCTCAAGGATCATAGCAATAAAATAACCCCAATGACATGTTGCTATATACACGTATCATTGTCTCGCTCAACCCACGCCAGAGAATACTTTTGTGGTCGATGGGAGCTAACACAGAAACCCACAAACAGACAACGTGCAGAAAGTGGGAGATTTTGGAGCACTCGGTCCTAAATGGGGCGTCTTCCTCAAACCTCTCCCCGTAAGGCTCAGGAAGAACTGTGAAAGAGGAGGCACAAACGCCAGAGCTGGTGGGTGACTCCGAGGGAACAGTCTTCCCCACATAGCGGGACTGGTGCGCGCATGAACTCAGAGACTAGCAGCTTCCACAAGACCTGCTCAGGTTCAGGCCAGATGGAGTCCCGGCACTGAGAAGAAAGAAGTGGGCAGGGGCTCCCACCCTTAACCAAGAAGCTATGAGCAATTAAAGCCTTCTGGCAAAAGGAAGATGAAGTTTCTCCAGCTGAGTGTCACTGGGCATATCAAACACATTCCAGAGCAGGGTTCATGCCAGGATTAGCTGGCCATCACAAAACACACTCAATAGGTTTGTTGGGGGGGGGCATTTTATTTCATTTTACTTATTTTTGGCATGCATTTTTTTTTTGTCTTATTGGTCTCTTGCTTGTTTGTATGGATTTTCATTTTTGTGTTTCTTAGGATTTTTTTTGTAAGAGAGAGAGAGAGAAAGAACATGAAATTGGGTGGGTAGGGAATTGGGAAGGGTCTGGGAGGAGTTTGGGGAAGGGAAAAACATCAAAATACACTGTGCGAACTTTCATTTCAGTAAGATATAATAAAGAAAAAGATTGCCGATTCCTCCCACCCCCATTTTGCCATGAAGACGTCATTGTCTACCTTGGATTCTATTTGAGGAGAACAGAGCAAATCGGATTTCACACCTGCTGGGATCACCTTTCTGGAAGTCACAGAGCCTGCCTGGGCTCAGCCTGCCTTCTCAGTGCTTCTGTGAATTTAGAAGGTGTGTGTGTGGGTGGGTGGGGGGTGAGGAGCATAAATTCAACATCTGCCCAGTAGTCAGGGACTGGATTTAGGGAGCTCTATGGGAAGAGCATGTTGTGGCTGATTGCACTGGTCTTAGCGAGTCCCGTGGAGATTGTATCTTCCTGATTCCTGAGAGCTTCAGAAATCTGCCCCATGCCTGGTACCTAGGTTTACCCCAGCAGGAACCTTCAAAGTGAGGACAGTGACTGCCTCATCTGGCAGGCAAGGAAAGAGCCCCAGAAAGAATACAATGCTTGCCCGAGATGCACAGGATGACTCTGAGGTGCTGGGTCTGCATGACAGCCATCTCTTTCTATCTCTCCGAGCCGATGACTATGCCAGCCAGGCAGCCCTGGAGAACGCGGGTGTTCTTCTGGTAGTTTCTGGTTTAGAGCCTATGAAAATTTTATGTCTGATTATAAAAATGCTCTGCTCCCACTGACCTGACTTTTGGCTGGTCCCCAGAGCCCCACCTGAAGATCTGTGCCACATTCTCAATGAAGGAGGCTGATGTGTGGGAGACAGCGCAGCTGTTGGACGCGGCTCTCTTCATGTGGCTTCATCAGCTCACCACGAGTCGTTTTCCCTTGTTGGGTTTGTCTTGAAATTTCATTCCTGCTACAGCAGTGTTGCCAAAGCTTTGAAGAAAGGTGTGATCTGTGCCCTTACCATGGGCAGTTCACATCTTCAGTGTCTGTTGGGAAGTTGCTTCTCACCCAGGAGAGCAGCCACGGATAGTAGTGGCAGCTGTCCTTTGATGACGTGCTATCCCAGATACTCAAGGACAGAACAGGCAATGCTGAGCGTCTGGGGCCACAAGCTACGGTGTTGAGCTACTGGTCCAGGCCCCTTCCAGCCTTCATCTGAATCCAGCCCGGGCACGGGCACAGGAATCTGTTTCACTTCGGGAACTCTGCAGCCATGTGGCAGGTGATTTAACTAAATCACCAATCTCAGCCCCAACTGTTGGCATCTGGTGCCTAAACGCTTCCCATCGGATCACAGAGCCAGCCCTGTCAGCTCCAGGCAGATCTGCTTTCCCTCATCCTTACAGAAGAGGGATGTTCGTCACCCCATTTAATCCTCATATTCTGCATGTGGCAGGGCAGGCATGGGCATCCAGGCCGGTTCCAATCTCAGCTAAAGCTCTCTGCCTCAAAGCTGCTTCCACGCATCTTTTCAAACCAAATGTTTTACGTCATTAACTGGCATGAAGATAGCCTTCAAGGCAGCCTGGCTGTCTGTCCAGCTGAGGATATCAGAGCCCTGGTTGTGGAGTAAGGGCTAGCCCACCCCCTCCTGTCAACCCGGGCACTGTAGTGAACACTGGGCAGCCGCCCAGCCCTTCCACACGTTGGTCAAGACGGCTCAGAATGTCACCCTTCAGCTGGTACGACTCGGGCAGGGGCCTTCTAAATTGAATGCAACGCCTCTCTACGGGTCTGACACTGTCCCTGGGAAATATGCGGCAACGCCTTGAGACAATTTATCTGTTACAACTGGGTGAGCAGGTATTGATGGTATCTCCCAGGTAGAGTAAGGGGTGAGACCCAATACCCCATAATGCATCGTCTCACGTGCAGAAGTCGGGGAGCTGTTCCAGTGGCTGGCTGTCCCTCTTGTCGAACTTATTTGGTATGGAGTTTTAGTAGTCTTCCATAGCAAGGCCCCAGACATCTGTGGAGCCTTCCATCTCATGTTGGTCTGGTAGACATGGGCCACCAAAGCCTGGCCTTTGGCTGTGTGCTGTCACCTGCATGCCACATCATTTTGCCTTTAGCCCTTCCAGCCTGAAAAAGAATGTCTCATTTCCTGAAATACCCCTATCCTTTGCTACCAGTGAAACTGCCCTGGGGACAGCAGCTCTATGCTTTTCTGTACTTTTACATTGGGACATGGTCTCCTGCAACCCAGGCTGGGCTTGAATCCTCGGTCTCTTGTGTGTTGGTGTGTTGGGATTACAGATGTGCACCA
Organism: Cricetiscus sungorus; assembly: GCA_030556225.1. Lineage (NCBI taxonomy): Eukaryota > Metazoa > Chordata > Mammalia > Rodentia > Cricetidae > Cricetiscus > Cricetiscus sungorus. Next base: position 2,174,234 of record JANBXA010000429.1, read on the forward strand.
TCACAGTTATTTGTTCCCAGCTTGTTTTTTTTTTTCCTCTTCAAGACAGGGTTTCTCTGTGTAACAGCCCTGCCTGCCCTGGGACTCGCTCTGTAGACCAGGCTGGCCTTGAACTCACAGAGATCTGCCTGCCTCTGCCTCCCGAGTGCTGGGATTAAAGACGTGCACCACCACTGCCTGCTTGTTCTCAGCTTTTTGAAGAGAGGGGGTGGCCATAGTGTGTAAATTCCTGTGACCACGTTTGTTTATTAGGCATTTCCTTCTCTAGGCATCCCCGTGAACACATTACGGGTGCTTCTAGCACCCCTGAAATTGGTCGTAATCACGGGGCTGGAACTTTGTTCTTACATGTTTATGTTTTCTACCGCTCAGTACCATTCCTACTTCAGGCACATCACAGCAGGACTTAAGGGTGGGTACGGACAGGAGGCCTGTCCCATTGTGCAGGGCCCAGTCAGGAAACAGTTGTCACAAATTAACGGCCAGTGACGGAAAGGCCTGCAGAGACACTTCCCGTGCGGCTGGGACCGTGCAGCTCTGCTAAGGAGCCTGTTTTCCATAATTATAGTTTACACACTTAAGCTATTTTTACTTTTAAATTAAACACCTATGTGTATTAGGATCTTCAGATAGAAGCACATGCACTTCATCCCAGAGAGGGTTTGCATCTGCCTCAAATTAAAAATATAAAATTAACAAATGTAAATAAGACCAGCAGTCTGAATGAATGGTTACAGCCGTCTCCCATCTCAATGACTACATTTCACTTCCAGAAAGGACCGTGAACTATCAGCCACCCTCAGAGCGCGACGCCCAGCTGCAGAGGAAGCACCACTGTGAGGCGTGCTCCTGCCCCATCGCCAGCTTCTGCAAAGCCAGGGTTGCTTCCCAGGCTTCTCAGGGAAGGGCAGCGCTGATGGAGGCCCGCCTGGCAGATGTGGGCATCAACAACTTTGTTACTCTGATTGACTGCATGGTATTTTAGGCAAATTAACCTGTCCAAAAAAAAAAAATCTTCATGACTGTATTCGTGCCCAGATGGAATATGAACTTGACAGTGTGGGTACGGGCTTTGCAATTAGTTGAGATGTTTCAATAGGCTAATGAACTTTCTTCTGAGGCATGTTCTCTGTCAGCAGAGAAGGCTGGCTGAGCTGGAGACAGTTATAGATGTCAGACATCAGCAAAACAGCGGTCTGGGAAGCTGCTGGCAAAGACATGCGGGGAGCAACTGGGTGGTTCTGACAGGGCAGGGTTCTTGGGAAACCCAGTGCCCAGACCTGGATTTATCCTCTCACTGTCTGTGTTTTCTACAGAAACCCATTCATGGCAATAATGTGGCAGCTGCCTTGAGAACACCCTAAATGGGTATCGGCAGTATGCGGGTGGGGGTGGGGGTGGGGGAAGTGTAGACCATGGGCTTCCTGAGTGCCTGGGAAGTACAGTAATCCAGATAATCCTGTGGGCCAGAGAGAGGACAGAGAGAGGACAACTGTCTGGTTGGGATGAGCCAGAGACACAGGACGGCGCTGCCCAGCCTGAGCTCCCCAGTGTGGGCTGGAGGGGTGAGTGAGGGGCCCCTGTGGGTAAGCCGGTTTGTTATGCCAGGAGTTAGTTAGTGCACCAGGGAGGGGAGCTTCTATTATACATCTCTGGAACTATTCACCAACCAATCCTCTCCAGGGGACACAGAAGGAAATGAAAGATGTTGTTTCCAATTAAATGGACTGTAATTAAAGTAATTTTAACATCTTTGTTAATGAATTATGGAGTCTATTGGCAAATAGCAGTCCTTACTTCTATCCTCACTATGCATATAACAAGGAAATGCATTTATCTCTTACTTCACTGCATCCATCCATCCATCATCTATCTATCTATCTATCTATCTATCTATCTATCTATCTATCTATCCATCCATCCATCTATCTACCCATCATCTATCTATTCTTCACGCCTCTTCTGGATCTAGCTACCATGTTATCATTTTAATGTCTGCACCCTGCAGAGGGTTGCCAGGGATCCCACAGCAGCAGCGAAGGGCATAGGATCCTCGGCTGGAGGCCAGTTGAGAAGTATGTCCCTTGATCCCGCAGTGGCTTGAGGCTCTCTGTGGCTTCTAAGAGAGGGTGATTTAGACACTTCCCAGGCACAGATGCACAGATGCTGGGTTTTTTGTTTGTTTGTTTGCTTGTTTTTTTTTTTTTTTTTTTTTTTTACAATTGGATCCTCTCTGGACACCTGAGGTCACTCCAAAGGTCCCCCCATGGGGTCCGTGATAATGCAGAAAGTCTGTGTCTGACCCGCAGCCCCAGCTGCTCTGCCCTCCTGATCCCGACATCAAGAAGAGTGACATCAGCAACCCTTGTTTGTTCCTGTGCACCCCGACTTGGAATCATCAATCCCGCTAACACTTCTTAATCCCACTGTTGACGAGAGCTCGTGGCCCAGGTCTGTAGTTTTTCCTCAGGATGCTTCAAAGAGACGAGAGGGAAAGCCAGACTGAGACTCGCCAGAGGCACCAGACAGCATTCTGGTTCCCCACCAGACATCAATTCATTCTTCTTTATAAAATACAAACCCAAGAGGCTTAAGAGTCCATAAGTAAGCCGTGCTTGAACACTCCGAGGCCCGACGGATTATAAATGCTTTCATCATGGAATGTTGTTCTGTTATTAAAAAATGTAAAACATGGGGGCTCAAGTTCAAAGCTCGGTCTTCCAGTCATGGTGGCGAAAGTGGGACTCAGGGCCCCATTTCCTGAGTCTCTGGGTGGGCGGAACTCACTGTTATCCTAACCTGGATACAGTGTGGAGGAAGGAGCTCGGGGTGAAAGGAAGTTGGGACCTGAGCAGGTGGCTCCTGTTTGCAGTCTTCTGGAAGCCTAAGACTAAGCCAATGGCTAATGTCTAAGAAATGGTTTAGCCAGGGCTATGTACAGAAGCATGGTTTTTATATTTTACCGCATCTCTCTAAACTCTACTGCAGCATTCTCGCCAACACCCCCTATGAGCCACACACAATCCTCTCATATCTCAGTTCAGCCATGACACAGTTACCTTATTCCACGAGACTACCCCAATTCAGTTCCGCCTTAAGTCTCAGGCGACAAGCGCTTCTGACTGGCCGTGACTGGGGGCTCTGACAAAGCACTCCTTGGCTTCCATGATTATCTAAAATGGCTCAAGGAACCCAGGAAAGCGGTTGACACATAGGAGATACACAGAGCAAGAGGCACACGGCGACCCCACAGCCACTTGGGTGTGATACCTTCCCCACACCTCTGTGTTTGACTCCAGGTAGCTCTCTGAATTTCATCTTCAAGACTTTCCTCTCCACCACCATGCCGTCTTGAGCTACAGTCAGTGCATGAGCTGATGACACCACGAGGTTCTTGCTTTTCCAGGTGACCAGTCTTACCCTGCCACTGCCTGGCTGACTTGGTCTCAGGTGTGGCAGAAAGGGGCTACTTACGAGCATCAAAAGATATGGGGGTGTTTCGGAAGTTCCGAGAGGTTTAGGAGTTCTAAGCCAAGGACTAGGGACTAAGGATAAGTGTGTTCCTCAAGGTGCCACGGTCCTATCGCCTGGCCCCATGCCCTCGTCTGCACCCTGCCCTGCCTCTGTGGGGATAAGACAGGTGAATCAGAGGTCTGGCCATGCTGGTAATCCAGGGAGATAAACCACAAAGACTTTTAAGCCACACTTGGAAACTCAAAACCCAGGAGCCACTTCGGGGAGACAATCTTGTCTCTAAGTTCCCTCACAGGAGCTCCGAGGATGCCAAAGAAATTCTGCAAAGAGTGGAAGCCTGTGAAGCCAAGCGACCCCCAGAGGAGGACTGCTGTGGGCTCTGCTTCAGGCTGGAGCTTAGGAGGCAGAAGCAGACGGGAGACAGGGGATGCAGCTGCAATGTTCTTTTAATATCTTGGAATTAATTATTTCCCTGGTGGTTTGGGCATCCAGCTCACTAGACTTTCCTCCTTTTGAAGCCCTTCTCCTGGATTTTTCTTTCATTTCCACATCTCGAATCCCACACAGAGACGGACAGTCTAGAAGTGACAGTGGCTGACAAAACACAGGGGCACGGAAGGCTTCTGTACTTCCCGGGAAACATTAAAAGGTGTGAATGTTGTTGCCTGGCCCTGGAGATTTCTCCTACCAATTGACACATGCAAACGGGCTCCAGTGAGCTCTGTAATGATGGGGACAGTGTTCGCTCTGTCTCCAGATCAGCTGTTAGGATGCTTGGGTAAAGCCTAGGGCCTGCTGTGCCCGGAGGGCAGTGGTGTCTCTCTGAAGGACCGGAAACCGAGAGTGAGGCAGAGGAGGGCTGAAAACATCACCTGCGTTCCTCAAGGAAACCCCCGCAGGTGAGAGGGGGAGAAGGCACTCCTGCAGGTCTGTGAGAGTGGGGCCATGTGTCTCATCACATCTGTAATGGCAGCCTGGAAGGATGACCAGTAGCTCAGGGTCGTTTTCTGATTTGTAGTGAACAGACATGAGCAGCTGCTCCCTCAGAGCTATGTTCCCTGCAATAGACATTAGGCAGAAGAAATGGCCAAGCGCCCAAAGGCCTTCTGTGGAAACCAGAGAGCTGAGAATGTGTGTGATCCCCAACTCATGCCTAACTTTAGTAGAGCCAGTTAAAGACCTGAGAGCAACTCATGAAACCCTAAGAGTCCAAGGCTCTGGCACAGTTTGTGACAAGGCAAAGGGGGCCTTTGAATAGGACCCTGGGGTCTAAATCATGGGACGAAAGCTATTTTGTACTTGTAAGTCTATGAGTGGCAGGGAGTGATAGCCAGATGGTGGCTTGTTATCTGTCAGAATAAGCATGCAGAGTATACACATAGACACATACAAACATACATATGCACATACACACACAGACACACATATACACACAGACACACATATACAGACATACAATCATACACACACACAAGTACACATATATATATAAATGCATATATACATACACACATAGACACACACACACACACACACACACACACACACACACACACACACACTGCAAAAGATGAGAAGCCTGGGTGTCTTCAATGATGGTGGAGCGTGTATAGGGGTGACGATGCAGGGAGAGCCTGCTAGCAGGGTCCCTGTCACCACCGGAGGAGAAGTGGCTCTATTTTTGCCTCTTCCACACGTTCCATCCAGGGTGAGAGGCACTCAGGTCTCCTGGCGCCCCCAGAGGATTTACCTGAGACTCACTGTCTACACCCGCCCCCCAGCTCTGGCCTCTCCTTTCCCGCTGACTTTGAATATATTATTTTCAGGGTGCTGGCCCCTACAAGTCCCTCTTTTAGCTACACATTAAAACAAACAAACAAGCAAACAAACACTCAAATGAGCAAAGCCATAAAGAGAAGACCCCGGCAATCTGTAGCACTGGACAGAGGCTAGGCTATCTGGGCTGACACCGGTGATCTCAGTAAGAGCACCAGGCAAAGGAAGCCTGGGAGGGCCCCACATTAGAGAGTTCAAATCTTTCCGTGGCTGTGGTCAGGTGTGACCAACAGCAGCAGCAGGATTTAATGCTTATCTGCACTTGCCTTGGAGGAGACGACAGAGACACAGGGTGGGGTTGGACGATGCTGGAGTGTCTCACACAGTCCCCAAAGCCAGACTGGGGAACTGGTTGTTGCTCAGCTGCAGACGGAAGAGATGGGCCCTGGGCTTTGTGTGCACAGCTGCCCTTGCACGCCCAGAAACGTAAGGCCTCTCAGCCTGGCTTCAGCATGGAGTCTTGCTGCGGGTGCTGGACAACCAATGCTGCGTCTGCCTCCAAGGGCCAGGCTTTGCTCTACACATCGAGTGTGGACATCTGCTCTACAACATGGGAGGTCGTGCTCTGCCCTGCAGTTGGTTGATCTCGTGAGAAACCTGCAATTGAGACGCCCGCCTCCCGTGAACCCGTGCGGGACACATGGTGAGGGAATGAGGTCACTGTCACAGGCTGTGCCCCTGGCTGTGTCTAATGTCCCCACAGCATAAAGCACAGCTAAATGGATAAGGACAGAGAGCAGCAGGCTCTGTGCTTGCCCTGGATCCCTCCAGGCCAGGCTGGAAGCTCTGTCCAGGGTCCTGACAACCACTCTCCAGCAGCAAGGCTGTGGCTGGCGGACACTGCCTGGCATCAGGGCAGTACCATGTAGCCAAGAAAAAGGCTCGTATGATGCTAGAAAAAGGCAGTCTGTGAGTGGTTAACAACGACAATGACGGTCATATATTTGTTTGGTGCTAGCGGGTGAGCACATTGCTAATACTTTGTAGGCTAATCCGGGAGGTTGGAACACATGCCGACCCTCACCTGGGACAGGGACAGGCTGGCAGCACTAAAGGGAGGCTGGCAGGGCTGGCACAGGGTGAGGGCCTGACATAAAACCCCATGAAAAGCACCGGGTGAAAGAGGGAAGGGTGGAGGGACTCCACAGGAGAGATCAACTCCTTTCAGTGGCTTGGTAGACAGGTGACCAGCCCATCAAGTGCAGTGACAAGTCACATGCATCCTGGAAACTGGATGTTTTTCAGACTCGGCCTGATGGACTCAGCAGCATGGGTTTTCCACATGGTCTGTGTATTTGGTTTGGCATCTGGATTTCAGGGACACGTGGTGAAGGAAGATCATAGTGATGGTGTTCAAACAAGACCACAGGATCCACAGACCAGGAAAGACCCACTAGGGGCAGGCTGACGGCTCTGGCTCCTTTCTCTCTCCCAGCTGGTCTTAGACCTTTGACCCTGATTCCCCCAGGGTGGGGAGAACAGTAATTTCTGAGCACTATGGCCTTCCCAGGACATCGCAGCAGGTATTTGGGAGACAATTTAGAGGTGAGGGCATCCAAGGGCTAGGTGGGCTGAGGAGGCCTGCAGGGCATAGAGTGTCTGCCAGGCCCTTGGCGTCTGGGAAATCACCCAGTAGTCCACCACATTCCAGATAACTCTCTGTCAGGTCCTCCTCTTTCTCCCCATACTGGTCACCGCTGGAACAAGCATCCAGATCTGAGATTGGGCAGAGGGAACATCACCTCATGTACAAGCCTCATTTTGAGGGTGGCATCTGCCAGATCACACTGTGGTGGCCCAGGGGGCAGATGAGTGCCAGAGAAAGCAGAACCTGAGAGATGAGGAGGAGCTTGTGCATGAGGGAGAAAGTTGGAGAGGGAGGCTGTTGTAATTTTTAAAAAGCAGTGTGTGAGAGAAAGATCCCATGCAACAGAGCTTGGATGCAGGGGTTTTTATTGGGGGAAGTGGATGGGAAATCAGGGAGGGGTGAGGGGAGACCAGACTCTGAGAACATGAGTCCCTGAAGAGAAGAGAGAGGTGGGGTTGGGGAAGAAGCAGAGGCAGAGAGACAGGCAGAGAAGCAGAGAGGGAGAGAGAGAGAAGGATGGGAGAGGTGGGCAGGGCTCTTTTAAAAGGGAACACGGTGAATGTTCACAGGGGGTGCTCTTAGTGGCTGCAGCTGAGGGCGTGACCTGTCAGAACCCCAAGGGCAGACAGTACAGATGCCTGAGTGCTAACAGAGGGGGACACAGAAAACAATAGAGGTGGGAAGGAGAGTCACAGAGAGCACGAGAGACAGAGAAGCAGAAAGACAATATTCAGGGAGTAGGCATGGTGGGGTGGGGTGGGGTGGGGTGGTGGAGCATGGCCGGCACTGGCCCTGGCCCTGGCCAGCAGGGACACCACACTTCCTTCCCAGGGGCTCCTGTGCCCTTGAGTGCCTCCAGGCCTTCATCAAACAGGTGAAGGCGAGGAGGGTAATTATTTCACTACACCCAAGATGAATGATAAACGGGTGTTTATTTGGGGACACTTACACAGAAAAATTCAAAGCATAGCAGGAGTATTTCTCTGCCCTTCCTACAGAATTGGCTGACCAACCAGAAAGACTATGCAAACAGCTTACTCTTTCTGCTTCTGCCTGCCTGAAGCCACACTGAAAGGGGGTGTGGTCACTGTTACAGGGACACTGGTTAGACAGCACTACAAACAGGGTTTCTTGCTGTACAAACAGACCTTGTACCCATCTCCGCCCCCATGGGCCTACATTTCATGGAAGAGTCAAGTAGTCCCAGCATCCCACACCGCTCATGACAAACCTCTGAGAATCCCACCAGGACACCCACAGATCTGAACTCAGCCTGCTTAATAGATGTGACACGGATGGTGGGAGATGGGCATGGCTGCTCAGGGCCAGGCTTATCTCTTGCCCTAGTCGCTTACTCCACATCAGCCTGGTTGCTGGCTCCTTTCCAGTCTCCATAAGGTGACACCCATTGCAATAGACATGGAGAGGTTCCTAATTTGACTGCTAATGCAAGTAGCCGAAGGGTAATATGCGCTCACATACAGGAAGAAGGGAGTGCATCGCTGAGATCTGACACTGAGCAAAGGGACTCTATTCAGGGCTCCGGTCATTGCTGACCTGCTCCTCTGATATACCGAGTGAGGACCTGCTTATCTCAGACTCGGGGTGTGGAAATCACCCCAGGACAAATCTGCTCACTGCCTGGAATGTGCTGGAGAGCAAGGTCAGAGGCTCATTCCTCCAACTGTCAAACACATCCCCACTTCAGGCCCAGGGCTCCTTGTGCAATTATTCAAGCTGGAAATCAGTATCAATAACTCATCAGAGATCAGCCTCAATGTCCAGAAAGGCTCATTAGGAGCAAAAGAAGGCGCAGCAGCTGCCGCCAGGGTGAACGCTTATATGATTAGGTTCGCATCGCGCCAGCTACAAAGGCTCCTGGCCACATACTCTCCAGAGAGCCACTGTCTCAGCATCTTCCTCCAGGGCATAAAAATATTGTCTTCTTGGCTCTGGACACAAAAGTTAATAGGGAAGAAGGCAATGACATCAGTGTGTTGGGCTGGGAGATGATTCCGTTTAACCGTGTGGTCTCTGCTGGAACACAGGAGTGTGGCTCTCAGGGACTGTGGGTTTGAAGAGAATACTCCTTACATCTGGTGTATGTCCACCCACAGGTGTGTGTGTGTGTGTGTGTGTGTGTGTGTGTGTGTGTGTGTGTGTGTGTGTGCTACACACCTACAGGAACACAAGAGTGTTTCCTGACATCGGTGCTCGCAGAGGGCAGATGGGGGCAGGAGCAGGCCTAGACAGGCTGCTGTAAAGGCAGTAGTCAAGATCATTTGGCAGCCTGTCCAAGGAACAGCAGGGTATGCAAGCTGACCCAGGTGGCCAAAGCAGACCAGAAACCCATGGAGCAGGGTCACCAGAGCCTGGTCCAGGATGCTGGGGAAGCTGCCTCAGGAGGGTCAATCTCACAAGGTGTTGAAGCCTGAGTAGGAGCTCACCACAAAGCAAGCAGGGTTAGAACAGTGTCCAAAGGAGAGCAAGGGTGAGGGTGACAGCCTGTGCTGGCTAAACAGGCACTTTGTGGGCGCCTGGGGGAAGCTCACAGCACTCCAAGGACAACACTGAGGTCTCCATCGTAGAGAGGAGGACCAGGGCACAGTGACAAGCAGGGATTCACTCAGGCACCACCCTCGTGCAAGCATCGCTTTGCTCAGCACCAAGGTGAGCCTCTGAGTTCACGCTGGAGGAAATGAGCTGCAGTCGTCCTCGCTGCCGACAGCGCCACTCAGCCCCGATTTTCTTTTAGTGCCGGGGAATCAGAGCTAAGACCTTGCACATGCTAAGAAGTGCTCTCCCAGGAACCACATTCCCAGCTCAACCCCTCAGCACTCCCCCAAAGAGCAGCTTCCCAGCCATGCACCCCTGCAGGGCGGCCCCTACCCCTGGACCCAGCATGGCTTCCCACATCATGCCAAGCTCATTCTTACTGGGATCCTGGAGCCAGATAGTTCTGAGAAATGTCTCCAGTAGTCAGACAGTCTGTTCTTAGATTATACAACCCCTCTCACTCTCCCTGTTCTCACACCAGTACCTGTCAGTTTGGTTTGGGATCTGGCTCCCTCTGGGGACTCATGAGACCCGCCCCTCTTCAGCTCTGTGAGCAGTTTTGCTCCGGGGCAGCTTCATTAGAAAAGAAAAGGAGGTTGGTGATATGCTGTAGAGTCCACTGCTCAGGACTCAGGCTCGGGGGTGACTAGCGTAAGGATAGTTCTGGAAGCTTCTTTGCTTGTATATCTTCTGCTAAAATGAAGCTTGGGGAACTGTTGTACACAAGGAAAAACCAGTAATTACTTGCTTGGGAAATGTTCTAGCCTTGACTGTGGGGTGGCCTGGTCCCCGTGACTATTTTAGGTTGGAATGGGTGGGGCTCAAGCACATGACACCTGCAACTTCTCAAGGACAATGAGGAAGGAAGCTTTACCAGACACTTGCTGGCTGGAGGGCAGGGTGCCAGTGAAGGCCACTATCACCTTCCCGGCACTGGAGAGAAAGAATGGAGTTCTGGTCTACCTGCCCCTGGGACTCCTTGTCTGATGCACTCCTCACTGGAAGTGGGGTGGGACTTTGAACCTAGGTGATGAGCCAATTTACGTCTTGCCATTCCCTCTCATAGGCATTGACAGCCCGGGTCACTGTACCCTGGCAGAGAAGCCATGGCTTCCCACTCAATACCTCCTGGCAGCTGGGTTGGAGTAGATTATGTAATCAGTGGCTTTGTAATCCTAGCCCCATCAGGCCTGCTGTCCTACTGTGGGGCACTGGCTCTCACACACACTGTTTCTACCGATGTTGGTGATTGCTTAACCTGGTCACACTTGTCCCTGAGTCCTAAGTGCTTGTCTTAGGCTGGAAGTCTTGAAGGACACCACCACATGCCAAAGCTCCTATATGCTAAAGCATGGGGCTTCCTCTCCCAGGAGACAATGGAAAGTTGGCATAGTGGGGGGGGGTTACAGGGTGCCAGCATGAGAAAGCTCTTATCCACCCACTTCATGGGATCCTTGTGTGACAGGCAGAGCCTGGTCCCCACAGTTCTGTCTTTTCCATGAACTTGCCAAGAAAACACAGTCCATAAAATCAAATGACATCATGTGGGGTTTGGACAAGGACCTTGGTGGAATAAAAGGATGTCATTTTTCATGGTACCTGGGAAGGGTAAGAATTCCATCTAATAGTATTATATCAACTAAAAATTGATCAAAATCTACCCCTATCTCTGCAAAGTAGGAAAACCATAAAATATCCACTTCTCTGTATTGCTGTTTAATGAGGATCAGGATAAACAATTAGGCAGAATAGATGTTTATTCAGGGAGAAATAACTCACAACATAGGCAGATGAACACAGCAGGTTCCACAGGGTCCTCTCCTCTCAGCATCTGCCAGCAAGAGAGAGTCTCCAACCCCCTCCTCAGCCTTTGTTCCCCCACGTCATGTCTGGTCCTTTGGTCTATGCCACAGGTGCGGACAAGGTGAATATCTCACTACATTTGTGCACTTCTTAACTGTTGCTCATATGGAACACAAAAGAGAGATTGCTATGGATGTCCCATCATGGAGAAGGGTTGTAATGAGCATTACTTTCTCCCACAGGCTTCTCAGACCACAAATACTGGGTTTAGGATCCCTGGAAGGACAGGGAGGGCACTGAGCCTAGGGGAAAGCAGCCTGGAGAGTTGCTCAGCATTGGAACTCCAGTGAGAGGGACTTTGTGGCCTTATGTGACGTAGCACCCAGGGTAGAGCATGGCACACACTACTGCTGTCAGACCATACTAAGGGAGTTTGGGGCTGAAGCCCACACCCTCACACTGATACACTGGAGCACAGTTCTGAGGGCAGGATTCAGAATGGGGCTAGCCTGGCTGCAGTCCTTCCAGACTCCTGGGCAATAGTCCATTTCCTGTCCATTTTCAGATTCTGAAGGCCACTGAAGTCCTTGTCTTATGGCCTTACATCACCCTGCCTTCAGCTTGAATTCTATCAGGATCTTCTCTAATCCCCCTTATTATCAGACCATGTGATCTCATATCCACCCAGAATGTCCCCTGCCCCGTCTCAAGGTCCTGACTTAGTCACACAGAAAGGCCCCAGTTGCCAGTGAAGTGGCACAGTTGCAAGCTCCAGGGGTTATTAAGTGGCCTATGACACAGAGCTATGAAATGCAATTCTGTTATAAAAAGGATGAAGTCCAGCCAAAGAATCTTGAAGACACTGGGGTGGCAATCTATGGCTTCCCTATCCGTAGGGGCTTCTAGGTGCAGGTGGTAGTGCCGATGCATGGCGTTCAAGGGAACAAACATCTAACGTGGGAACCTTCGTGTTCAGGTTAGAGGCTGTTCTGAGAGGAGAGAGGCAGTGCCTTTTTCTGCCGAGCTCCTGGCACGGCTTCCACCGCCGCATCTCAGCTGACGTCTAAGAAGCCAACCCTCACCGGGATGTGGAGGTAGCTCAGTGGATAAAGTGTCTGCTGCGCAGGTGTAAGTAATGAGTGCATCCTCAGAATTCCCGTAAAAGCCCGGCAGGTATGGAGGCCTCCTGTAATTCCAGCTGCCCCATCCTCAGGAGGGGCAGAGACAGGGGCTCCCCAGAACAAACTGGCTAGCTAGACCAGCTAGAATCTGTGAACTCTGGGCTCAGCAGGAAACTTTGTTTCAATAAATAAAACACACACACACACACACACACACACACACACACACACACACACACGCCACATGTACATATACACACACAAAAAGTTAAAGAAATGAGAAGCTTCTTCTTGCCGGTGCCTGACTTCAGGATAATACCCACAATCCCCATGGAGAGGAGAAGTGACAGTTCCCCCAGTGAGCACTCCAGAGCTGGTGAAGGTTTTCCCACATTCCCACCAGATGACAGGCCCAAGGCAAACACAGTGGTGGGTCTGGCACTTTCTGTACAGCTGGACATTAGGTCAGAAGATAAGTCTGCTGGCCCTTCTCACTCAGCTGGCTTTGTTGGGGGACACAGTTTATGTTGGCAAGACGGACACTGCTTTTCAAACGCTTCGGTTCTGACGTCTGACTGAGTATTCATGAACCAAGTTTTATATACAAACACTCTTTATGGTTTGGTAAATTGTTAGGAGAATTATAGTACACAGAGGGTCTAGGGATAAGGAAGGATGTCACAGGCTGAGGGTAAATAGGCAATGGCACAGCAAGAAAGTCATGGGCTGGGAGAGGGCCGCTCTCTCCTGTGTGTGTGTGCTGCTTGGAAGCAGGGACACTCCTGCCTACCCCACTCCTGCACTCTTCTTCCGACCTGCAGAGACTTCAGTGTGACGTTTCTGCTTGTGGTGACAAGGAAGGTCCCTGGGGTGTGTGCATGCATGCATTGCATGTGTGTGAGTGCACATGCTCATGTGTGTATGTGTGTGTCTTCCCCACTGCTTCCTACTACAAATCTTGTGACAGGGTATCTCACTGAGCCTAGAGCTCACTTGCCTGGCAAGGCTGGCCTTCAGGCTTCTAGGACCGTTTGTCCCTGGCACCTCAGCACCACCAGGAGTCAAGACAGACGCGTCCCCGTGTCTGACTCCCAGGCCCCCAGACACTGTTGTTTTTGCCATCCCTAAAGTCTCAGCATTGTCATGTTTCTTGGCACAGAGCATCTGTGTGACATGGTTTGGAGGACAGAATGGCACAGTTTGAGCTGCTTTTTGTGGGTGTTCTCTATGCCTAAGGCTGTCACCTCTTAAATTATGTGAGTCACAGCGCATTGCCTTCAGTCAAAAATTTTTTCCTGAACACTGGGAAGTTGACAACATTATAAACAAAGTGGAATGCAGTGGGGCAAGATGAGGTTGGCTCAACTACAGCTCCTCTGCTAAGCAACATGAAACTCAGGTTCAGGGTCACTGCTGATGAATCTGCGTCACAGTCCAAGATGAATCAATCTCCCCCCGTCTGTCTGTCTGTCTGTCTGTCTGTCTGTCTGTCTGTCTGTCTGTCTGTCTCTCTCCCTCTCTCTCTCTCTCTCTCTCTCTCTCTGTGCATGTATGTTGTAGCATAAGTGTATGGGGATGTGTTTGGAATATGCAAGTGTGTGCATGACTGTGTATTATACATGTTTGTTGTGTGTTTTGAAATCTTTTGCTTTAATAACGTTAACACATAGGCAGAAAGAAGATTTAGGTTTTGTCTTAAGAGAAATGCTTAGTCTTTAAAGGTTACCATGCATGAGATGAAACAGGCATGGTGGTTCAAATGTGTCACACCAGCACAGGAAGCATGGTGGCTTACACGTGTCACACCAGCACAGGAGGTAGAAACAGGATGATAGCCATGAATTTGAGGTCAGTCTGGGTTGCACAGTGAGTTTTAGGCAGCCTGAATACAGAGTGAAACCCTATTTCAAAAGACCCAAGCCAATCAACCAAACACCAAGCAGAATGGCCATCATTAAGAAAACAAATAATAATAAGTGCTAGAGAAGATGTTGCTGGTGGGAATGTAAACCCGTCTAGCCATGTCGGAAATCGGTATGGAGCTTTCTCAAACTTGACCCACCATGCCGTGTCTGCTATTTACTCAACAGTCAACAGGTGTCAGAGGTACTTGATGTTGCTGTTCATCATAGAATTTACGAAGACAACCTAGCATCCAGCTCCGGAGGAACGGATAGAGAAAATGTGGTTTGTACACACAATGAATTTTATTCAGCCATAAAAATGAACAAAATTATGTCGTTTTCAGGATAAGGGAGGGGCTGGACACCATCAAGGTAAGTGAAACAAGCTGGGCCCAGGAAGAAAAACACCATGTTTTCTTTTATACATGGATCTCAGATTTTATACAGATACATAAAATCAAGTATATTTGCATGGCGTGACAAGCCAAACTACCTGGGGGAGTAGGGAGTAAGCGGGAAGGCAGGGCTATAGGGGTGGAGGAAAATGCTCAGAGCAATCACACGCTTGTATAACACTATCTGTATGCAACCTAGTGCCGTGTACAATATGTCTGTCTATCATCTCCCTCCCCCATCTGTCCCTCCATCTCTTCCTTCCCCCAAACCCGAATCACCACCATCACCAACAAAAAGTTCCCGTGAAGCAGAGCCAACCGTAGGAAGCCTACTTGGCAAGCTGTAACGAGGAATCAGAGATTAAGCTTTTCCTCTGCACCATGCACAGTTTCAAAGCTATGAAGAAAATTCTAAGCAAATAAATCATGTTTTACAAATCACTAATACCCAAAGAACAGATTAAGGCATGCGAGGAAAAAGCGTGCAGGGCTCTGATGTGGCACGACACACACATCTCTGATCCATTGTCAGATGCCTGTAAGTAAAACAATTAGAGATGTTTGCATGTATTTATCCTCCTCGTGGTTCTTTACGAGCCCCGTGCCAAGAGTGAGCTTGGAGATGCTCAGAGATGAAACGGGATGAGGTCTCAGCCCTCAGGCTCACAATCAAAGTGAGGCTGATAAAACGATCCAGACGAGGAACACATCAGCCGAAAGGCAGTTAAAATTTATGAGGTGCAAGGGCTGCTTTGCTTTTCCAGGGAAAGGCAGACACATAAAGGGGGCCAAATAACTGCCAACCACTGTGTACAGGACAGTGCGTTCTTGGGGGAGAGTTGAGTAAAAGACACAAATGAGGCTGGAGAGATGGCTCGGTGGATAAAGTGTGCATGGTGCAAGTTCGGACCCCCAGAACCCACATAAATGCCCAGCGTAGCAGTGACCTGTAATCTCAGCCTTTGGGAGGCAGAGACAGAAAATTACTGTGGCGTACTGTAGAAGCCAAATTAGCCAGCTCTGTGGTCAAGGAGGCTCTGTTTGAGTTAAAAATGTAACAGTGGTTGAAGACACCCGGGATCCCATGGTC
>JANBXA010000429.1:2195000-2335000 GCA_030556225.1 Cricetiscus sungorus
CAATGTGGGAACACCGCCGTGGCTGTGCTCCAATAAAGTTTTATTTATAAACACGGGGAGAGGGCCAGATGTACAGCACCAAGGCCACAACTCTCTGAGCCCGCTCTTCCCACTCAGGCTCCTTCCTGCTGGTTCCTTTTCTCCTTTCTTGGCTTTAACTGAATGCTGCTCACCGACGTGACATTTAAATGCATGGAATACTGTAGGTTCTGTGTCTTTCTGCTCCCATGGGAGCCCAGCCAACAAATCCTCATGGGATGTGGCACTGCCTGAGCCTCACGAGCCGGTTCCCTGGGTTTGCGCTAACACTAGGGAAAACTTATGTTACTTTACATAGTCTCAGGGACATGTAGAGCGCCCATCGCCAGCATATTTCAATGAGGGTGGGTATGACAAGCAGATCCAACAGAAGCTGCAGAGATGGAGGAAAAACCAGGGCCTCATAGCTGCTTATGGTCAAGCCATACCTGAGGCTGTGCCTGGATTTCTCTCTTGCTTCTCTCTCCCAGTCACTCAGCCATCCTCTGCGAAGATGGCCCCAATGACGGAGATGGATTAATACGACGCCAAGGTTTTCACTGCACGGCCCATTTCCAAGGCCCTCACCTTACAATGTGGCATGACTCTGTTTTATAGGAATTTCTGCACAGCGCGCCAGTGACCTACCTATCTGATGGCGGTCTGCTCGTTCCCAAGAGGTCTTTTCCCAACAGAACTTCTACCATGTGCTTTGCCTCACTGGGACACAGCCTGTGGGCGTGGCTAAGTCAGCAAGGCAGGGACACATGCTGCTTGGCTCAACTGTGAGTCCTGGTTATCACCCTTGGCCTTCCTGAGGCGGAGCCAGCACCAGAGTATAGGGCCCCACCCTGAAGCTGGCAGAACTGAGGAGCGTAGGCCCAGGCAGCCTTGGGGTCTCCTGTTCTGGCCCTTCGTTATAGGAGCGTTTTTCCCTATAATTAAACAAAGCCCGCATGGTTTCAACAGTGTTAACCAATGGGGAAAAAAGGCAGAGACCGGAGGCGGCAGGGTGGGGTCTGAGAATCTCAGCTGTGTGTGTAAAAATGATCTGGCAGCAACAGGAGGAACAGGCTGCCCCTCCTCACGCCCCCCATGGTTCCCCATGCATGGACACACGTGTGTGCACCTCCACTGTGCCTGGCCATGCAGGGCTTAGGGCTCCTCTCCGCACGTGTGGTAAAGCCATGCACGGTTTCCTGCCTGGCTGCAGCGAGGAGCTCCTCTGAATCTAATGTGTGCTAGGTGGCCTGTGGGAGCAGGGGCTGTCTGTGCAGTGCCTGGGCGCAGGGAGTGACTGGTGAGAGGGGCTGGAGGCAGGTACAGCGAGGTGACTGGGGAAGATGGGTCCTGGGGAAGCTGGGCAGAGGGGGAGGTTTGGAAAGTCCACAGGCCCTTGCTTCTCAACAGGGACCCACCCTCGCTTCTGAGACCTGCCTGCGCTTTCTTCTCCTATCAGCTCTGTTGTTTGGAGGTGGCCGTAGATCAGAAGGATATGTAGCTGGGTCCAGTTTATGGCTAGGTTCTCTGTGAGGGTGAGGTCTGCAGGCCGACCCCTGTGAGGGTCTGGGGCAAGACAAGAGAGAGGAGGAGAATAGGCTGGAGGAGAAAACGCTTGCTTTTAACAGCCCAGTGAGTGGTTTAGCTGTTTTCAGATCCTACAGAATATTCCCTGATATAAATGGGCTTACCAAGCATCCAGTTTCTTCAGAGAGGCCCATTCAGGTTCATCACAACCCTTGTAGATGGATGGGTCTGGGATAGGGCCCATCTGTAAGTCAAGGATGCCTGCTATATGTTTCTGGGCTGTGTAAGAACCCAGGAAACCACCCTGGCCAGAGCCAGGCTAAGAGAGCTACCTGGACCTGCTCCTGGCCACCTCTTCCCGGGTGGCCTTGATGCTGACAGCCCTCCCTTCTGTGTGGCCCCAGTGGGCACCACCCCAGGATGGACTTCAGCATGTTCATTCTTCAGTTTTTGATAAATCCTTCTGGGATGATGGTGAGCACACACCTACGGTCAGTGAACACACTGTCCTCATGGACATCTGTGTTCTGTGGGAGGACACAGGGAAAGGGGAACGCTTATCCAGATTACAGTTCAGTCACGTGGGCAGAAAGGGACCAAGCAAAATGGCAGGGCACAACCCTTGTTCCCAGACACTGATGGGCGGTTCAGGCTGCTGCTGGCACAGGCAGGGGTGAGGGGAGATGTGTAGAACCTGTCTGTTCAGACAGCAGAGGCAGCAGCCAAGTTCTGATGCACCCACATGCATGTGTAAAGACACTTGCCATACGATGCCCGTCTCCCCACAGCACGCAGGGAACTCACACGCAGTGTGGAACCACCTACTGCAGAGAGACACAAAGGTGCACAGGCGGTGCAGGTAGCTGCAAGAACACTCACGTTTACAAAGCCGGTGTGTAATTGCTGTGTGTGTGTGTGTGTGTGTGTGTGTGTGTGTGGTATGTATGTCTGTATAGGCTTGTGGAGACCGGAGGGCAACTTTTAATGTCATTCCTCAGGTAATGTAGAACCTTATTAATTAATTAATTAATTAATTAATTATTATTATTATTTTATATCTATCTATCTATTATGTGTGTGTCTGGTGTCATCCAACTTTATTATTATTATTGTAAAATTTCCATTCATGCATTCATTCATTCATACATACATGCATTAATTTAGTGTGTGTGTGTCCTTGCACATGTATGAGTGTATATATATGTATATGTATGAATATATATATATATATATTCTGCTAGTTTTCCCAAGGGGGAGGCTGGTGGTCAGTGTGGTGGCAACACCAGAGACATGTGTCTCTGTCCCTCAACAAGAACACTTGAATCTGGACGCTGAGAGCAGGGGGATGTGAGCTGGTGACAATGAAGGCTATACGGGATCTACAAACAGAGGCATTTCCCAGAGTCTCCAGGGGGCGTTTGGGTCATTAGCGCTCACTCACAGGCCAGTGGGTCACCCCAAGATAGGCTCTCCAAGCCCAGGGAGACCTTAGGGCTTTCTTGACACATAGGAGACTGAGAGCCAAGGACTCAGTGGCCGTGGGAGGACACTCAGGAAAGGACTTGTTCATTACCATGACTGAGTGAGTTGAGGGTCTCCTACATAGGTGGGAGGGAGCTGGGGCTGAGCTGTGGGGGGGCTTGCAAGATGGCAGGAGGGCAATCCAGAGACCCCCATTTGCTCAGGATGAGTGTTCCACAGGCAGGGAGGATGTGGATACCAGCTGTCCCTTCTGGACAGTCACCTGTCATTCCTTTGCCTTGTGGGCATTGGTCTGTCACTGCAACCCTCCCTGCCTATGCAGACCCTGCAGCGTCTACCTGCAGCCCTCCTTCCCTATGCAGACCCTGCAGCGTCTACCTGCAGCCCTCCTTCCCTATGCAGACCCTGCAGCGTCTACCTGCAGCCCTCCTTCCCTATGCAGACCCTGCAGCGTCTACCTGCAGCCCTCCTTCCCTATGCAGACCCTGCAGCGTCTACCTGCAGCCCTCCTTCCCTATGCAGACCCTGCAGCGTCTACTTGCAGCCCTCCTTCCCTATGCAGACCCTGCAGCGTCTACCTGCAGCCCTCCTTCCCTATGCAGACCCTGCAGTGTCTGCCTGCTGCAGCGTCTGATCTCAGTGCTGCTCACAGACTTGGGCTCCAGTGTGCATGCTCCCAGCCCTCCTGTCCACATGAGTGGTCACTCACGAATACACAAAAGCATTAGCTCTGTTTACTGGGTAGGACACGAGGCAGGGTGTGAGGACAGAGCTGCAGGTGTGCAGGGCTGAGCACAGTTCCTGCGTCTGCGTGTGTAAGTCAGCAGTACTGAGGGCACAGCTAGACGTGACAAGTAACTGCAGTTCCACGGGCCTGTCTCCTCTCTCAGGGGCTCTGACCAGAGCCCTTGGCTGAAGTCTCCAGGACCCTACCACATCACCATGGATGCAGGACGCAGGGGCCAGGGCACCTAGCTCTCTCCTCAGAGGAGGAAGCTTGTTCCTGTGCAATAATTTTCTGGATTTGATTTACATACAAAGACAGCTTATTTAACTTTTGAAATTAAAGCTTAAAAGCACTTAATTAAAATAATAACTCAGAGAGCCACTCCTGCAGCCCATAGGAGCAACAGATTCCACATTACCTCTCCCCGGCTGTGCAGGGCTGTGGAGAGGTGCCATAAGGCTGCCTCCAACCCACCCCTCTAGTCCCCACACCACCTGGCATGACCAGAGGTGAGAACCAGCTTTGTGTACTGGCACACCCCTTCTCTCTGTGTAGATGAAATGGGTAACAATCTCAAGAGGGAGCTGCTGCCTCCATAGTTACTGCCACAGTCTAGAGAAATGGCACATCCGGCTGCCCCCGCTGGGCACAGATGATTTCTTAGCATGGAAGTTCACATGCTTGGAGAAGCCTGGTGTCAGTGTCTCTTCCTTTCTGTGTGTTAAAGCAGGGGCTAACAGAGGTTCTTTGTAAAGGGCCGGATTGTAAATATTTTCAGTTTTGTGGACACACTGGTGTTTGTTGTAAGAACTCTGCCCTGTTATTTTAGCACCAGCAGCCACAGACTGCCCAGAGCCAAATGGACACAGGCGTGTGCCAATAAAACTTTATTTGTAAACATATGAAAGGCTCCAGATTTGGTTCTTCGGGGTACAAATAGTCATGAAGCTGACGTCTGACTCATCCTTTCCATACAGGCAGGGCTGGCTATAGAGGGGTGGCTTGTGTCATGCAGGGATCAGCATAATATCTAAAGGTCCAACCCCAGCAGCCGCCCCCCCTCCGCATCTCAGAGTAATGGCAGAGTCACCGACACTGTCCTCATGGCATGGGTGTGGTTTATATGTGTGCATAGCATTTAGAGGATGTGACTAGAATATTGATAAACAGTTCTCCATGTTTACTGTAATACAGAAAGGAACACGTCACTTTCTGGACACCCATAAATGAAAGCTCAGGTATGCTCGTGGCTCATCCTCATGTGGGGATGTGGGCAAAGGGAAATGGGCAGTGGGCTCATTGTCAGCATCCAAGCCATGTCCCGGGCCTGCTCATCTGACTGGGTACAGATATCCTCATCCCTCCCATGTGGGCAGGATGGCTCTAGAGGCCAGAGAGTGTCTATATTGCAGAGTCCATCATTATATCTGAAGGGCCTCAGCCCTAGCGGCCTGCCATGTCTAGGGTTGTGCTGATGAGGAGCTTAGTATCACCCCCAGAGGATCCATAGCTCCTTCTACTGTATGTCCTTAAGGGTGAGATAATGGCCAGGACCCTGGACGGTTCATGCTACAGGTATGCTGAGGCATGCTAGGAATTCTCCAGAACTCTTTAGACTAAGTCATTCACCCCCTCCACCCCAATCAGAATCCTCAGGTAGGCTGGTGCCATCAGCCTCACATCCCAGGCAGCAAAGTTCACACTGGAGGTGTGCCTTGATAGCAACAGGCAGGCAAGGGCTTAGACTGGGCAGCCCAAGTGGGGCACACTGACATCCAGAGACTTCTATGGGATAAATTCTGTGGCAGCTGCAATGAGCACTTAGGGACTTTGAAAGGTTCGATTCGGAGTCATTTCCTAGAACCCCCATTTAAAAAGTCACCGTTCCCCCACCTGTCTTATTGACGGAAGTGAGAAGATTTCCCACTTACAGGTCTTTATAGTGTTTCTCCAAACATTTCAAAGATATGAGAATAGGTAAAGGAATTTCTGAAAGGAACCCCAACAACGTAAGAAGTGACCCCGAGAACGTAAATTTGAGATCATGCAGAATCAAGAGTCTCCTGTATAACAGTGGAAACAATTAGCAAAGAGAAGAGTAAGTCCAGAGAGTGAGGAAAAGCCTCTGCCAAGTTTGCACAGGACAGGGAATGAATAACTGGAACCTGCAAAGGACTGCAAGAATTAAACATCAAAGCAAAGCTGTCAGTCAGTAAATGGGCCAAGGAACTGAGCAGGCAGTCCTCAAGGAGAGGCACAAAGGGCCGACAAGTTTTAAAACAGCACTCGACATCTTCATCCATCAGGGAGATGCAAATTAAAACTGCTTTGAGATATACCGTCCTAACCCAATCAGAAGAGCTACCTTCAAGAAATCGGGGAGGGGCAGGAAATGGTCCCTCCAGACTGCTGCTGGGACTGTAATCCAGCACAGACACTACGCAACAAGACAGAGGTTCCTTAATATACTAAAAGCACAGTCGCCACAGGATCTAGCTGCGCCCCTCTGGGCAGCCAATGGAAGGATTCTAAGTTAGTAACACTCCAGAGAGACTTGTACATCCGTGCCTATTGCTACACTATTCACAACAGCCTGGATGCAGAATCAGCCTAGATGCCCACCAATGGATGGGTGGATAAAGGAGATATAGAATGTAAAGATGACATCATGACATTTGCAAGAAAATGGATGGAATGGAGATCAGCATGCTAAGCTAAATTAGACAGACTCGGACAAATGCCACAAGCTCTCTTACATACGTGGAATCTAGGCTTACACACACGCACACACACACGTGCACACACACACACACACACACACGTAGGACATGGGAATAGAAAAAGGACTATGGCAGTAGAGGAAGAAGTGGAAGGAGGAGTAGGAGGTGAGAAAATACTCGTGACACGAGAGCAGGAGTGGGAACTATTGGCAGTGTGGAAGGAGATGGCAAAAGGAGTGGGTGTGGATGGCATTGGGAGGGTAAATGACACCGAACTAAGATAATTCACATGAATTGAAATGACACAATGAAACTCAATCCCTTATATCCTGCCTCAAAAATAATTAGCTTACAAAATTAACAATGAGGTGTCCCTGCAGGACAGAGTAGGGGAATGGAGATCTCTGTCCATGGTGCTGACGGGAATTTGGTTGCCTGGTTTTCTTTTCTTTTATTTAAAAAAAAATTAATTTTGCATATCAACCCCAGTTCCCCATCTCTCCCCTTATCCTGACCCCTGCCTCCATCTTCCTACCCCCCAGTCACTTCTCAGATGGGTAAGGCCTTCCTTGGGGAGTCAACAAAGTCTGGCATACCAAGTTGAGGCAGACCCAAGCCCCTCCCCACCAGCATCTATACTGAGCAAGGTATCCCACCACAGGGAATGGGCTCCAAAAAGCCAATTCATGCACCCAGGATAGGTCCTGGTGCCACTGCCAGCCTGCCTCCACCAACATATCAAGCCACATCACTGTCCCCCACATTCAAAAGTGCTAGTTCAGTTCCATGTGGTCCCCCAGCTGTCAGATCATACGTAGTCTGTGGGTTCCCTCTAGCCCAGGTCAGCTGTCTCTGTGGTTTTCCCCATCATGCTTTTGAACCCCCTTGTTCATATGATCCCTCCTCCCTCTCCAGCTGAACTCCAGGAGCTCAGCCCAGTGTTTGGCTGTGGGACACGGCATCTGCTTCCATCAGTTACTGGACATAGGATGTTGCTAATCCGATTAAAGGGGAAGTCCAGTTCAGACACTCTCTTCACTGATGGGAGATGTTATTCTGTAATTATGTTTCTCATACTTGTTAATTAATAAAGCCCTGTTGGCCAATAGGAAACTAGATAGGCGGGGCTAGGAGACTAGGAGGAAAGAGGAAGTAGTTAGGAGGAGTCAGGATGTAAAGCGAGAGGAAGCAAGATGAGGGACCCGCCGCTCTCTGATAAGATGACCATGTGGAAATACTTAGATAAGTAGAAATGGGTTAATAATTAAGACAGAGCTAGCCCATAAACAATAATGGTAACTGGCCAACAGGATTGTATCAAATACAGAGTCTCAATGTGTTATTTGGGGCCGGCATGCCAGACCAGCAGCAGGCGGGCTGGCAGAAAACATACATGCTACACTTCACTATTGCTGGGAGTCTTAGCTGGGGTCATCCTGTGTCCTGAGAATTTCTCTAGCACCAGGTTTCTCCCTAACCCCATAGTGGCTTCCTCTATCTAGATATCTCTTTCATTGTTCTCCCTCTCATCCCTCCCTCAACTCAGTCCTCTTAATCCCTCATATTCCTAACCCCCACATCCCTCTCCTATCCAATTTACCCAGGAGACCTTAGCAGAGGGCCCCAGAAAGGGAAAGTAATGGTCGCCTGGTTTTCAACCAGGTGAATTTTTTCTTTGTCTATAATGACTGCAGAAACAAAGCAGGAGTGTGCACTTGGGTTGACAGGCTGGGTATTTGACCTCCTCTGTGCAAGCACTGTGGGGAATTCAGTCTGATGGTGTAACAAGGACACAGATTGGAGATGCCATTCTGTAAATATGTTTCTCTTATTGGTTAATGAATAAAGCCCTGTTGGCCAATAGGAAAGCAAGATAGGTGGGACTAGGAGACAAGGAGGATTCTGGGAGATGTAGGGGCTTGAGGGAAGAGGTTCGGACCCTCTCTCCAGTAAGATAAGACCACATGAAAACACTTAGGTTGATAGAAATGGGTTAATATTTAAGACAGAGCTAGCCAATAAAAAACTAGTATCTGGCCAACAGCTTTATATAGAATACAGCATCTCTGTGTGTTATTTAGGGCTGATGTGGCTCTGGGACCAGGCTGGTAAGAAAATTACATGTAACAAAATGGTTCCTGCAACGTGTGTACTAGGAACTTCCACTTAAAACTTAAGTAAAGCTTAAAAAGGGGCTTTAAAAACAAAATAACAGAGACAAACAAGTCTTCTTGGTAGCTGCATTTTTCTCAGTTGGGCTCTGTTTTGCTAGATACAAACAGAGATTTGTGTGGCTCCTTTAAGGGAGTTTCCTGACTTGGCATAAGTGGCAAACCCTGCTAACAACTGAATGGTGTGTATGAGAGGTGACAATGGCAGTGACCACATCTCCAATCCGTGCTTGATGGCAGTGTAGACCAAGGTGGTGAGCAGAGCTCTTGCTGCTGGTTGTAAATTTACCCCTGCCATATTGAATAGACAGTGGCTAATACAGCTGTGGCTTTCATTTTAGCAATGTTGTTTAGCAGATAAAAAGACTCATGGCCAGAAAAAGATAAAGATATATAGTAAAGACAGATTCAGAAAAAGAAAAACCTCTAAAGGTTTACAATGTGTTTTAAAATATATGTAGGCTTGGGAGAGGAAAAGAAATAGGATGAAGTGGTTTAACAAAACAGAAAGAGAGTGTGGTGGCACATGCCTTTAATTCCAGCGGTCAGGAGGTAGAGGCAAGCAGATCTCTGTGATTTCAAAGTGAACCTGATGTATAGAGTGAATCCCAGGGCAGCCAAAGTACACAGAGAAACCCTACTTAGTAAATGAAAAAATAGAAGTAAAAAGATAGAGTAATAAAAAAGCCACATAAAAATGGAAAATATACAGAGTCTGGATACTGTATGCTACTGTGTTGTCTTTGAATTGCTCAATTTCTAAGGAAGGAAAAACTACTAAAATACGCTTGGTTATCAATGCTGCTGAATTAATCTGATTTATATATTTTAAAAATGCTTTGACTTCCAAATTTAAGTCTAAGGACAGATTACTGGGGAAAAGAATTTCTATTTTTGTTTCCACAGAAAATGAAAAGCTATGTATTATTTCCAGACTAACAAGGTTTGATCAAGCAAGACACTCTGAAACAGCATCCCAGGTGATCGAACATTCAAAACAGCTGGGACAAGGCAGCCTTGCAGACCACTACAACCAGGATTTCTGCATCTTCTTAGGATCCCCATGACAGCGACCCCTACCAGCGGGAAGTAGTTTGGAAAGAACGATGCCCAAATTCCCAAATATTCTTTATAAATGTTTTTTTCCCCATTTAAATGTGGTTGGTTATAGATGGTTAATGACCACAACCAATCCCTTTTTAAAGGTAAAAAGGGGATTATGGCATAGAAATGAGTATTTTGTTTTAGAATGGATTTTCAGTTATTAATACAAACTTAAGGTCAATTTTGTGATATGTATATTTTTTCTCTTGTTTAGGTATTGTGTTTATATAGCTCGTTGGAACATGTATAATTTAGTACAGATTTTAGATAGTTACCTATGATAGTCAAAACTTAGAGTTAAGTTAGTTAGATTTTCTAGATATACAGAGATATGTTTCAAATGGATAAATATTCTTCAAACCTTTCAAAGAACTACAGAATATGGCATTTAAAATAGTTTAGGGTTTTTTCTTAACAGTAAGACACAACTGCTCTTAGCAACACCATCTGCGTCAGAAAGGAAGATTTGGGCAAGATACTGCTCTTGTCTGAACTGTTTGTCTATATGTTGTATAAATTGGACATGCAGGACCCACAGGAAAGTGACTGCTGAAACAAGATGGACATTGATACAGAGTTCCTGCTTCATGGAAGAGTCTGCACACATTCTGCAGGACACAGAGGAAAGTGACTGACAATCTGCCAATACAGGTGGACAGTTTAAAGTTTCCTGCTTTGCTGAGGAGTTTGTCAGACACACTATGGCCTATAGATAGATAGAACATTATGAATGAAGATAGAACATTACAGAACTTTGGGTGACTGACCAGGCAGTGAGTTGTCTCTGTCATTCCTAGAGTTTATATATTATCCTTCTGTGGTCTTTGATGGAGTTGAAGACAGATAGTTATGGTTATAGTTTTCCTTAGTTATGATTAAAGATAAATTACATATAAGACTTTAGACTCACAAAGATAGTATAGATGCTGAAATATTTTCTTTAAATCTTGCTAAATGTTAATGAACTAAATATTGTTAACTGTGGTTCTTATTTGATAACTCTTTTGTTATGTATTTTACTATGTTCAAGTTAAAACCGTTCTTTTTATTTAGACAGAAAAGAGGAGATGATGGGAGATGTCATTCTGTAAATATGTTTCTCTTATTGGTTAATGAATAAAGCACTGTTGGCAAATAGGAAGGCAAGATAGGTGGGACTAGGAGACAAGGAGGATTCTGGGAGATGTAGTAGAGGAGATTTAAGAGAGAAGAGGTCTGGCCCCTCTCTCTGGTAAGTGTTTCACGTAGAAACACTTAGATTAATAGAAATGGGTTAATACTTAAGACAGAGCTAGCCAGTAAGAAACACTAGTAACAGGCTAACAGCTTTATATCTGATACAGCGTCTCTGTGTGTTACTTAGGGCTGATGCTGCTGTGGGACCAGGCTGGCAGGAAAACTGCTGGTAACAATAAAGCTCCATAGTTCCGATGAGAGGTGCCCTATGCTTTGCAGGGGAAGCAACTGAGACCCTCAACTCTCCCTGTGGGTGCCAATGCCTGACATTGCCTGGCCATCAGAGAGGACCCCGGGAGGCTAATGACATCACTTGCGGTGCATGAAGGAGGGACAATGAGACCTAGCCAGAGAACATGGACTTCCCTAGCTGCCTGACCAGAAGCTGCATATCTCTCTCCTCCCCTCTTATACCAGTGTGACCCAGTTGTGACCCAGAAGGGTCCCCTCTCTCCTTAGGACACACATCAGAGCATGTCAATACTCCATGAAGCAGGGGAGTCTGCCTTCCTGCTGTGTTTCTCACAGGTCTTCCCTGCAGGAAGGAAAAGTTTAGCCTTTGAAGCACTTAACACAGCTGGGGACTCATCAGTGAGGGGATGGAGAGGATGGGGCTGGCTGGCAGCTGGCAAACACATTGAGAGGCCCCTGCAGTGCTCTCCGTGGGACTGTGGCTTTCAGGGAAAACGTTTTGGGAGGTTGCTGTGTGCCCCACGCTGTTGGCTGCGTTCTTGTTGGGTGTTGATATCTAGTGAAGGCAAGGATTACACTGTAAATTGCAAGTGATTCTTCAGGAACTATTTTCTTCACGAATGCAAGACTGCACTCTAGGGGTCCCCAAAACATGGTTATGGAAATGACCTTTGCTACTCCCCACAGGTTTGCTGATATCTGCTACACCGTGCAGCAAGAGGGAAACAGGAGCAGCAACAGAGCTCAAGTGTAGAGATGAGGACACCGAAATGACCAGGGAGTCTCTAAACCCGCTTCTGCCCATGGGCACACACAGCAAGAGGAAAGACATCAAGGGCTCCCACACTGCTGTCTCTCAAGGCATGTTCCCTGGGCATGAATGACAAGCAATAGAGAACAGAGATAGAGCGGCCGGGTGCAACACCATGTTAAAAGAAAAGACGTGCGTGCGTGTGTGCGTGCGTGCGTGCGTGTGTATGTGCGTGTGTGTGCGTGCGTGTGTGTGTGCGTGTGCGTGTGTATGTGCGTGTGTGTCTGTCTGTGTCTGTGTGTCTGTGTGGGTAAGGGCATGTGAGTGGCACTGCTTGTGAGGCTAATGGGGCCCAAGCCCTTGGAGTTGGGGTTACGAGTGGTTGTCAGCTACTTGATGTGGGTGCTGGGATTAGGAATCTGGTCCCCCATAAGGTGAGTGCATGCTCCTATCCACTGAGTTATTCATGCAGGCCCGAAGAAACATTTTTAAAGAATAGAGCTGGGGCCTGGGGACAGCTCAGGTGGCAGAGAAGTGACTCTGGACGTCTGAGGACCAGAGTTCAAACCTCAGAACTCATGTGAAGAAAGTTGGGCACGGTGGAACACAGGTGGAACAGATTTGCAATCCGACTGCTGGGGGGGTGGGGAGTGCGTGGATCCCAGGGCTGACTGACAGGCCAGGCCAAGCTGCTGTCTTCAGGCCCATGAAAGACTATCTTACAAAGCAAGATGCATGGCTCCTAAAATTGATGCCTGAGGTTGACATCTGATCTTCACAGGCACCATCAGCTGCACACCACACACGTGTGCACTTTCACACACACACACACACACACTCTCTCTCTCTCTCTCTCTCTGTCACACACACACAGACACACATGCATGCATGCACACACACAAGCACACACACCACACACACACATGCATACACACACGCACACATACACACGCATGCACGCACACATACAGATGCACATGCAAGGCACACACACAAGCACAAGCATGCACACACACGTGCGCACACACTCTCACACACGCGCACGCACACCGCACGGCACACAGAGGACACTACTGGATCGGGGCAGCTAGCTTTTCCTTCCTAGGGCAGGGTCACAGATGTGATGCACAGGGTCCCCTTTCCTCTTAGATAGAGAGGACAGCAATCTCACATCAAGAACCACAGCTAAGTGGGGTGAAAGGGACACCATCATATTATTAACCCCTAGTCACAGTTGGCCCAAGGCTGCTATTATTCACACTGGTAAAAACTTTGTTAGAATTTAAGGAAAATGAGTACGTAAAATTAATAAGCCAGAATTCCAACCCGAAGCATGGCTGTGCTCATTCCAATGGGCACTTTCAGCACAAACCCCAGCCTATGATCAGAGCCATTTCATTGCCACAGCTTGAAATTTGTTTTGAATTACCTTGATAATAATACAGCCATTCATTTAGCAAAGGCCCGCCGCACAGCTGATGGGTCTCAGAGGCCTCATTTCTAAAACCCAGAGCTACATAGTTACCATATAACTAGAATTAGTGGCGCCACCAGCATGGGCTGTCGAGAGTTTGTCTTTGATGATTAAAACCCAGGTAAGTGTACTTTAATGTCCTTAACAAGACTTTCAGGCTCCCGCAGAGCCATCCGTCCACAGCAAGTGCAAACCTTCAGGGGGGGTGCAGGGCTCCCCTCACCCCACAACTCCAGGTGCCTCTAGGAAGTGTGCGGTTCCCTTAAAAGAAAGATACAATTTGACAGGATCGTAAACTCCTGGAGTTTTATCTCTCCTCATTCCTCTGAGCTGTCTGAATAACAGCTATCATGTTAAGAAACCCAATTAATATGCGAGACAGGAGCAGTCCACGGTGAGCAGGGAGAGGTCCTGCGGGCACAGAGCACGGACGCCCCACTTGGAGGTAAACTGCAAACAGAATTTGCTTTCACAAGATCGGCTGTTGTCTTGGACAGCATTTCGCCGAGCTATGGGTCCCCGTGGCCTGCTAACCATCTGCGAGCCAGGGCTCTGGGGCTGAGATGGTGGACGACTTTGTAAACAGTTTCATCTTACTGCTTGCTTAGTGTACTTTTAGCATCTGGCCCAAGACAGGAAGCGTGGCTGTCTGGCTCAAGAATCTGCTGCCTTCCGAAGGAGGAGCCTGGAAGCTGGGGCCGCCATCAGCTCCAGGCCCCTCTCCTCTGTGGGGCCATTTTGACCTTTTTAGTTATTAGCTTATGGATTCCCAGGATGCCCGCTCACCCGGGACCACAGCACTAGAAACGCCCATTGGGAAGGTTAAAACTTAATAAAAATCCCACTAGCTCATCAAAGGGTGACCTTCCATTTGGAAAGACCCAGAAATAAATTTCCCTTTTGATTAAATTGAAAATCAATTTCCAGTGACATTTCTATTCCATCAGGCCCCAAATTGAAGCAAGACCAGATTTCCAAAGCAGGGTGTGTGGCTGGAGGGTAGAGACCAGCCAGCTGGCTGTACATACTTGGGGGCAAGCCCAGGTGTCTCAGCCATCCCAGGAGACCACGAGGACCACAGGTCCCTCCACAGAGGGCAGGGACCAGCTTGTAGTGGGTGCAAGGGCGCCCACGGACAGTGGTGTTTTGGAGCATGAGTTTCCCGCTATGTATGGGACAGCGCCTCAGTGATGGGAAGAGAGGGCTCCCGAGTCCCACAGTCCCCAGCTGTGGCTCTGGGAGGGTTTGCATTTGGGCTTTGGCCAGTCTGTTTTTAGAGATGTGCCTCCTGTTCGACAACAGCACACAACGCATCCTGGGGTGGAAGAGGTGATGGTCCCCAGTCCCCACGGTCATTCTGCGTGAGGCCAATCATCAGCCACACTTTCCATGGTCCCCTTCTTCTCTGCTGTGAGATGGGCCACTGGCCCACGCTAGCAAACACGAGAAACCTACGAGATCAAAGGTCACCCTCTACCCAGACCTTCTCAAATGGGGTCGGGGGAGACTATTTCCTAGAAGAAATCCAAACCTCTGAAGAAGCACAGTAAAACCCAAGTTCTTGTTCCTGTAGCCAACATGGAAGCCGTACTAGGCAGACTCCGGTGGTCAGAGAGCCCTTAAAAGAGAGGGAGGAGGCTGTGTGTGTTCCATGTGGTAGAGATGCTGAGGGAATATCACTAGGATGTCTCTGAGCAGGGATAGATGTCTGTGATCAGAGCCCACAGAGGAATGCACATAGCTCCGAGGCTTTCTTTAAGACTGTTTAATGTGCAATCAATAACTCTGTGCTGTGCCCACAGGGCAGGCACTACCAAACTGTCACACAAGTACAGACTGTGCGAATCCTGCTACAAACAGGATTGCATCATTGCTCCTGGAGCAGCACCTGTGGCATCGTAAGCCGAGTGCAAATTGTTTCTAAAAACGAACGCTCTGTGATTTAAGTAAACTTAACACGATAGAGGTAGGTGCTCTGCTGAGCTAATGAGCCCAGAACTCATGTGTGGGTCCCATTCACCCCAAAAGGAACTTCTGTTTATGGGGAGTGCTTGCATAGCTCTGGTTCCTCACGTCAGTCAAATGCCTCTTGGCCTCTGCACAAATGGTTCCAGAGACGACCAGGGGCCAGAAAAGGGCTGTGCTTCCTCTGGGCGCGAGGCAGCGCAGACGGTAGCATCCAGAGCAGCTGATATCAGACAGCAAGGACTCATGGGGGGGGTAACCTGGAGGCCTCTTGCCTAAGCCCCAGTTGGTGGTTCTTCTGAAGCAATCCCCTGGAGCAGCTGCTCTCGTGGAGACACACAAGGCTACTGTCTCAGGAACCCACGCTTCTGCCATCTATGAAAACTAAGAGGAACTTGGGGCCCTCAGTTCCTCACCCCATGTTCTTGCAGCAATTGGAAGGTACAGAGGCTTCATACGGAAAATATCTTCCTTGTGCTCCTGTGGAGCCACTCACTGAGCAGGCACCTGGGTCTCAGGGCCACACCCTGAAGGCGCTGTGTGTACCGTGAAGGTGGCGTGCTCTCTGTGCTCACATACATGCACACATCTGCACACACCATGTGCATGCATGCACATATCTGTACACACCATGTGCGTTTGTGTGTTTACATTGTCTACTCTCACACGAATGTGTGCACATGGGCACAGAGAACTCACATCGAGAGGCCCTTCACACGCGTTTTAGCACAGTTCCTCCCTCGTGGCACCTAAATACAAAGACGGGGCATACCCCGAATGATGCTCTCCCTCTAGTCAGGCCCCGCCTCCTAACTTCCTCTGCCTTCCAATGCTGACATAAAATCACAAAGCCATCAGGGCGTGAACACATTGATGGGGTCAGGGTCCTCTGGACCCAGCCATTTCTCAAGTAATGGGTCTACAAGCTGAGGACTATGTGATCAGCACAGGGCTTTTCCCAGGGGCGTTTTATATCCAAACCATAATAATCCCACATACTGAGACATACATGCATGCACTTATTGTCATGTGCACCCTCGCATGCACATATACACACAGGTCTGTGCACATACATGTACATGTCACATGACCCTGCATCATGGCTGGTCCGCAGCATCTCTGCTACCCTGCCAGGATGCCTGTCTTGTGCAATTTCCAGGCCCGTATTTGTCTTTGAAGCTTCCGAGGCACCTGGCCACCTGTTACCAGTCTGGTTTGGACAGCAAAGCCGCATCTGTGACTGGCTGTGTTTGTCTTCTGAAAACCCAAGTTAAAAAGAAAATGTGGATTTGACTCTGGGACCCCAGATCAATAGCAAGAATGCACCCCCCAGTCTCCAAGACGCACCTGACCAGCATCTGCACTGCCTCCACCTGCCTCCTGGCTCCACATGTCACCCGGAGTGACCCTTACAGCCTGTTGATGCTCTGAATGTCCAAGGGTGGAATCAGAGAAACATGTATGTCGAGGGCTGTGGCACTGAAGGAGCCATCCAGAGGAACAGGAAGGAATGGAGGGGATGGTTTTCTCAAGAGCCTGCCATGACCAGATGATACGGAGGTAGTATGTAAATCAGACTGCCATTGCTCTCGGAAAGTGGCACCTGCCCCAGTCTGGGGAGACCTGCCCTGTCCTCGCAGCCTCCTTACAGCAGACGCAAACCACTAGGTAGACCGAGATCTGTATACCGAGGCCCTACAACGTCTCCGCTGTTACTGCGCTCCAAATGACTGGTGTCTAGAACCCCTGCTGCACCCATTGGGTACACGTACCAGAGTAGAACCCAGCAGCCACAGCACAGCCTTGAGAGCCACGGACAGCAGGGGAGAGGGTTCGGATAAGATGGGAAGAGCAGCCAGCGTGTGTCAGGTGGCCGTGTGACAGGACTTGCCCACGTAGCACTGTTACATGAGACCCAGCCTTGAAGCCCGAAAACCCTTTGGGTGCATATTGCTTCCCCATGGTCCAACAGTGGTACCAAGTGCCCATCAGATGCTGTGTCGATGGTGTTCACGTGCCACCAGCCACAGTGACTCTGACTTCGAACTCAGAAGCTGTTCGACCCACTAGTTTGAAATGGCCATACAGCTCACAACTACAAATCCACCGTACAGTTTTGAACCCCACATGTCACATGATGTGCCACCGTCACCATCCTCTCGGCCGGGACGCCTCCATCATCCCAACGCTCCCCATTTTTTCCTTCTGCTGGTACCCAACAGTGTGCTTTCTGTTTATTTGGATTTGCCTACTCTGGACATGTGGACAAATGCAATCCTGAAATACGTGGCTTTCCACATCTGGCCTCACCCTCTTAACACAATGGAGCCAAGGTTCCCACATGGTGGGCACGTTTCAGCACTCTATTGCCTTGCTGCTACCTGGATATACTATCTTTGTTTTCTATTCATCATCTGATGGGCAGTTGTGGGTTAACTACTGTGACTAGTGTCACTCTGAATAACCCTGTGTGCCTGTGTGTGTGTGTGTGTGTGTGTGTGTGTGTGTGTGTGATGCTGTATTTTCAATTCTTTTGTGTAGGTTCCTAAAGGTAAAATCTCTGAATTATATGTTAAGCTTTTTTTTTTTTTTAATCTTTGGAAGAATCAGCTGCTTCCCCCTATGCTATCTGCACTAGCATGGATAAATAAGAATCTGGAAAAATAAATAGGATGATGGATGTTTATTTGGGGAGAAATCACTTATACCAGAAACAGATGACCGCCAGCAGGTTCCTGTCCCAAGGATGCCTCTGGATGCTCCCTGTCTCTGACCAGGAAGCAAGAGAGAGCTGGGGTCTGGGACCCCAGACCTGGTCTCCCCAGGTCACACCTGCACCTGTCCCCACGCCCCAATGGGCATGGCCAGTGTAGTAGGTGGGGGTGGGGTGGATATCTTACTATACCTCACGATTTCCCATTTTTACCAGCTACACATGAAGATCCCAGAGTCTTCACCACCATCATTGCTTCATGACCACAGCTATCCTGTGGTTGTGTAGTGCCAGTAACATGTATTTGTGTGACTGCTTCTCCCTCAGGTGTCTGATGTATGTCTACTTGCTTATTGGACTTCCATACGTGTGTATGTGTGTGTGAGTGTGTGTGTGTGTGTGTGTCTTTCTCTCTGTGTGTCTCTGCACTCCCCCCTTCTGCTTTTGAAGACAGGGTTTCTCTACAGCCTTGGCTGTCCTGTAACTGACTCTGTAGATCAGGTTGGCCTTGAGCTCACAGAGATCCACCTGCCTCTACCTCCTGAGTGCTGGGATTAAAGGCGCGAGCCACCACCATCTGGCAACGTCCACTTTCACACTCTTAATTTCTGCACCCTTGTTCCATCTGGAGGTTACTTTTGCGCACAGCGTGAGGTTGGGGCCCAGCTTCACTCTTTCCCCAGGGATATCCTGTTGTCTCAGCACCGTTTGCTGAAGACGCTGTCCTTTTGCCAATGTGGTCTTGGTCCCTTGTCAACGCCAGTTGTCCATGGATGCGTAGGTTTACGTCTATATTTTTGGTCAAGGTCTCGTGATCTGTGTGTGCGTTTATCTTCATCTCTGCATCACCCTGTCTTAATGACTTGTGTTTTAAATTTTGACACTTGGTTTCATAGGTAGCTCAGCGGGCTGGTGTTAAATTCAGCTGACTCAGCCTCCTGAGATTACAGGCTGGGTCAGCAAACTGGGCAGTGACTGTGGTGCTTCAGCATGCGTTTTACTCAACAGTGGGCTATTCCTTTGCAGACAGGGCTACCTTTCCCCGTGTGGCCCCTGAGGGTTTTGGACGCACACTCACAAACAGCAAGAGTTACCTGTGCTGTGGGAAGTCAGTACCGCAACGCCGAGGCGCTGGGAGACTTCAAGGGTTCCTGACCGCTCCGCTGTTAGAACCCGTGTCTGGTTACACATGTAAACTCTCTTCATGAACACACGCTGAGGCGCGGGCTGGTGAGTAACAGACTTCCCCCTAGTATTTGACACTCCAGTAAAATGTATCAGATTAAAGGAAAACCAAAGACTGCCCTGTCAAGACAGCGAGGGCAGACTATCCCCATCCCTGCCGCACACATTCAGTGAGCTGACGCACTCTGTGCTCAGGAACACGTATAGTAACCCCATACCCACCAGCTAGCAGCTACTGACTGGTGAAGCGTCACGTACGAGTCTAAGGGTTCTCCTCGCCTCTTCCGTTCGCTGTTTATAAGAGCCCAGGAGGAGTGCTACTGCTTGCTTTCTGTATTTGGGGAAACTCAAGGTGTGGATTAAGTGAATTGTTCCCAACCCCAGTAGGTGGCAGTGCCTGGGTTTCTGTCTGCCATTGTTTGTGGTCTCTGTCATGTTCTTTCCACATCTCCTGCTTGCTTGGCTGCAGGTGGCTGAATGCATATGGCCAAGGGTCTGGTCATATGATTGCTTTCGACATGGTGACCATGATCTGAGGTCACCGTGGACTGGCAGAGGCAGGTCCTGGAAGGGGGGGGGGGGTGCACGGTGGGGGATGTGTGAGTGGTTACCTGCAGCCTCTGGGGCTCCGGGGGAGAAAAGTGTCCAGGTCAGCAGTTTGTGGTGGGGACAAAGGTCACAAGACGGACAGAGGTCACCCCACATGGTGAAAGTGGGCACTGGCTGGGGTCAGGCAGACAGACAGGATGGGGCAGGGCCATGGGGACACTGGAAGCAGGCAGAGGCTGGTTCCTTGTGGTCTCATATAGAGGGAGAGTTGGAAAGGTCAGTGAGAGGCAGAGGGATGTCTGGGAGGATGCCAGGCTGTGATAAGCTCAGTGAGGGCCCCCAGGCAACAGGCCTTCAGCAAGAAGGGATGAGAC
Source organism: Cricetiscus sungorus (assembly GCA_030556225.1). Taxonomy (NCBI): domain Eukaryota; kingdom Metazoa; phylum Chordata; class Mammalia; order Rodentia; family Cricetidae; genus Cricetiscus; species Cricetiscus sungorus. The sequence goes on from JANBXA010000429.1 coordinate 2,215,189, forward strand.
TACCTGGCACTTGGCTTGGGGGAACAGAGAGCTGACTGGAGCTGACTAGCTAGCCCAGAGAGAGTTCATCCAGACACCAGATCTGCTGGCTTGGTTCTGTCCCAGCACCCCTGCGTATGACCTGGGTAATGTTTCCCACATGGGTGGTGCCCCCGTGCCCAGCTCTAAGCTCCATGAATGCAGGAAGGAGGCAGTGCCTCTAATTCTGGTATGTTGGGTGCAGCTAGGGATGCGGATAAACATAACCATCCAACAGCTGCTAGGCCATACACAGGCACGGCCACAAAGCACACGAAACACTTTCAGTTTGTCCACAAAAAATGCAAATAATAGCCAAGCATGGTTCTCAGCAGCTCACCCAATTCCTCAGCATTGTTTAGGAGAAGCAGTGTTTGGTTTGAGGCAGTGGCCCAGTCAGGCCTGTGTTTGGCGCACAAGCATGAAGACCTGAGTTCAATGCCCGGAGCCCATGTGGAAAAGTCAGGTTTGCTGGCGATCCTGTAATCCTGGGGCTGAGGAGGCACACGGGCAGATCCCAGGGACTACTACCCTGTATAGCTTACTTGCTGAGTTCCAGGCCAGCGAGAGACATTGTCTCAAAGGCATACAAGTCTGCTGCTGTACACACACACACACACACACACACACACACACACACACACACACACACACTCACACACACGCACTCACACGCATACAACTCACACACGCACACACACACTCACACGCATACAACTCACACACGCATGCATTCACACACACGTGAACACACTCACACACGCATGCACATACACACACATACACACACACTCACACACACACTCACACACACATGCATGCACACACATGCGAACACACTCACACACGCATGCATATACACACGCACTCACACACGCATGCATGCACACACACTCACACACGCACTCACATACACGCACTCACACACACACTCACACACGCATACACACACATGCACACACACATGCACTCACACACACACTCACACACGCGCACACACACTCACATGCACACACACACATGCATGCACACACACTCACACACGCACTCACATACACGCACTCACACACACATGCATGCACACACATGCAAACACACTCACACACGCATGCATATACACACATGCACTCACACACATGCATGCACACACACTCACACACGCGCACACACACTCACATGCACATACACACTCACACATGCATGCACACACACTCACACACGCACTCACATACACGCACTCACACACGCACTCACACACAATGCATGCACACACACGCACATGCGCACTCTGCGTGGCACTGCTGGACCAGCTCTTGTTTGTAGATGGCGTCTGGATTGGAGAGTGTGCAGCTTTAAGAACCCTCTTACCCTCCTTGCTCCACCGAGGAGAGGTCCATCGCCCTCCCAACTCCAAGCCTTCCTGGTGACGGAATGGCTGACAAGGCTGTGGTGCCCTGCCCCCACTTTGTCACCTGTTATCCAAGGAACACAAACGCCGCTGGGTGGCATATTCAGCATCCACGGCAGCCGGCTCACCCTGGTGGCAGTGTGATTTCACGGTTGTGCCCACCAAACCTGTTGAAGCAGGCATGGCACTGCTGCTGGCTGGCTTGTGTCAAGGAGATCTGCCCTGCCAGCTTGCTGCTTGCTTCCATCCTGCCCTGCCACTTCTGCCCTGCTGGTGGCTTCCACCCAGCTGCCCCAGAGTGAAAGCCCATGTGTCGCCTGGCTCCTGCTTGGGAAACCCCGACTCTGGCCTTCCTTGTTCTTCCCTCTGGACACGCCACTCACTATCCCGCCAGTCCAGAGAGACGATTCTGGTCACCCGCCAACTCCAGCCCTGTCCTGACTTTTGTCTTCATTTTCGTCCCCAGGGCTCTTGTTGGAGGATAGTCAGTGGGCTCACTGACTATCCTAACACCTTCTGAGGCTGGGCTCTTTTACACCCCTCCCTTTGAATTGCTAAGAGATGTGTGCCTTTAGAGGCAATTTATTTGAGACACTCTGAGAATTTATGTTTCTGTAAACACATTTTAATTTTTTAATACACATTTTATGCCATGAAAACGCAACCCGATCTGAATAAAATGTTGCCCCAAGAACTTCACTTAATAGCTCAAAATTAAATTTTAAAATGTTGCAGAGCTGGGGTGGGAGGGATTAACCCTACCATCTTAGCACACCCAGCTGCTTTCCGTCCTTTGTCCACACTCTTTCTTCCTGCCATGGATGCCCCATGTGCTTCAAGCTCCAGCAGGGAACTTGACAGGCGGGAGCCTCCCCCCTCTCCTTCTCTCTCCTCCCCTGTACCACTTGTCTCCGTTTGGATCTCCCAGGGTCCACCTGGCTCTGAACTCCTGAAGCCTCTCAGTGCCCCCTCCCCTGGCTGTTGCCTGGTTCTTCAGTATTTCCCCAGCACAGGTCACCCACCAAATAAATACCCCTCCCCTGTTTTCAGAGCAGGCTTTCTCCTGCAGGAAGAGTTTCCTTTCTAGTCTCAAGCAACTTGTAAGTTTGACCAAGAGCCTGTTTGTACAAACAACTGACACTGTAGCCCACATACATGAACACACACAGATACATAAACAAGCTCATACCATACATATGCACACACACATCACCCACATAGGCACACTTCATACTGTAGCCCACACACATGTACTTACACACTGCATACAGATATCATACACATACCTCATATATATATGCAAACCCATACTCCATCTACACACCGCACATAGACGCATACCTGTTTGCACACGTGCACATTCTTTCTCACACATGCGCATATATCCCTTTCTCATTTCTCACTTCCACATACCTCTCTCTCATACACACACACTTCTCTCTCTCTCACACACACACACTCGTCTCTCTGTCTCTCTCACACACACTTCCCATATTACACGCACACATTCTTTCTCACACACACATACTCTGTCTCACACACACACATACTCTACCTCTCTCTCTCTCTCTCTCTCTCTCTCTCTCTCTCTCACACACACACACACACACACACACACACACACACACACACACACACACACACAGAGCCATTGAATCCCTGGTGTTAGGACAAAGCTCCCTTAACCCCTTGCCTGGTGACTGGCTGCACCCCAGGAATGCCTAGATTTCTCCCGCCAAGTTCTGGCAGCTGCACAGTGAAAGGTAACAGGGGAGGAGAATTTCTACACTGGCCATGAAAAGGGAGCCCACGCCACCCCTGGCCTTTACAAGAAGACCCGCTGGGGTAGGAGAGACACAGAGCAGTGACACACTCAGCCAGCCTTGTGGGGAAAGTTTCAGGGTGGTGGGCACTACAAACCCATGCCACGATCCTTGGGGAAAAGCCTACTTCTTGGTGACAGGCCATCAGAGTTTCAGTGCGCAGCAGCTTGTGGCATTTGAAATGTTAATTGGCCATTCACTGAATTTACAGCCACTTCCCAAATGCACACTTATTGGACATGGCCATAATTTTAGCATTTTAAAGGTAATTTCTTAACACTGCAGACCACTTGGTCTTTTTAAAAAGCAGTAGTTACTCTCATGTGGGAGACGTAAATGGCCACGGCACTCCCAAAGCTGTTTGGCAAGGCTCAGGGCTCACGTGGAGCATTCCATTTGATGAACTGCTCTGGGCTCTGAAAGTGGCCCAGAGACACTGTCACGTGGACCCTGCAGCGCCCAGAGGTTCCCGCTGTCTGAGACGGGTTCTGGAGCATAGACTCAACAGTCTCTCAGCATGGGAACATGCAACTCAGCCTGTAAATATGGCTCTGCCCACACTCTGCCCGTCAAATTCCAAGACTTGTATTGGCAGGTGAAGATGGAGGTTTCTGCTCTGTCTGGTCCCACAGCCAATTTGCCCCAAATAAACACACAAAGACTTATATTAATTTATATACGGTCGGTCGATGGCTTAGGCTTCTTGTTGGCTAGCTCTGTCTTAATTATTAACCCATTTCTATCCATATATGTATTGCTACGAGGCTGTGGCTTATCCATAATCCAGCTTGTTACTCCTTTGGCATCATGGCGTCTCTTGGCCGCCTCTCTCTGCCTTCCTCTTCTCAGCCTTGTCCTGGTCTGGCAGCCCCACCTATGCTTCCTGCCTGGCTACTGACCAATCAGGGTTTTATTCATCAACCAGCAAGAGAAGCATACATACAGAAGCGCATCCCCATCGGGCAGGACCCTTCTCTATGTTTAGGGTTCACGGCTGTGTGACTCTGATCTCTGGAGGACAATAGCAAGACCTTCTTTCCTGTGGCAGGGTGGAAGGTGTCCTGCCTGGGGCCAAATTCCTGTTGCTTGTTTTCCATAATTATCCCAAACTGGCCCTCTGGTTCCCAGTGTCTTCTGGGAAATGGAGGGTGTGGTGGGGCTGAGGAAGGCAGTGCAATGTGGGGATGGTGTCCTTTGCGGCCCTCAGTATGTCCTCTTCAGATGTAGGTCAGAGACTTGGTGATGGCCTCTGTGGCCTGCATCTCAGCTACTATTTCCTGGTGACCTCCTGGCCTGCTGCTCTCACTGCAGAGGGGTGTGGGCTCCACAAGACACACAACGTAGGCACGCTCATCATCTAAACAGGGTTTCTCAGCCTCGGCGGAACTAGTGGCATTTGGAGCTGGGCAGCTCTGCCTATGAAATGTAGAGTGTGTTGTAGTACCCCACTTGTACTGAATGCCTGGAGCCCTACACATACCACTGTGACTACCACACCCATCTCCAGGAACTGCCAGTGTCCTCAGGCAGAACTGAAGAGGATGAAGGGTGAGGGCACAGGAAAGGTCATGAAGAGGGTGGGGCTATCCATTTCACTAGAGACCAGCTGTGGAGCTTTGGGGCATGGTGGACTTTGGGGAGGCGCTCCTTAAGGACGGACCAGGAAGAGGTTTTGTGTAGAGGGAGAAGGGAGAATCCTTCCTTACGAGGAAAGGAACCTGCGCTAACACCAGAGCCTTCTCCTTGGCTTCCCGGTTGTGTGTGTGTGGGGGGTGTGTGCTCCTTGCGAATCTGGTGCACTTGCTTAGGAAAACACCCTTCATAGCCAAACACCCCTTTCTGCTGTTCAGCAGCCCCGATCCAACCTCTTGACTTGTCTTTGCAGCTGCAGATCAGAGGTGGCTTTGTGGCTGTGCATGTGTGTGCGTGTGCGTGTGCGTGTGCGTGTGCGTGTGCGTGTTTAAATTTTATAACTAAGTTAGAAAGAAAGCTGCTTGGTTTGGCAATGTCGTAAGTGACAAATGAATCCTATTAAGGTTGTGAAATTAGCAGAGCTAAATGACATTAGTGAACGTAACATTTTTATCACTCAACTAAATGCTGCCATCCCCACTCCTACCGACAAAAGAAACTGTCACTTTCGAAGTCACAGGAACTTTAAGCACCATTAGACAGTCTGCGGAACTCTTGCGAAGGGCCAGCACTGCACTGCAACCTTCGCTCCGTATGTCAAGCAGACACTGCTGGTGTGTCTGTTCATAGGCGCGGAGAACCCTGTCTGGGCTTCCTGCTAATAAATATACTCCATGTGTTTATAAAAGTTGACACTACTGGTGAGGGATGTCTTTATTTATTTTTTATACTAATGTAAAGTGACCCCTAGTATTGTGGAAATACGAAATTTGTTCATTAAAAAGGACTGCTACAGAAAACTTGGCTGTGTGAGCGGATCCACGGCTATCCGAAGCCAGGAAGTAAGTCACAGGCCTCTCTGACTGGCAGGCATGCAGGATCCAAATTCCCAAGTACAGGGAGCACGTGGAATGCAGGACCTGCTGGGGACAGGAGCCATTGACCCGGTGACACTGAAGACAGAACTGCCTCCGTTAGTCAGGAGAGGGTGGCTCTGCCACAGCAACAAGCTACCTCCACCAATACGCGACACAGCCCCCCTTCCAGCTTAAGTAATTCTCCCAGAGGCCCTGAGGCCCCCAGGCACACTGCCCCACCTGGGTTTGGACTAGCAATCCAAAGGACTTTGCTGTGTTTGATTTTTGCATGAGAACCTCACCATGCAGGTACACCAGGACAGACACTGTTCCCACCCACATTTCACCGGGAAGGTAAGTTTTATGGTTAGTCCTAAAGTCAAGGTGCAGTACAGGGGGATCCTTGTAGGTGCTATGGAGGGAGACAGCAGAGGTAGGAACCCTGGCAGAGGTATGAAGTGGCAGCCACAAAGGAACGTGTCATGGCACATTCTTTTGATGGACAGCTACGGAGAGGAATGTAGGAGACTCAGATACAGCAACAATCTTGAAAAGAAAAGAAAAAAAAAATCTCTGGGACAGACAACGAGATAATGCCAATCATGAGTTTCAAATAAGTTTCTTTGGAAACCTAGCCTGGTCCCTGTGTACACGCAGCAGGGCAACAGTAGAGATTTCACAGGCAGCCAGAAGGAAGGGACACAAGGGCTGGAGAGAAGGCTCAGTGGGTAAGGGAGAACTGATCTTGCAGAGGACTCAAGTTTGGATCTTAGCACCATGTTAGATGGCTCTCAACGGCCCAGGACTTCAGCTCTGGGGGGGTTAATGCCCTCTTCTGGTCTCTATGGGTACCTGTACTCACACACACACACACACACACACACACACACACACTCACACACACACATACACACACTCTCACACACACACTCTCACACACACACCACACACACACACACTCACACACACACACACTCTCTCTCTCTCACACACACATACACACACTCTCACACACACACTCTCACACACACACACCACACACACAACACACACACTCACACACACGCATACACTCTCTCTCACACACACATACACACACTCACACACACACTCACACACACACACACTCACACACACACCACACACACACCACACACACACTCACACACACACACACACACACACTCACACACACACACACACAGTTAAATAAAAGACAAAAGAAGACAGGTGATTCGGGGAATGCCTTTGCAGCCTGTTCTTCCTTTTAGGATCTGGAGCTTGTGGGTGAAATATCAACACCTGTCAGTTTGGGATGGTGAAGACCGCAGTAATACTTTGTTCTTGGTTACTTGTGACATTTTTCCAAATATATACAATTAACCAGTGTGCTTGGTGAAAACTCGTAACGTACTCCACAAATAATCACACATAGAGGTGTGGCAGAGGGTGCAGTGAGCCTGGAGGGAGCCCACGCCCACCCTAGAGGGCTCACATGCTCTGCAAATCCCCTTTAGCAGCAGGGCAGAGATGTCAGAGGATTCAACATTCCATTCCTAACTGAGCAGGTGCACTCAGAGCCTATGAGAACCGGGCATTTAATTATTTTCCGGAGAAGCAAACTCCCAAACTCCCCTGTGCACAGGTAGGGCAGAAGCTAGCCGGCTGTTTTAGCTCTCGACAGGAAGTCTTCAAATGTTTCTCCCACCCAAGCTGTGATAGGATGAGGTAAGCTAGAAATCCCGGGGAACATGTTATGTAAGACATCCACAGATGCCCTGGGCTCCAGAGCCTGGAAAGAGGTAGGGAAGACTCTGGCATGGTGGCCCTCGTTCTGTTACTGTCATAAATAGATCTCCTAAAGGTCAGCGTGACACCTGCAAAGCCACCGAGTTCCATGCAATGTGCTTGGGGCATTCAGAAATTCTGTCACTTATGTCAAAGATAAACAAAACAAACCAGCAGGCAGCCTTAACACTGATATCTATCATTAAAGTTCTGGAAAGCTCTATGCCAGCGCCAAATACGTAAAGAGGGAGTATACTTCTTTCGGGTACCGTCACTCACTGTAGATTTAGGGGTCATCTTTGGGACATGAGACCTCCACCCCTGTTGTCCCCGTGGGAGAACCCATGACATCTAGTACCATACATGAAACATCCCAGGTAGGGATTTATGATCTGAACAGAGGTCCAGAGTTTAAGGATTCAGGCATTACGCTGGCCTGCCCCTGTCGCCTGACAGAATGCACTCAGGCAGTGCCCTGGTCAGCCCAGGGTTCCATGAGTGCTAGTCTGCACGTAGGTGCAAAGGACCCTTTAAGAGAAAGGCCCCGCCCTCTTACGCTCTCTTTCCCACTGTTCTCCCAGGAGAGATGGTACTTTTCCTGTCTCCCTCTTCTGTCCTCTCTCTGTCTCTGTGTCTCTTTACCTCTTTTCTTTTTCCTTCCTCCTTCCCTCCCCTTTCTAATAAAATGTCTCACTAAGCTCTGTCTGCCTGACATGTTTGTCCCCTGCATTGGCCACCCTCACCATGGAATCCACCATGGTCCCTCACCCAAGGACCCTCAAACTTTATTCTAACGCAGAGCAAAGAATCGGTGATGTTTCAGAGTTGGGCTCTGCCCTCACTCATGCTCATTGTACTGGATGCTGGTGAGGACACAGGGTTAGCGAGGGCTCAGGTGAGGACACAGGGTTAGCGAGGGCTCAGGCGAGGACACAGGGTTAGCGAGGGCTCAGGAGAGGACACAGGGTTAGCGAGGGCTCAGGAGAGGACACACGGTTAGCAAGGGCTCAGGAGAGGACACACGGTTAGCGAGGGCTCAGGTGAGGACACAGGGTTAGCGAGGGCTCAGGAGAGGACACAGGGTTAGCGAGGGCTCAGGAGAGGACACAGGGTTAGCGAGGGCTCAGGAGAGGACACAGGGTTAGCGAGAGCTCAGGAGAGGACACAGGGTTAGCAAGAGCTCAGGAGAGGACACAGGGTTAGCGAGGGCTCAGGGCACAGAGTGGAGATTATTCCTGTCCCCATTCGTTGTATGGCTGAGCTGGACAACAACTCAAAAGCCCACCTTCAGCCCCAGCTCACATGCTGGCATCTCAACCCTAGGGCTCAGGATGTGACCACACTGGGAAGTGAGGTCAGTTGAGGCCACTCACGTGGACTAGCATTATTACAAGAGATTAGGACCCAGGCACACAAAGAAATGGCCGCAAGTGGACAGAGGGAGGAGACGGCCACATGCAAGCCAGGAAGAGGCCTCAGGTGGGGCCCTGGCCATGTCAGAACCGCAGAATACATCTTCCTGTTTGGATACATTTGTCTAGGGTATGGCCTTCCAGACTCGTTACTATTTCTGCCCTGGAGCCAGTCTCGTGTGGGAGAACTGTGGCTGGCTGGGTAGAGCCTTTGAGACACGGGAAGCAGAAGATGGCAAGGCGAGGTGCCCATTTCTGTTCTTTAAAGTTTTCCAGGGCCTGGTTTCAGCCCTAATGGGCTTGCAACTTGGGGTATGGTATGGCTCCATCTTAGCCACACGGGTTCTGTTCTAATCACACCCTGCCTCCAACACACTGAGAGCAAGCAGCCTGTTTTCAGATGGCCAGAGCCTGTAACAAAGCTACCCTGTTCCCAGTTTGAGGTCTATGTGCACATAAAGACAGCACCCTGGTAGGAAACTGATCAGAATAAAAAAATAATGGGCTGTCCCCCGGTTCGTGCCGGGGTGGGTGAGCGACATCGGGTGTATGCGGAAACAGAGACCTACAGATGTGGGTCTTATTGAAAGTTTTATTGAGTGGGAGATAAGAAAAGAGGTTAAGAGACACAGAGAGGACAGAAGAGGAGAGGGGGACAGGAAAAGCCCTGTCTGACCCAGGGGAAGAGCGGAAAAGAGAGAAGGAAGAGAGAGAAAAGTGGGCAGGGGTCTTTTCTTTAAAGGGGTCCTTTGCACCTGCGTGCAGATTAGTAGTGGAACCCTGGGCTGAGCAGGGCACTGCCTGAGTGCACTCTGCCAGGTGACAGGGGCAGGCCAGCATAAACCCTGAACCCTTACAGAACCTGTGGGAGAAAGGGTTCTTCCATACCCACAGGGCAGGGGACAGGCCTTTAACATGCCAGAAGCCATCTGCATGTCAGCTATAGTCTATACCAGTGACCCAGAAGGAAGCATGCATTGCTAGATGACATAGCTGGGGGGGGGGCTGCCTCCAGACCCTATTTGATGCAGGCTGGGTCAGGAGCATCTACGGGGGGGGGCATCTCCTCCACCCACCAAGGGAGGTCATGCCCGGGAGAGGAGTTCTCTCACAGGACAAGTCTCAAGGGCTGGTGCAGGGACTAGATGCTAAATCCCAGCTCCAGAAAGGCCATGATGAGCTCAGGTGCCCTGCAGCCCAGTGATGAAGCGGAAGTTGGGGTGATGGGCCTGGGTACTGGCTCACCTGTTACCAGTTTCATCTGTGTGCACGGGGGTGGCTGCATGCATGGGGGTGGCTGCCTACGGAGAAACCTCAACACTATTATTGGCTCCTGCTGAGGAAAATTTCTGTGGGTTTTTGCTTTCTCAGACTCTGAGGGAGCTGGGCAGCCAGGCAGCTCTTCCCCCACAACACTGGATGGCAAGAACAGAGTCTGTGCCACCTGAACTGGGGACCTCTCTGCTGTGCACAGAGCTGGGCATTGCGGGGGTGGGGGTGGGGGGGGAGGAGGGAGCTCATCACTCAGGCTTGTAGAAAGAACTGTCTTTAGAGCCCCGACTTGTGGGGTTTCCTGAGAACCAACATTGGCACCTACATGTGTGGTCCCCTGGCCCCTTTCATGGTGCTGTGACATTACTGCCACTCAGGGGACCAAGCCCAGTTAGAGCCCCAAGCTTCCCCCTGCAGGCTCTTTTCAACCTCTCTTTGAAAGTCTGGCTCATCGCTTCCCACGTGGTGCCTGTCTTTTGAGGCTCTGAAGAAAGGGAGTAGAGTGGGTTGGAAATACTCCGCAAGTCCTCACGCAGAGGAGGAGGTTAGGCGGACACCCAAAGCCGCCTCCCTTCTGCTTGCCAAGTGCCTGCTACTCAGCAAGTTCAAGTACGTGGGCCTGTAGCCCATCTCCATGTTCTTTGCGCCGGAAGAGAGCCCTTGCTGGTGTGTTTCCTAGTGAGGCAGAGATGCCCAGCTGCCTCCTTTCCTACGCTGCTCATACCCCCTGGACAGCTAAGGGCACAGCGATCCCTGCATGGCACCTGCTAACACCACACATCTGCTCCTGTGGGACCCAGGATGGCTGGTTAGTGCCACGTGGTGCTTATCTGTTGGGAGGTCACCACAGGTGGGACATCTCAGACGTCTAGGCAGTCCTGAGAAAGACTCACCTCCACATTGATGTGGACACATTACATATGTGACCAAGACATGAGAGGACTTTGGCACAAGGGATGAATGCTCTGATGTAGGAAGGGTAGAGACCTCAGGGTTCCAGGAAGCTCCTCGGTAATAAGGTCAGAGCCACCCTGGGGTTCCAGAGGAGGCTGGTTCCCACCCAGCTAGGTTGGTTCTCATCAAGTGACCTGTCCTCCCCAGGGATGCTAGGGCACCAATTGGCAACTCGCCAGCTCTACTACAGACGTGACAAAGACGTGTCCAGACACGGCATTGTGCAGTGTGCACGGGGACACATGGACGCACACGTTCATACTAGTTTGGGGCTCAGGTATTTTCATTTAAATTACAATGGTCTCCTATGAAATTCATTGTGGAGTTTTGTTGTCATCTGCATTTCACTTAGACTCGTGGCCTCACAAGGTGGGAAGTTCTGGAAATTGAAGGTCCTGCCCCAGTCTGTGGGGATTTTCATGGCCCACAGGCCCTCCCTTTTAATCCCTCCCTCAGAAGATAACCAAGTCTGATTTGTTTTAGATGGTGTTTCTCTGTGGTACTGTGGGGCACTGTTTATTCTTCTGCCTCTACTCAGGTGGAGCGTTTTCCCTCAGTTTATCTGTGTCTCCTCCTCTTTGAGCTTTCAGATTCCTTTGGTCCCCTGAGGATGCTGGAGGGTAGCTGGGAGACAGATGCTGGGGAGAGTCGGGACCTGAGGATTTGTGTTTGAGGGTGGAGGGCCACTGTGTCCATGAAAGCACGGGACACTCTCTGTGTCCCTCTATTCTTTGGTCCAACAGCAGAAGCTGGCTGCGAGAGAGCCTGGGTGGATGCTGGGAAGCCTGTATGTTTTTCCAGGCCTGACTCAGACATGAGCTAGCCATGCCTTCTCCTGGACCATGTGTTACATGTCCTCTGGGACAGAGTGTGGGCTCTGAAGACCCTGGGTACATACACTGCATGGGCCCTGTGGCAGAAGTGTGGCTTGATTGTGAAGACCCAACCCACTCTTTCCAGCTGTAGCTCTGGCTGCTTCCCACCTTAACGGGCAGGAAGCGTGTGATGGAGACGAGCACTGGGAAGGGACAGTGGCCGGTGCCAGAGTGGCCACACGGAAGCCCCAGCTTGGCTTATGACTCTGCTATTGGCATCTTGAGATTCTTTTAAAGAAAGTTGTGATCTTATGTTGCACTGGGCTCCGTGAATCACATCACCACCACTTGTGACTGCCTTGTAGGTGACTTAGGCCTGAAACAATCCATCTGAAAAGTATCACTGGACAACTACACATTGAGCCCCCCCACACCTCCCACAGCAACACCAAGTCTGAGGTTAGGGCCACGACTTCCTCTGTGTCAGCTGCTGCTCCAGTCACAGTCCTGTGCTCCCCAGAACCCACAACCTTCCTTGCATCCCAGGCTGCAAAGGGACATGTGCACACAGGGCGGAGAATGTGGTTGGCCTAATTAGTGGCAAGCCCATTTAGATGTCTTCTTTAAGGGGAGCATGTGGGTGGGTGATGGCCCAGTGATACGGCCCTGAAGTAAGAACCTGGTTTCAGGTACAGTTTCATGTTAGGGACCCCTAACTGGGAGGGAGGAGGCCCCTGGCGGCTGGATGCTAGCTCACAGAAGACAGCGTCTTCGTGTCTCAGACTGACTTGGAAAGGGGTTGGCAGATTGGTAAGGAATGAACTGAGTGGACAGTGCATGCCTCGTCACATAGGTGATGACTTGTGTGGAACAAGAGCATCTGTGTTGAGAATAAATTAACGTGGTTAAGCATAGATGCGTTGCATAATTTATAGTAAAACGTACTTGCTTAGATGCAAGAGGACAACAAGTTCGTTTTTCCTGGAGGATCCCCTGGAGCGTCTCCTTGGCCAGTCACACCTCCCGCAGAGCTGACAAAACTTACCCCACCGCGGGACTGCTTAGCATGCAGAAAACGGCTAATGCGCCACATGAGTGGAGCAGAGGCCTCGGCTGCCTCATCTGGGAAATGGGGATAGTGGAAATCACTCAGCTCTAGTGGCAGCTGTCATCTCTGTCCCTGACAGGGACGGGTAAGGCCAAGCTCACCTCGCGTGACGCTCAACTCAGGTGTGTTTAATAGTTTAACACTTCTACAAAGGAGTCAGGCATTGTTCATTATGGGGAATGTGTTACTCCCTGGCCACACACACGTTGGACATGCCTGAAATGGGGCTAGGGCCCTTTGATGAGAGGAAGGGCTTAAAAAGACTCAGGACTGACAAGCTACGCCCGGATGCTGCCACCAGGGCGTGTGCTGACCAGCATGTGAGGCCCAGGGTTGAGCTCGGGGCTTGAGTTTAGAAAAAGGCCTCACAAGAGGAGGCTGAAGGGAACAGGGACTATGCAAAACAGGGCATGTATCCTCGATGCTTGCTCTCCCAAGCAGGCACCTGAAGACAGCTGGCCTGGGAGCTCTTCCAGGCTTCCAGTCAGTGCCTGGTCAGGGCTGTGAGCTGTCAATTTCATCGGCCTTAGAGGATGCATTAACATGGATGTGTAGAGAAAGACTTACATAGTCATGGAAACCAAGTAAACAGCTTTTTTTTTCTTCTCTTCTCTTCCAGCCAACCATTCTCCCACTCCAAGCTTTAATTTCAGCCCTAGTTACTACTCTACATCTACAGAAACATCCGCAGGAGACACTGGGGGAAGGAAAAAAAAAAGGAACAATCTCAATCCTATTTTAAACCACAAAGTAATATTTCCTCAGCAGAGAGCAAATAGAATTTTACATAACGCACAGAATGAGTGTCTCCAAAATCAATATTTCCAGCTGGATGTACAAATTAAATGATGATATTCAAGTGCGAGATTAAAACAATGATTTAAGATAGAAATTGAGTTATGCCGTCTCACGCCTGCCTATTGCTGAATATGTTAATAGAGCTGATTGGTTCGGGCTCAGTCCATCTATCTCCCTAAACCAGCGGCTCTCAACTTTCCCAATGCTGCGACTTTAACACAGTTCCTCATGCTGTGGTGACTCCCAACCATAAGATTATTTCATTGCTACATCATAACTGTAATTTTAATACCGCAAAAAATGGTAATATAAGTATCTGATGTGTGGTCTCGACCCACAGGTTGAGAACCACTGCTCTAAACAGAAGGCAGTAGGGTTCCTGTGGGAAGGCAGGAACGGCCAGAAACACCTCCAGAGACATGATTGGGTCAGAACGCGAGCAGCTGAGGCACGTGTAGACCCAGAGTCCTAGATACTGCTAAGCTCCCCCATCAAGGTGGTGGCAGGGGTGGGAGAAGGGGCTGCATCTTCTGGACGCTCCTCAAAATCTGAATTAACGGTCCCAATGCCCTTGTTTCCTTCTGGCAGGCAGGGGTGGGGAGTTGAGGCCTCAGGCAGCAGCCACAGAGCCTGCCCCTATCTCTAACATGCTATTTATTTGCTTTGCAGAGCAGAGGCCCACATCGGTCCCTGCTCGGTAATGTCTTTGGAGGTGGCAGCATTAATGAATCGGGGACAGAAGAGAGACTTGGGCACGGTCCTGCCTGGAGGCAGAGATAGTGAGGGAAGCCACCACACTCAAGTGTTCCTAGAACTCTGCTCAAATGCAGGCGAGGTAGAGTGAGCCCTGTCTGGTGGTGGGATATGGGGTAGTGGTCAGCGGGTCCTCCTAGCATCGGATATTTTATCAACGCTACTCGGGGTTCCACAGTGCTAACCGAGGGCCACAGCCTTGGGGCTGTGGTAGGTGTCGTCCCCCGAAAGTGTTGACGCTTGCCACAGCTGAAATTACTGACCCAGGGCCAATCCCTTCTGGAGCTTCCACATTTGAGCGGCCCACAAGCTAAGAACAAACTTTAAAATCCCAGCTAATCCTCACTATGCTCCTAAGCAGCACCGTCTAAATCCTGCCTCGAAAACTCTGCTGCCCCAGGCGGTGTAGAGGCCAGTTCCCAGCATCTGTGCTCAACAGCCATCACCCCTGGGGTTCTGCACACACCACAGTCCCTTCTTGGTCGTGTCTGAGACGTCATCCTTCCACAGCCGAGTCCCCCCCAGCACTGTCCTGTGTCCCCGTTCCCTGCTGCCTCACCACGCAGGGTGCGTGGCAGGGCTAGTTTGGCCTCTGCTCTCCACCTCACCCGAAGACAGTCCATGAATCTCCTTCAGAGAAACATTAAAAATTAGTTCACCAGGTCCTCGACAGATCCAGATGGCTCAGTCAGCGAACTGTGGTACAAGCATAAGGATCTGCGTTTGATGCTCGAACCCATATAAAAAGCTCAGTGGGCAGAGCCCCTGTAATCCAGCACCCGGACTCTCTGGCAAGACAGTCAGGCTTCCTTGATGAGCTCCAGGTCATGAGAGAGCCTGCTTTTAAAAACAAGATGGATAGTCCTCAACTTTGACCTCTGCCCCCTATTCACCCTCCCCACACCAAAAAATTAACAGCCACTCACATCTAAATGTACCAGACATTTTAGAACTTTCTTATGAATCCAAGCAACCTTTTTAATACCATCAAGCAGGTCCCAGGCCAGACTCACTTTACAGGTGGGAGTCCCTGAGTCGAATCTAGAATGCGGGCTCTAGAGTTCTGGGCTCTAACAGACATGTCCAGCCACATTCTCCTCCCAACACAGCCTTGGATTCAAGATGGACTCTCTCACATATGGGAGTCTAGAAACCAATCATCAGTGGGCCTCGGGTTGTGGGGACAGGAAGGGTGTCAAGTGCAGGGCTTGCGCAAACACAGATGCAGCACACTGCTGGGGAAAACACCAGTCAGGAGGAAGCGTTGGAAGCCAAGGTCACCAGATGTCACCAAAGGATGTTTACAGTTCCTGCTCCATGCCAAGTGAGGCTGGGGACAGTGGGTCCTGCAGGACCTGCCTCCTGGCCCAGGTCCTTAGGAATAAAGAACTTAGGGCCAGCATGGAGCTTCTTCAGGACCAAGGCTTCTAAGTCCCAGCTGTTTTTACCTCGTCATCTCCCTGGGCACTCTGTTTGACTCTGGATCTTGACGAGTCCTATTGCACTTCTGTGGTCGTGTCAGAACACAGACCTGGCAAGACACAGTGAGAGTTCTGGTTACTGCTTCCCTGTGTCACAGTGTGACATGGTTACGTGTGACTTTAATCCGCCGCAAAGGTCCCCAGGCTGCACGAGAATAAGATTCTAAGAAAGGGCCATTCTGGAGCGATGTTAGCACAACCAAAATAAAAAAGAATGCTTGCAGCAAATACCTTGCACCATCAAAGAGAATGGACTTGAAAACGGGCTTCCAGTCCTCAGGGAATCGGAGCCTGTATCTCCCGTGGATCCTGGGCTACAAATGTGCGTGGAATTATTAAGACAATATCCACCCAGGGATCGGCAATAAATAGAATTTATTAAAATGCTCACAAAGCACCTCCAGAGGAGGATTTTTCTTAGGTTTGGATTTAATATGGGTTATACCATCATAATGATCTGTAATAAGAGCCACACCTGAATGATCCAGTTTACGACCAGCTGTGTTATGAGCTCCCCTTTATCATGATTCCTTGGATATTTAATGCAGATATAAATGACACACTATGAACCGGAGGAAGGACAAAGATAACAGTATATGCGTGACTTCCCAACACCTACCACCCGCAGATACCTCAGGTTCATGTGACCAGAATGACTTAGGCCCCCAGCTCTGGATCTCAGGAGTGACGCCAGCTCACCCTGGAAACTCCTGCTACGTGCTATGGCTGGGTTCTCTTTCCCTCTGACTGATTCAAACTTTAGTCCCCGGGGATATTTCCTTATCAACACTAGGCTAGGATATCGGGAAACTGAGCTATGTTTTAAAGTAAGAAATGTTTCATCCTGTGTTGGGAGCCTTCCCAAATCATCAGGCCCCTGCTTCAGGGTTCCACCACGTATGTTATGTTCATGGTGCAGGCATGAACATAACATACGTGGGCCAGGGCCAGAGCCAAGTCAGCATGCGCTCTCTAGTAGGAGCTGTGGTCCAGGCACAGCAATGGTGACAGTACACTGTCCCTCCAGGCCCTGGCCATCGTTCTGCCTTTGCCTGTAGGGATTTCCAAATGCTCTGAGTGGTCTAGCTTCACCACAGCTTCTATACCTTTCTATTCTTCTTTGTTTTGCCATCTAGCTCACATTTCCTCTAATACAATCACTAGCCCCCTCGAACCTGTTACGTAGCTGAGAATGACCTTGAATTTCTGATCTTCCTGCTTCTACCTCCCAAGTGCTGGTATATGTGGTGCTGGAGACGGAACCCCAGGGCTTTCTTTCTGCATGTTAGGTGAGCTTTCCCCCAGATACACAGCAAAATCTTTACCAGGAGGAATGATGCCTGCTGTTCATGAGTGCAGGACGAATGGACACTCTCTCCAGGCTGCCTAGCTCGTCCCACCACTGTCACTGAAAACCAAACCACAGCGCCACAAACACATTAGCATAGTGCGCTGAGGAGAGGAGAGGGTCTGAGACTGTGCAGTGGGCCTGCCTGGCTTTGTGGCTCGGGTGAAATGTCACGTCACACAGGCACAGCCTACAGTGGAAGACAAGAACAAAAACCTTGTGAGGACAGACCAGTAAGTGCCAGATTGTCCAGACTTGTGCTTGGTGACGAGCTGACTGGGTCCCTTTGTCCTGTTACAGGACCATGAGGGTTTTGCTCATGGCTGAGTAGGGGTCATGGACAGTGAAAGATCCTTGCTGGCTGCTGCGGGTTTGACTGCTGCAGGAAGAGGGACCCATGTTCTGCTAATGAAAGTCTTACTTGGAAGGGCAAAGAGACGGCAGCGTGGCAGGTTCTGGGTTACGTGGCTTCCCTTCTGGGAGCTGGGTCTCTGGATGGGGACCTGGGAACAATGTCAGCTTCCGTGCCTGTGCTGCCCCCCATGCAAACTACCCAAGTCCTAGAAAGGCCGTGAGTGCAGAAGGGCCATGCTAGAGGCCCAGGGAGGTTCTGGGTGATTCTCCTACATGCTGACACCCAGTCTTAGTGTCAGAGAGCCCGACAAATCAGGCTTGAGTCGATTTCTAGGGAGCTTTCCGAAGAAACATAATTAGATTACGACGCTGCGTTTGTTAATTTTTCAGTTGCTCATTAAAATTGACATGTCACTTGATTTTGACAGAAACCTTTTTATCTTGATGTAAGGCACTAGGATTAAAAAAAAATAAAGCTATATTTAGGAAGTTCTGAAATATGACAAGTGTAATAACGAAAGTGAAACCACTCACCCCCCTCCCCCCCCCCACAGCTGAGAGTCACAGCCCTGAAAAAGGAAACCAACCTGGATTCGGTCCCTTATTAAATCTCATAAAGAGTCCGCCATTGGCGTGAAAGGTGACGCTGGTGACAAATCTGATCCAAGGAACGCTGATGAAGGGGTGTTTGCTCACGAAAGCACTGTGCTGCCCCGCTGGCGAAGTTGGCTTCTCTGGGTCTCCTCTAATGCAGATTCTGCAGGGAGGTCAGGAATGCCCTGCTGACCCACAGGGACAGACGGACATAGGGAACTTTGGTGACGCATGGCTGGGGTCCATGTCACATGTTCACAGGCCAGAAAGTGCATTGCTCCTCTGTGAGTCGAGGATGTGTCACATTCCTGACCTGAGTGGTGTCCCTCAAGGGTCAGCAAGGACACTTGCATCGTTTGGACTATGGATCTAAGCTGGGCAATAGAGGCCCTGCCTGCAGGGAGCCAGGAGACATGTGCTGCCTGTCACCTGGGTCTCTGCCACCTTAGCAGTTGGATGAGAGAACCCGAGGATGGGGAAAGATGAGGCTTTGTCACAGAAGCAGGACATGCAGGGGACACCAGTGGTGTCTGTGACCTGGGAAAACTGCAGAAGCCATGGGCCAGCAGTCCTTAGTTACAGACGCTGATCAGAAACTGTGGCAGCTGAAGATGATGCCGACGCTCCAGAAGGGCACACGGCATGGGTCAAACAGTGGGCATGCAGCTGGCCTTCTTCCTGTGTCGGGAAGCCCTAGCTTCTGGGGGACAAGCACCTTGGTGGAAAAGGCTCCTAGACGCAAAAGGTATGCTTCCAGGGACCGCCACATCTGGGTGCCCTGTGCCTTGAGAGTAGACGGGACCGCGTGCAGGGAGGAGCAGAAGACACCAAGCCCCAAATCTCACAGCATTTGAACACGGCCAGCAGAACCTAGTGTCTAGTGACGGTGCTTCAACTCCGTGGCCTCCCTCTGCTGCCCTGGAGCTTCCCCCACCAAAAGCCTCCACCAAGGAACCGAGCCAGCAGGCATCGGGAGGAGACAGGGATCCCTGCTCTGCCCTCCCAGCCCAGGAACAGTGCCTGTTACGATAAAGTATGGTGAACCTTGTGTGGGGACCTTGACGGATCCCATGGCAAGCTAGGGTGACCCAAGCAAACAGAGCTTAAGTGAGAAGTTTTATCAGAAAGGGAGAGGGGGAAGGAAAGAGAAAAGAGACAGAGACAGAGAGAGGACAGAAGAGAAGAGGGAGACAGGAAAAGTCCCGTCTGCCCCAGGGGAACAGCGGGAAAGAGAGAGGGAAAGAGAGAGGAGCAGGAAAGAGAGGGAAAGAGAGAGGAGCAGGAAAGAGAGGGAAAGAGAGGGAAAGAGAGAGGAGCAGGAAAGAGAGGGGAAGAGAGAGGAGCAGGAAAGAGAGGGGAAGAGAGAGGAGCAGGAAAGAGAGGGAAAGAGAGAGGAGCAGGAAAGAGAGGGAAAGAGAGAGGAGCAGGAAAGAGAGGGGAAGAGAGAGGAGCAGGAAAGAGAGGGGAAGAGAGAGGAGCAGGAAAGAGAGGGAAAGAGAGAGGAGCAGGAAAGAGAGGGAAAGAGAGAGGAGCAGGAAAGAGAGGGGAAGAGAGAGGAGCAGGAAAGAGAGGGGAAGAGAGAGGAGCAGGAAAGAGAGGGAAAGAGAGAGGAGCAGGAAAGAGAGGGAAAGAGAGGGAAAGAGAGAGGAGCAGGAAAGAGAGGGGAAGAGAGAGGAGCAGGAAAGAGAGGGAAAGAGAGAGGAGCAGGAAAGAGAGAAGAGAGGGATGGAGAGCAGAGTAGAAAGTGCTCAGAAAGAGAGCACTAGTGGGAGGGTCCTTTGCACCTGGCCTGACCAGGGTCCTGCCTGAGTGCATTCTGCCAGGTGACAGGGGCAGGCCAGCATAATGCCTGAGTCCTTACAGTGGCTCCGGGGCAGAGGAGGCTGATTTGAGCTGGCCCAGCAGCCAGAGCTGGCTCTGAACTGTGTGTGGGGCTTCCATATGGTGCTGACCTCCACCGTGGGAAGGCCTTTAAGGAAGATTCTGGAGATGGGGTGGGGGAATCACTATTCTGTGTGAGGATCTGGTTTTGTCATTTTAAAGTTTTCTGTTAAGAGATAGATTGGGGAACCTGAAGGTTGTTCAAATCAATAAATTTGTCTCCAGGGCTATCGGGACATGGGGTGTGCAAGTGTATTCACCAATGTGGCCCAACACAAGAGCATAAACTTACTTAGAACATTATGGGTTGTTTTTCTGTACCTTTATTTATTTACTTATTATGTATTTATTTATTTTTTTGTGACTTGATTGTATGGCTCTCCAGTGCAAACTTGGTAGACAACTGTTGTGTTGCGATCTAAAAGCTTAGGCATGCCTGGTAAGAAAAGGGAATAAAATTTTACAAATGTCTATTTAAAACACCAAGTTTGAAACTGTCTTTAGACTCCTGGAGGTGACATCATCCATTTGGGAACTCCTGCATGTTCCTCACCTAGCGTCCTCCGAGAGCAGCACAGGAACTAATGAGGGCACATCAACAGACGCAGGACCCCACAGATGCAGGACCCAACAGATGCAGGACCCAAAAGATGCAGGACCCACAGATGCAGGATCCCACAGATGCAGGACCCCAACAGATGCAGGACCCCACAGATGCAGGATCCCACAGATGCAGGACCCCACAGATGCAGGATCCCACAGATGCAGGACCCCACAGATGCAGGATCCCACAGATGCAGGACCCCACAGATGCAGGACCCTAACAGATGCAGAACCCCACAGATGCAGGACCCCACAGATGCAGGACCCCCACAGGTGCAGGACCCCCACACGGGCAGACATTGATGCACTTTCTTCCTATACCTAATCCACCCCATCCTGGAGACACACCTCCAGCAGGGAAGCTTTTTCCTTATCAGGACTCTTCTAATGGCCTAACTGCAGTGGCTCCAGCAGGACGGAGCACCCGTGGCAGCCCCAGGCCTCTGAGTAGGCTTGGTTGTGCTGCAATGTTAAGGAGCAGCATTCCAGAGAATTACAGAGGACAGTCAATGTGCAGGGCTACACTTTGGAGAAATCCTGGAGGCCAGTTTGTAAGTAGGAAGCACACAGCCTCCTCCTCCTCACTTAAGGACAGCGCTGGACCCTCTCTGGTGATCTCTGGTGCCTCCTGCACAGGCAGCGGTATGTCTAAGACTCAAGGAGGCAAAGACAGCAGCTCTCAGGAGCCCAGACAGACTGGTCCCGGCCCTGCTCCCTTTCCACAGAGTTGTCCTTTTAAGGTAAAACCCGATTTCCCAAAACGTTGTCTACTGGGTTTATGAGCTGAATACTTTTCACGTGTTTAAAGGGTGGGGCCCTGTACCCCAGCTGTTCCTAAGCCCAGTCTTTCAGCTGCCTCCCTTTCCTCTTCAGGCCGAAGCTCAGCAGGCTTCGCTTCAGCAGAAGGGGCTGCCCTTACCCTGCCCTTCTGTCCTGCCTCTCCACACGTCACCCATGAGATGAACCCACATGCAGCGGGATTCACCAAGGAAGTGCCAAGGAATGAGAAGTCTGTGTTTGAGTACATGCAGGTGTGAGCACCATTTGTCCACCCGTAAGGGTGCAATGAACACGTATGTATGCATGCATGCATGTATGTGTGTCTACAATCGTCCCATGTTTGCTCTACGAATCCTCCAGAGACCTATATCACGGACTGATTTTCAGCTTCCCTTGCTGTTGTTAACATCTATCTGAAGGGGGGCGCTAAGCCTGCAGCCTGAGTAGAGACATCCCCATCAGCCCTGCCTGTCCCCAGGCACCGATTGTGTCACAGAACTCAGGGGTCCATGTTGCCACTTGAGGGCTCCTCCTCCCTGCATGGTACCCAACCTGTGTAGAAAAGAAAACCTTTGACCTTGGCCAATCCTGGGGCGAGTCTCTGACCACTGTTGTGCCTCAGTCAAGTGATGTAGCTAAAGTCCTCTCTGTCCCACTCCCACACTAGGGAGAGACCCAGGAGGACAGGTGGGCGACCGCAGGGTGATCAATGAAGCCTCCTCTCCAGGTGTGCCTCCTCTCACCCACCGCTGAGGCACCATTTCCTCAGACCTTAGACTTTCTGAAATAGGCTCTTGCGAAGGCAGAGCTGGGTATCTGCTGCCCTACAGTACGAGGGGCGGAGAGCAGACACAGGGATGTTACTCACGTGTGCAGATGCAGACTTTGGCTGGCTGAGGCTGGGTGTGAACACGTGAGCAAACACGCAGAACAGCCTGCACCTGCCCGTTCAGCAGAACTGCACACTCGTGGCCCTGCCCTGCGCCTCCACAGAGCCACACTCTGAGGCAGGCTAATCTCCCTGTTAGCACGTCGCAACTCCTGCCCTCAATGCCTGGGACATCTGGCCAGACCTGGGCAAGGCAGGGGCAGTGAGTGGAGAGGCCCGCTACTGACAGTACCCTGGAGCACAGAACAGTGCCGCCCCGCCCAGCAAGGGCAGCCAGGAGAAACCCTGACACTGCAGGCCAAGTCTTAACAACCAGCACATGTCCTCATAAAAGCAGCACAAAGCACTCAGAAAAGAGAGCCAGAGGGGGAAAAAAACAAGAAACAAAGCTTTAGCCTCAGGAATTACATATTAAAGTGCTAACAAACTTTATCCTTTCTTAGTCCCTTTTCATGTAAATCCTCAGAAGTGGGAGGGCGGGGCTATCTTGTAGCTCTGTGTCCCTCCCTCCCCCCCACTGCAAAGGGCGCTCACCAACAGCTGCCACACAGCTGTTTCCTGTCCCTCTGCCCCCCCCATAAAAGGCAGAGATTTAATTAATTTATCAGTGTTTTTTTTTGTTCCAATTCAAGTTCAATTAGTTGGATTAAAGTGAACAATGGGGACAAGAAAGGCTTTGAAGCACAGCGTACACAGAAAGTGTCATCACATCACGGAGACCGCGCAGAACCGTTTGTCCAATTATCATTCTGTGTATTCACACGCATCGGCAGTGCTGGGGCCGCACTGGCACCAGCTTCAGTGTTTACATGGAGCAGACACGTGTGTCACTGACGGGGGACACAGTGAGGCGTAGAGCACCGGGCAGACACCAGCTTTACAGACAGCTTGTCTCCAAGTTCAAGACAAAGCCCCTTCCCTGTCTCTAAATGACTTTGAATTTGCCAGACTTCTTGCTTTGGAAAGGGGACAATGCTGGGGATGGGATCGGGAGGGGTCAGGTGCTGGGAGGAAGGACAGAGAGTACCGGGAGAGACGACTGGAATCAGGGACATCCCTGGGATGAGCTAGAAACCTAGAGCTATGGAAACTGCCAGGAATCTACGAGGGTGACCCTAGCTAAGACTCCTAGCAATGGGGGATACGGAGCCTGAACTGGCCATCTCCTGTAACCAGGCA
The DNA here is from genome assembly GCA_030556225.1 of Cricetiscus sungorus. Classification (NCBI taxonomy): domain Eukaryota; kingdom Metazoa; phylum Chordata; class Mammalia; order Rodentia; family Cricetidae; genus Cricetiscus; species Cricetiscus sungorus. Next base: position 2,238,936 of record JANBXA010000429.1, read on the forward strand.
AGACTTCCAGCCACAAAGCCTTCCACCTGCACTTGTCCTGCCTACAAGATGGGGTAAAGGCGGTGCAGAAATTGTGGGAGTGGCCAACCAGTGGCTGGCCCAGCTTGAGACCCACACTGTTAGAAGACAGGGGGCCACACAGGCGAAGTGTCTGTTCTTCCCTGGCGCCTGCCCATCAATAGATGCTTGTAAAGTTCCAGTCCAAACTGTGCCTCACAGCCCCCTGTGTTTCAGCATTTGGTCCCCAGAGAGTGGTGCCTTTGGAGAGGTTGGTGTGGCTAACTGACCTGGAAGCAGCCCCTGAGGCTGAATCTCCTCTGGGAGCTTTCTGAAGAGCTGCCTCGGGCTCCACAGATAGAGCTGCCCAGGCCACCAATCTTCCACAGACACGAAGGACCAAATCTGTTAGCACTCAGGTATCTGTACTGGCCTGGCCTTGGGGTTCTGATAGGACACGCCCTCAGCTGCAGCCACTAAGAGCATCACCTGTGCACATTCACTGTGTTCCCATTTAAAAGAGCCCTGCCCACCTCCCATCTATCTCTTTCTCTCTCTACCCCCTCTCTCCTGCTCCTCTCTCACACTGCTCTTGTCCCCAGAAGCCAGCCTTCCCCCATCCCTTTCCCCTTTTATGATCCCTTTCCCCCTAATATAAAACCCATCCACTTGAACTGTCTTTTTTCTCACACACTGCCTTTGAATTTGTTTTCTTAATTTAATTTTTACATTCAATCCCAGTTCCCCCTCCCTCCTCTCCTCCCACTCCCCTTCCCCTTCCCAACCTCACATCTGCTCCTCGGATAGAGTAAGGCCTCCCTAGGAAGTCTACTAAGTGTCCCATCCTCTCCTTGCAGCAGCACCCGGGCATCTCTCCACCCCTGCACCCCTGTGTCTAGGCTGAGCAAGGTATCTCTCCATATAGGATGGGCTCCACTAAGTCAGTTTGGCATTAGAGATAGATCTTGGACCCACTGCCAGTGGCCTCATATATTGTCCCAGTCACACTATTGTCACCTATATTGAGGGAGTCTAGTTTGGTCTCATGCAGAGTCCCCATTTGTCAGAGTCAGTGATCTCTCACTAGCTCGGGTCAGCTGATCCTGTGGGTTTCCCCATCATGACTGCTTTGTTCATATCATCGCTCCTCCCTCACTTCCCATAACACTTCATGCACTGCTTTTTAAAACTACAATAAAATACCCTGAAACCGTGAGCCAAAATGAACTTTTCCCCCTTCAGTTGCATCTGTTTAGATATATTTTAAAAATATTATAGTCATAATAATAATAATAATAATGATAATAATAATGATGATGGTGATGAATAAGGATTGGATGGGTGTTTTGTCTGTGCACGTTGTACAACAATGCCCACGGAGGTCAAAAGGTGGCATCAGATCCTCCAGCACTGGAGTGTACATGTTTGTGATCGACTGTGTAGGTACTGGAAACCTAACTCTGATCCTCTGTGGGAAGCAGCCAGTGCTCCTAACTGCTGAGCCATCTCCCCTGGCCCCAACCAGAGGTCTTGTCACAGTAACAAAGTAGCTAGAACAGATACTGTCACTAAATGTGTTCCCAGTAATTTGGGGGCTAGGAGGATAGCTCAGCCAGTGACGTGTTTGCAAGCCTGAGGACACTCATGACACCTACATAAAGAGCTGCATATGTGCCAGTAACCTCAGTGTTGTGCAGACGGAGCCAGGAGGATCCTGGGGCTTAATGAATAGACAGTCTAGGCAACCAGTGAACTCCGGGTTCGGTGGGAGACCCCATCTCAAAACACACATGAACACACATGTACCCCACACAACACACAGATGTAACTATTCCACATAAAGCCTTTGTGTTAAGGAAAGGGACTCAGCACTTAATGAGGTGACAGAGCCTACTCCTAAAATGAGGTGACAGAGCCTACTCCTAGTACCCACCTCCCCTGCCCTTTGTCACTAAGGGCACTGCAATAAAGGTGTGTCAGGACCATACTCTGTTGCCAGTCCCCTACATCTGAAACCCGCCTGCCCAGGTTTTCGTCAGATGCAGTTTGGCCGGAGATCCCGGTCCTAAGATACAGGCTCCTGTGTGGTCCAAGCGTAAAATTTTAGGAGAGGACAAGAGGGGGGTGGTGGCATCTTTACAGAGCAGGGGAATGGAGGGAAGGGCCTCTCTTACAAACGCAAGGCTGGTGGAAGGGAGTTTTGCTCAGTGTGTGAGGTGGGTTCTGGTTTCACCCCTCGCACCCCAGCATTTGCCAATCCAAGAAGGGACTTTTCTTCGGAGGCAAAGTCACAGCTCGAGACAGAGGGAGAGGAGATGAAGGTGGGAACCGAGGCACAGTCCCACATTTGAGGATTGGGAGAGGTCCCAAAATGGATGAGTGATGGACCATGCCAGGAGGCTGGAAGGCGCGGGAAGCGACACTTTTGGGTACGTGGACCCCCGAAACTAAAGCAGGTAATATGACGGGCTGCCTGTGCCCCGCATCATCATCGCTGATGCCAGGGTGGGCCGCCACTGCAGAGAGACGAGCAGTTCCCTGTGCACAGCCTGGGGCTCATGGCTAGTCCAGACGAGGGGGAAATGAATCAATTAATAAAAACAAACTACCTTTTACCCAGTTAAATAAAAGCTAATATAAATGAAGTGGCTGTGTGGGGGCAGATTTATGCTAACTATAACCATTCCATTCCAAGATGGAATTGACTTAATGTGATATTAAAAAAGATCAAATTAAACTTTAATGAATGTGACACATGGTGTCGGAAAAGGTGCTAAGGCCCTTTCCATGTTTTTACTGAGTTCACAGATTACAAATCTACCTGCATCTAATCTGCTGCAGAGGGGCAGATTAGACACCCTCTGTGGGAGGAGCCTGGGCTGAGGTCCTGGGGGCCATTCATTCACTCCCAGGCTCTTGTTAGACTACTGCTCTGAGAGCACAGCTCTGGGCCCAGGCGACAGAACAGCGCAGCTGTGCCCGGCCCGTTCCTAGACGATGCTGCAAGGGAGTGAGTGTGCAGGATAAAGCAGAAGCTCAAGCTGCCATGAACATGAACCTGACACCAAAGCTTGCTCTCATCCACCAGGGGCTTGCGGCAGCCAAGCACAGCCTGTCTGAGCCTTCGGAAGAGGCTGGGGGGTCTAACCTGTGGCCAGAGACTGGCGCTCACCTCCTGTGGACACACTGTGGGGGCTGCGGGTCTTGGAGGTGCCTGGAGAGGCCCTGGGAATGGTGGCTCTGTTTGCCAGCAGCAGAATGGGCTCTGTCATAACGGGCTCTGAAGGGGAAGATTCTGAGTCACGCCTGGGAGTCAGACAATGCTGCAGCTCTGTGACCTTGCTGAATTTAATTTCCCGTGCTTTAGTTTTCCTTTCTGTAAAATGGAATGGCTCTTCTAGTAACAAGAACATGTACATCCAGGAAGCTTTCTGGTTGAGAATGTAGGATGTGTTGACCACGGCCATGCCTTTCCTGTCCTGAACTCGTGTGTGCTTCCTCAGGCTGAGAAACCCCTTGTCAGTCCCACGGCTGGTGTCTTCTTAGTTTCCACTTTGCAGCCCAAAGGGTTTTAGTCACTTGCCAAATCCAGTGGCAGAGATTGCCCTTGACCTTTGACCATCAACATCTGCTGAACACCCACCTGTTCTGGGCCCTGGCAGCTATATCCCGCAGCCATGTATCTCTAGCCCAAGAACTGCACCTGTCATCCCCCCTAATGCGCAGGATCTGGTAAATGTCCCAGCAGTCTCTTCCCGGGGGAAATGCCAACGATGAGCTGAGAAGCTACATTCTCACACATGCTGCAGGTGGGCCTCACAAACAGGGTTGTGAGAAGCCAGGAGGGACCTGTTCACCGGAGTTCAAATCCAAGCGGAATTCCCCTAGAAGGTCAGAATTTTGAAGTCTGCTTCTCCCCGGCGGGGGGGGGGGGAGCTGGGACCACAGGGGCTTGAATCTGCTTTCTTCAGATCAAGTCTTGTGTGGTCAGGTACAGTGCCAGCCGCACCGGGGTCTCTGCTGTCTGCAAACCCACCAGCTGTGCGTTGATCAATTGTGCACCGAATTAAACGACAGAAAACAGATAGGATATCCTAAGTGGGCCTCCCCGAAGGAACTGAAAGTGGAGGATAGAGCTCCGTGCTCTGATCCAGATGAGGGGTTCTTAGCAACAGGCTCTGGGTAAAGGTGTCTACAGCACCTGACGGGGGTCTACCCCTGCCTAAAAGGAGCTGGACCAAACCGAAGGGAGGCCGTGCTGTGACTAGGGGGACATGCCTATGAGCGGCCAGGAGCCTCTGCGCTGATGGTGTGGGGGGGGGCAGTGTGAGGGGGGAGGAAGAGGTAGAGGGGGATGGGAATTTCCTCCCCAGATATTTCTAGAGATGTCTCTGTGGCTAGGCCACTTTTGACATTTCATCCCAAGCCGAAGCAGCAGCTCTGTGATTTCAGGAAGCTTGGGCTCTCCTAGGGTCTGAAGTTTTGTTTTTAATAGTTCAGCTGTTGGACTCTCTGCCAGATGACCCTGTGAATTATTTCCCATGATGCTGTGATGCGTGGACGCTGGCTTTGAGGAATGCTTTCAAGGGTGTTAAGAATGTGCATCCCCGCCATTAGAACACCTGGGACCTGGGGCCCGGGATGAGCTCTGAGCTTTAACTTCCTGGTCTTTAAGGTGGAGGCTGATGTAGTCAAAGAGATAAACACGGTTTCATGCAGGGTAAGTTATGGAGCCCTGTGGAACGTTGGCCTGGGCTCTGATTCCTGGCCATGGCGGGAACAGGAACACTCATAAGACCCTTCTATTTGGATGATGGTGAGTCTGCAGGCCTCCCTGTTTTTCTGTGTCTGACAGTGATGTCACCGGTGGCTGCTTAGGTGACAGGCCTGTGGGCAGGCCCTCTATACTAAGGTTGTAGATCAGTGGTAGGGGCAAATGCCTCTGTAGGATGGTAGAGGAGGCGTGGAAACCAGGATGCCTGACCAGTCATATGAAGAGGAGTTTATTTGGAGAAAATAACTTACACAGGAAACAAGTGACTATGGTGTCACCCCAGCCCCAAGGATGCAGACCCTGCCACCCTGATGCTCTCCACGACCTGAAGGGGCTCCCGAGCCCCAGTTCAATCCTTTTAACCGGTCATGTCTGCACCTGTGACCACGCCCACGTGGCATGGGGTGTTGGTGGTGAATATCTCACTAGAGGAGGGGCTGGAGACAGGCCAATCAGGGAATGGAGGGCCTCTGCAGGTAATTTAGAGGCAACTGGAACCATATTAACTGGGCACTGTGGACAGCAAGGGTGTGGGTGGGCTGCAGGACACACTCTCAGGAGAAGGAGAGGTCCTTGCTTGTGATTGGTTGTCTTCCTGGTTAAGGGAACAGCCAGGCAGGGCCCCCAGCTGAGTGAGCCACGCCAGAGTTTCTCAAGCTTTTTCTGCTCACTCATGACCCCTTTAATCCTGAGAAAGTCTTATACGACTTTGAGCCTGTAAACATATGAGTCAGGTGCACAAATCAGACATTTACTGACAGCAAATCAAAGACATTTATGTGCAAACAATTCTTGGGTACACATAGAATTTTTACCATCTATTGAAGATGAAAGTAAATTCGAATACTAATGAGACGTATGTGCTTTCTTATTCTTACACAAAGAATTAAATCGTGGCTGAATATTTGACATGGCAGGACCCGGATCATCTTCCACGATTTTCAGAGTTGATCGATATTTTGATTGTATAATCATCAATACTGAAAACACTGTTCAAACTATGTGTAGGGACAACGCAGAGATTATTAGCGATTCTATTCTTATCCCAAGCCAAATTCATTTAACATTTTAAAAAGAAACTCAAGTCAACAACTTAAATGTCATTTTTTAAAAAAATCAAACATTTGAACAAAGAACAATCCAAAGCCAGACTAAGTTAATACCCCTATGCTAAGGAGTAACGGGGAAATATTAAAGGTGTTTGTTTCTGTAATTAAACCGTTCTGTGTCTGCGCAGCAGAAAACTGTTTGGTGCAGACACCGCAGTCCTTAACACAGTAGTGAGCTGGAGTGCTCCAGGCAGCACCCAGCAGTGTGTGGAATAATGGGATTCACAAGGCAAGTGCTTACGTTGTGTGTCTCGAAGGAAGCAGAGCTACGGTCAAATAATACGACCTGGTGAGCGCCATGGGATCCGCCTTAGGGCCGTTACCCTCTAGAGTTTGAATTAACCTTTGGTCTGGAATTTTATCACTGCCATGGGATTGTCTTATAAGTCTCACACTCAGTTATGCCGCGCTATATGGGGCTGAAACTCACAGTGTGAGATACCGTGGATACATGGTGTGGGGCCTACAGAGTCCAGGCCCGAGGATTCCGTAAACCACGCTTGCAGTGTGTGTGCACACGTGTGTGTGCGTGTGTGTATGTGTGCATGTATGTGTGCTTGTGTGTGTGTGTGCATGTGTGTGTGTACATGCGTGTGCGTGTGTGTGCATGTGTGTGTGTGAGTGTGTGTGTGTACGTGTGTGTGCCTGTGTGCGCATGTGTGTGCGTGCGTGTGTGTGCGCGTGTGTGTACTTTCATGTGCGTGTGTGTGCATGTGTATGGGAGTGTGTGTGTGTGAGCGCGCGTGCATGTGTGTGTATGTGCATGTGCGTGTGTGTGCATGTGTGTGTGTGAGTGTGTGTGTGGGTGTGCGTGCGTGCGTGCGGGGCAGAAGGTGGTGGGTAATAGAGCATGAATGGGATGGCGGTTGACAGTGACAATGGACAGTGTGGGTGATGAGCAACAGCGGATGGGGTGTGATGGAGAGGGAGTGGTGAACTATGGGAGACGACAGACAGTGGATAGCAGAGGACGCAGAGTAGATGGCGATGGCGGATGAGGCTGCAGTGACAGAGAAAGGTGGGTAGGGAGAGTTTATAGGGGGTTGCGATCCACAGATGATGGGAGATAGATAGTGGGTGGATGACAGTGAGTGGTATGTGCTCAGGGGCAGTGAATAGTGGGCAGAGGGTGACTATGGACAATGGGTGGTGGCAGCATATGGTAGGCGATGGACAAAGGGGAGGGGACAGTGGGTGGTGGAGTGTGGGCACTAGGCAGTGAGCAGTGAGGGATGGGCAGAGGCCAGTGGGTGGGGACAGAAGGTGGAGGTGATGGACAGGGGCGGTAGACAGTGGGTGGTGGGGACAGACGGTGGACATGGAGTGCTGGGCTGTGACGAGAGGTGGGCAGCAGGCCGTAGGGAAGGGCAGCAGGGGTTGGCACAGTGCGCGCAGCTGGATTTAAAGCTTTTCTACCATTGGCTCCAAGTGTAAGTGAACCCCATTCACACGGGTCAGACACTCTAGCTTCTCCTGGAGGCTTAACAAGCTCGCATGCTCTGGTACTTTGGGGAAGCCTGGGAGAAAAATACCCAGCTTTCAGGGGAAGGGCCAAGCCATACCCTACCTCCTGTCCTTAGATGAAAAGACATATGATAGGGAGGATGGTGGCTTGTACTTCTGGCAATTTCCTTAGCCTCCTGACACCTTATAGATGATGACTATGTGCCTCTTGTCACCACCATAGAAAAGTCTCCTTTGAGACCATTTAAACCCCCTGACCACAGCCCAGGGCTACCCCAAGAACACTCATGGTACGATTCCACCTGTATTTCCTAGGGGCAGAATTAATCTCTGGTTTCGATTTCAGTCTACCGTGGAGATCTGTGTCTATATATTACCTGCCAACCTCAGTGCCAGGTAATATTGGACTTAGAGAAGATTTGGCCATTCAGTCAATGCCCATAGCCCTTCACAGCCCAGTGACAAGACCAAGGTCAGCTGGTAGCCGCGGTGCCGAGGCCTGGCCAGGCACAAGGATTATAGCCACAAGAGGACATAAATTATAGTAGCCAGAGTTCTCAAAGTTCTCAAGTTGTTTTTAAGAGGAAAAAATATCTGGCCATTTTAGAGATGAAATTTGCTTAAGGGTATGAGACACACACTCACATCCTCTAAGGTTTAAACAAGGAAAGCCACAGCGGGACCCCCAGGATACAGGGTTGACCCTAGCTCTACCCTCAGTAGCTGAGCCGCCAGGCTCACCTTAGTTTCCACGCTTCAGTTTCTCCCTGTGAGATGGGTAGACACCGATTGTCAAATCCATGGGGTTTAGAGTCAGAAACAAACCCCTGGGTGTGCTTGTGGGGGTGACCCTGGATTGAGCCAGCACCAGTCTCTGGGCTGGGGTTCTGGGCTGGAAAGGAGAAGGTGAGCCCAGCACCAGAGCTCATCTCTTTGCTTCCTGGCAGTGGATGTCATGTGACCAGCTGTGTCCTGCCTGACTGTGGATGTGTGGTCAGCTGCATCAGGCTGTTGTGAGGGACTGTACTTTAAAACACTAAGCCAAGGTAATTCTTTCCTTCCTGAAGTTGCTTCTGTCAAGTGTTTTGATGTGGTAATGAGAGGAGTAACTAACACACACAGACAGCTCTGAGGTAGCAGCCTGACTTCTCATGCCGCACATGCCTGGAGGCAGGGAGCCGTGACTTCAGAAGGACGTTAGTACCACATCTTCTACCCTTGGCCCTGCAATGTGGCCATCCTAATGCTCTGCACACCTTAAGGGCCCGCACCCTGAAACTTTTCTCAGGTAATCACACTGCAAGTCCCAGTGGCTGGGAAAGACTCAGAGCTAGGGTTCCAGCCTCAGGAAAGCCATGCCAGTCAGGCAGAATGCTGGCCATTGCTGCATGTTGTTCCTTGGGAAATGGCAGTACCACAAGGGTGACATCATCAGGCAGGTGGTGGACAGTAAGTGGTGAGCAGTGGGAGATAGGCAGTGGGTGGTAGGCACTGGTCAATGGGCATAGGCTGGGATGGTAGATAACGGGATGGGCAGTGGATGAAATTGTGGGTGATGGGCAGAGGGTGGTGGGCAGTGGGCATTAGGTAATGAGCCAGGAGCACTGAAATTGCTGTGCTAACTGACAGCGTAGTTTATCTGGAAGCCTTTCTAACCGGCAGGTAGGAAGACTGTTCTGACCCTACAGCAAAACGCACAGATGCTGCTGCTGGAGCTTTCAGTTAACCAAAACGAAACTACCTCCGCCCATCCGCACCCCAAGTGCCCAGATGTGCTGAGAAGCCTCCTTGCAGGAAGTGACATCCATCGCATGTATTCACAGCTGTGAGCTGCAGACTGGTTCTGTGAGCTTCAGGTGCTTGTCACCTGCCCAGGCTGGCCCCCACAGGTCACAGGTTAGTGCTAAGTAGCCACAGCTGAGCTGTGCCTCTGAATCGCCTGCTCTCATCTGCTTAGATAATGGTCGGAAGCTGCCACTAAAACATTTCTAAGTGATTGCTCGTGGATCACCCCCCCTCGCCCTGTTCGTCTCTCCGGCGACACACTTTTTGTCTTTTGTGCAGTGGCAGTTGGAGAATTGGGTCGTGATGTGCACAGGGCTTTGGCAAGAAAAAAAGTGTTTTAATAGACTTGCCATTTAGCATCCCATATTTCCAGGCCTTGGACAAAATGAAGCTTATTACAGGTTGGAAATGGGAAACTTACAGGAGAGCAGGGCCAGTGTAGACGGCCAGTCTCAGTGTCACCAGATGTCCCTCCCTATAAGTACTCTTGGGTCTTGTCTCTAGGCTTATGGGCATATGCAACTGTGTGGACCAGGGTGTGGACCTGGGTGATTCGGGCAGTCTGTTGTGTCACCAAGCATGCAGGTATGAAGAATCCCTCAGCAGGCAGCTGCTGACCAGCTTTCTGGTGGCAGGAAAGGGGCCTGGTTTTTCCTCAGGACCTCTGGTCATTGCTCAGAGCCAGCTGACCTGCTTGGGTCCCTGGATGCACAGTGGCTCACCCAGAACTTCCGTGAAGGGAAGAATAAGATGAAGGTGGAGGATGAGAGGCGCCACTCCCTGTCACATGCCAGTTCAGAGCCTCAGAGTGCCATCTTTGGAGAGCAGGAAGGACCCTCACGTGGTTCTCTGGGAACCAGCAACCAATGGGATGGGGTTGCCCAGGGTCTCAGAGAACCCAGCTTTCTACTCCTGGGCATACACTTAAGGACTCTGTACTCACACAGAGATACCCACACACTCATGTTTGTGCTCGTACCAGTCACGCTGTCCAGGAAATGAAGACCACTTAGATGTCCATCAACAGATGAAGGAGGGAAAGAAGAGAAGAGCGGCACACACAATGGAATAGTATTCCGCCGTAAGGAAGGACGAAATCACGACATATGCAGGAAAATTGTCGCAGCTGAAAGTCATTGCTAAGTGAAGAATTTCAGACTAAATGGATGAATACTGAAGTCTTTCTCTCATATGAGTGTGTGTGTGTGTGTGTGTGTGTGTGATAGAATACTACAATAATATATATTCTTGGAGATGGCATGCCCCCCCCATGCCAATGGCTGGTATAGAGATGGATGTCTGGCTGGGTGACCAGGCATGGTTTATTGTCACTAGGAGATTGTCTATGCCCCTCAGTGACAGAAGATGGTGTGTGTACTCCTGGGGACCATGTTGCTTCTGTTGGCACACAGATACAGCTGTGTAGACTGCTGAGATAATGCATGGCAGCTTTTCCCCAGTCTTGGAATGACAGAGTTCTTAAATGATTGTGTTTAGGATGGGGCTTCTATTCTAGAAGTATTTTAGGTATGCATAGAAACTGTGGTGATGGCAGGGACATGTAAGGACAGTGGCTTGTAAGGACTGAGAGGCCCTTAGACCCTGCCAAGGCCTCTGCTGCCCACACATCCCCTTAGTGTCCCATGGTCCATGGCTGTCACAACAGATGCTCAGATGTCATTGTGCTGTGGCTCACAGCAGTCCGCATATGGCACTTCCCCTGAGGTCCCTTATCTGTCTGGGGCCACATCAGAACCTCTCATATCTCCTTCGGCTCCCCTCATCTATAAACGCTTCTCAGATTCTCCTTGTTTTTAGTGGCCTTTAGGATTTGCTGAAAGTGGTCAGGAGTTTTGCAGAATATGCCACATATTTTTAAGTGTGCCACCATTTGGGTTTTGAACACAAAAGCTGGTCTCGGAGTCAGGAGAGGTTGCCCGTGAGCTAGCACTCCCTAAACTGCCTTAGGATGTAGGAAGCCAGCACTGGGGGAGACCCAGGCTGCCTTGGCGCCCTTCTCTGTGCAATCCAAATCTCATTTGTATCCCTGGAAGAACTAAAAGTAACTGTATCCAATGGCAAAACTGAGGCTGAGGAAAGGAAGTGAGTCCCAAGCTCTCCAAAGACACCGCCATCATCAGGCTGGCTCTGCCGGCCTCTACAGCTATCCAGGCTTTGGAAATGTTACAGTTGGATAACATGTATCTGTTTGTAAGCATCTCTCTGTGAATTTATTTTTAGTTGTTGCACTTAATTCGAGAAATACTCCCCGCCCCCCAAACAGGCACAATATGTTGCACAATATGTAACTTAAGAAAGGGTTCCCTGAATTTTCACTGTGGTCCCATTTCCTTAGCCCTGCATGGAGACCTAGGGAAAGCACCCAGGTCCTTGAGTGGGGCCTCCTGCGGGGTGCCTGGGCCTCGCCGGGTTGAGATTTCTAAAGATCCCCGAGAGCCTGTGTATCACTATTCTCCTCTAAGTAGCTTCATCCCCCTCCCCAGCCCCAGCAGAGATAGCTGGGATTGACAAAGCCCTCCCAGGGCACCTAGAGCTCCTTCCTGCATCACCGAGGTCACGGCACCCAGGTGGACCTTACACCAGCAGCTGATCCTCTGTGTGTCACTTCCCCCACCCTCTCGAGGGGACATCTACAACGTCACTGAGAGTAAAGCTGTCAGGGCCTAGTGTGTGCCAGGCACATGGGTACTGACTGGCTTCTTTGACTTACTGAGTTAGTCAGATGGAAGCTTCATCTCTTCATAAGGGCGGAAGAAAAAATAATAATAAAGATTCAGCATAACACGATCAAAGGCTTCTTCTCTCAAATTTCTTTACTAGACAAACTCAGAAAGCCAGCTGCTGCTGGAACCAGATCACTGGTGGGGAAGCACATGGATGGAGGACCGTGTGAGAGACTGCTCCGTTGAAACATTTATCTTGCATTCACAATGTCCTGCATTTGAGGCTAAGCTATTACTGTAATTGGATTTTAATAAGGCCAGAGAATTGTCTAGAGCTTTGCTTGCTGCCTGCACCAATGTGAGGACAAGAGGCCTGCTCTGTGCCACTCTCTCCAACTGTGCGAGTTGCCTAGCTCAGACCTCTTGCAAAGATTCACTTCTGTTGCTATGCACGGCCTCTTCGCTCCCCACACCGCAGTGTCCTGCACAGTCATGAACAGTGGCCATAAAGCCACATTAGTAACTCGTATGGGGGATGAACGATTCTGACGTCTGTACAGTGGGAGGCTGCTTTATGATACTTTAATTGCAGCTTGTAATTCAAACTACACATTTTGAGGCTGTCCCTGGACTTCTAATGAGCCAGGCAGACTTCTGTGCCTCTGGAAACCCTCCTCAGCCTCTCCAAAGACTTTCTCATGCTTAGCAAGGAGGAGGGGAAAAAGTATGGAAGATCCATGTGGCTTCTGGAGTGCCACTGTGTGATGCCTGAACCCAACCTTGGGTTAGGAGTCTCTGACTCTTTCTCCCCGTGTCCTTTTCTTACACACCTTTAGTATGCCCAGCGCGACAGAGGAGAGCAGAAGCAGCCCGCCCGCGGCCTGGTGGCTGCCTATCCCCTGGTCCGCATTCACACCGCAGGAAGTCCAGGCCCACACCCTGCGCTCTGGGTGTTTGTTACCCCAGGTAGGAGCAAGGGGAGCCAGGACTTGGGGCATTGCTTCAGAGTTGGCTGCTCCCTTGATTGTGCCCAGATTTTCCAGTGGCCATGTCCTGCCCTCGTCCCAGCAGATAACCAACAGAGGCTGCCTCCATTTTCCTCATCGATGATTCATTCCCAACCCAATATTAGATTTTTTTTTGAGACAGGCTCATATGTAGCCCCAGGTGGCCTCAAATTCCATGTGTGGCTGTGGATAGTCTTTAACTTCCAATCCTGCTGCCCCCACCTCCCAAATGCTGAGATTATAGGCAAGCATCACCATGTCCAGGGATCTGCGCAAGCTAGACAAGCACTCTGCCTTCTGAGCTCCATCCCCACCAAACACCTTCCCAGAGTCCAATGAACCATCATGGATTCCCACAGTGCCCACCCTCTTTACTCCCCTCTGGACATAGCTGGCCATGGCCCTGCCTGCCAGGAGACATGTCTCTTCACCCTAACATCACGGACCTGCCTTGCACCATATAAATGAAAACAGCCAAGAACTGGAAAGCAGTTTCCACAAGAAAAACAGCCCAAGCCCATATCCTAAGCAAAAGCAGTAAGACATTGAGTGTGCCAGGGAAGAACACCGTCCCTGACGCTGGCCTCGCCAGGGCTTCCTCGCCCCACCGGGAGAGGGGGCCGGGCCACAGCTTCCGTGTTGTTTTGCCTTGTGCCACGTTAAGTCATATACTTCTGAACCAAGCCCTTGGACAGGGGCAGACAGTGTGATGTGAGGATGGAGAGGGCCGGGAACAGGGTTTTGTGACTGCCTTTGTTGAGATCAAGGGACGTCACCACTCAGAGACTGGGGAGGACCCAGCGTAATTAACTGTGTCACTGGTTCCAATTAGACCATTAGTTAGATTTATCCATGACAAGTACACACAGCTGCCACATTGGCCCCGTGCCTGGGGATCTGAGGAGAGGACAAAGTTCAGGGGGTTCGGGGACCAGAATCTGGGGTCCTCTAGATGCTTCTGCTTGTTTCCACTTGGCAGGAGTGGACCTCTTCTGTACCATGTGGACTTTTTTTCTGGTCTGCCTCTAGGGCTGGGGTGGGATTTGGGATGTTGCTGAGCTCTCTGGGCCTCCATTTCCCCATCTGAAACAGTGAGGTCCACATACATTGGCTGTGGATCCCGTGAGCTGCTGGGAAGGGAGGTCTTTGTCACTGTCAGTGACCTCAGATCGATGTCTGTCTCTATTCACAGATGTCCCTCAGTGCTACCAGCATGGCAGAACAGGGGCTCCCCTCTCCACCCTGTCAATGTCGAGATGAGGCTGCTTTAGGGGGTTGTCTGGCTTCTTTCTGAAGGGCATCAAACAGCACAGCATCCTTCACTAGCAAGCCGCTCTAGAATAGTGACCATCAGAATACTTCCGGATGCTTCCCAGCGCCCCTGTTGATTCACTACTAGCTCCATATTAAAGCGAGAATACCCAAACGCCACCACAGATAACTCACCGATGGCAATCAACTCCAGACAGAGCCTATGGACTTCCCTGGCATCAGGTGACGTCAGGGGACAATATAACCCAAGGCATGGAGACTGCACAGCTAGTAGGCTCTCTCTGAGAGAGGAATCTGTAGTATCAAGACAGCTTGAGGCAACACAGTCACGGGTGTTTTGGAGAGAACCCCAGATGTCGGCCCTGTGAGTGTCCCTCCCTGGTGATAGCCTAGGATAGGTTCTACTCAGCGATCTCACCTGGGCCATGATCCCGGAGGCCCTGAGATGTGTACGCCCTTCTGATCACCTGTTGATAACACAGCCCCGATGGCAGGGTGCAGGCACTATGATCGATCGGATGCAAGCGCACAGTGTCAGAAAGCAGTGGCATGTGGACGAGACTTCAATCCTCAGAGCTCAAGCAGACAGCAAGTGTCTCTAGGATGCACCCCTGGGTGCTCTTGGCCAACCTGCTCGCGTTGGATTTATCTAGCTAAGGTGAGCCACAGACAGATCAAGCAGCTAAACACTTGTTTATCATGAGTGCAGTGCCAGCACAGGACTGAAATAAAAGACAGCTTTGCTCACATGACCCAGATTACTTGCCTAGATGGAAAGAAAATGGCCAGTAAGTGTGATATGCCTCCTCACACTTTAGACTTGCCTCAGGCTACTTTCCAAGCTTGCATCCAGGATCAGGAACAGCTTGCGACAGGTGACACATGACCCACATTCTTTCATAAGGGTGAGGATCCTCTGCAGACCCCAGCTTTTGTAACACTAAGCACCACTCTCTGGGCCGCTTTACCAGAAGAAACCTAGGGTGCTCAGTGGACTCGCTTTTATGATGTCTTCCTTTGTCCACATCTCCAACATTTGGGTCAAGGTCTACACACTAGAAAATCTGGTGCCATACAGGAGCACGTACCTGTCTGGTGCACTCCCCCCACCTGGCCCTGCGTGACACTGCACTCTGCCTGCACTGAGTTGTCTCCTTTCGCCATAGGACTCTAACCATCATACACATCTGAACCCCTCCTTCCTGGGTGTCAGCTGTCACCCCAGAACCTTGCAGGCCAATTTCAGGTTATGTAACATGATAGCAGGCGTTATGTTCAGGTCTTATCAATGTTTCTATCTTCATGGTGCTCTAGGGTCTCCCCAGACTCCCCAATCACTGGGCAACCGTTAGGGCCAAGGTCTCAGTAAACCAAGTTAGAACACCATGATTGCCTTATGAAATAAATGGAACAGGCAACCACAGGGGACCCTCCCTGGGTTTTCTCCAGAAATGGCAAGAGTGTGTGGTTCATTAAGGCAGTGTCTTTAGTTTAGAAAATACAGTTTAGAATATTATTATGGCGCATGGTATTTCCAGTATGACTAAATTCTGTCAGGAACAACAACAACAACACCTCCAAAACAAGGAAAGAAAGTAATGATGTGCCACACCAGCCCCAGTGGAGACAGTGTAGCAATGGCTGAGAGAAATCTCAATGGCTATCTGTCCAGAGGTTCGCACCACATGTGGTTATGCCTCCTGGGGAAAAGTGGTTCAGGTCCCTGCAGGTGCTTGCTTGGCTGGCTGTTTGGAACGGGTGCTAGATGTGCTTTGTGCTATAATAACAATATTGCCTTTTATTCATGGATATTTTAGCCTGTAGCTCCACTAGTAATTCAGGGATGCCTAGAGAACACTTAGATAGAGTTTTAGGAACTGAAAGAGATACAGATCAGCAGTCAATAGATGGGTATTGCCCTCTGTGCCTTCAGATACAGATCCTAAGGCGCCAGTGTGACTTCAGATGGCAGCCAGGGCCTGATAAATCAATTAGAGCTAAGGCTGTAGGAAGCAGCCCACAATGAGACCCTGCCTGTAATTAGCCCGCCCACAACAAACCTGCTATGGGGTTCTAATTTGGGATCTTAGGACCCCTAAATCAACACTATAAAAGTTTACTATCCGGAGACAAAGATTATTCTCTAAACTCAACAAATCAAATCTCTGATACACTGACCACAAGAAGGCCAAAATAAACAGAGGCTCCCAATTATGCACTTGCTTAGAAGTATTTATGATCTCAAACTTCAAAGGGAATTGCTGATATCTATAGAATGCCTGTTTATCTTTAAACTGTGACCAAAGATCTGTTCTTTGAACTCTCTGTATAAAAACCTGATATTTTGAAGTAAACTTTGCAGCAGTTTGCAAACCTCCTCAGGTGTGTTTGTGTCTGTCTGTCAAGCCGAAGCCACTCCTGACCTGGTCATCCGAGTCTTGGTCTCCACGCAGACCTGTTACCCACTGAGCAGTCTGCGGCAGTGATGCTATATTTTGTGATTATTTTGACTGCATCTACCTGTGACCACTAGGAAGCTTACACCATGCTCGGGAAGGTCACATGGCACTCAGGTTGTGGGGCACATGCCTCTATAACATGTCTGTCATCAATCCTTCTGGTTGCACATGTCTTTCAAGGCACAAGGTGGGTGTGGCTGAGCTAACATCACGGCTGTGGGAACACTAGATGGCTTGGCTTTTTCTTTCAGATAATATCATAATTTTACCATAAGCCATGCAATACAAGGGTTGTAGCTATGGTTTTCACACACAACCAACTATAAAGGGGCACTTCTCACCCACACAAGTGACATCTCACAGTCTTCTTTCCACTAGACAGGGAGATTCCTCAAGTGTTTGCAATAATTCCTTTAACCATGAAATCTACCCAACCAGTTGTGGCAAACCAAAAGACCCATGGCAGCCTGATCAGCAGCGTCAGACACCAGCTTGTGGGAGTAGAAACAGATACCGTGGAACGTGTCAACACGGAGGTGTCCATATCACCCTCGGGGACAGAACCAGCTCCATCCCTAGGCTGCTGGCAGATTAAAAATTTCCTCATAGGGACAGCAGGTTTTGAACCATTGAAACTCCATGTTCTGCCGCATTTAGGCCACTCGGACTCTACTGGAGCCCTCTAATCACGTGGTGTGTGAGCTTCCCAAGACCGGAAAGTCCATAGCAATTACCTTTTGTGATTCACTGTTTAGCTATTTCATCCTTACCCCTTCATTCATTTGTACTTGTTAGACCAAAATATAAAAAGAGATGCCATGATAGACTTGGAAAATGTAACCCACATCCCTCACACACAGACCAAGGCTCATCGGCCTATAGATGCAGTGCGAGGGAGGGGGTGGCTCTTACTGTACACGGGGTCTTCACTCAGACATCTCTGAAGGCAGGAAATGGAAGGAATATTTCTTGATGCTGTGACAGCCAGTACAGACACACATATGCCCAACTTTAGCTGCGAATCACTTACCTAGAAACAAGAGGAAAGTTTCGTGAGTAGGGTGAAGGGTTTCTCACATCGAATTCCTGCCCTAGTTACTTCCTGTTGCAGTCATAAACTCCAGTACCAAAACCAGCTTGTGGGGAAAGCAGTTTATTTGGCTTCCAGATTACAACTGGTCATTAAGGAAAGCCAAAGCAGGAGCTTGAAGCAGAGACTACAGAGGAACGTCTCTGACTGGCTTGCTGCCTCTGACTTGTGTTCAGCCGCCCTCCCAATCCTCCCCTCCTAGTCCATTTTCCCAGTTTCCTCCTTCCCATCCCCCAGTCCCCTCCTCTCCTCTCCTGTCTCCATCCAGGAAAGGTCAGGTGTCTTATCAATATCAATAAAACATGACATACCAAGCTGCAGTAAAACTAAGCACCTCCCCTCATATTAAGGCTAGGCAAGGTGACCCAGTATGAGAAGTAGGGTTCCAAAATCCAGTAAAAGAGTCAGAGGCATCCCCTGTTCACACTGTTAGGAGTCCTACAAGAAAACCAAGCTATACAACTGTAACAAATGCAGATGGCCTAGGTCAGTTCAGTCTCTGAGAGCTCCCATGAGCCCAGTTAGTTGACTGTATGAGTCTTCCCGTGGTGTCCTTGACCCCTCTGGTTTCTGTAGTCCTTTCTCCTCCACCTCCTCCACAGGATTCTCAAACTCTGCCTAATGTTTGACTGTTCATCTCTGCATCTGCCTCCATCAGTTGCTGGACGACACCTCTCTGATGACAATTGGGTCAGGCACCAATCTGGCCACAGAAATGGCCAGTTCAGACTATGTATCCACTATCGCTACCCCTGCGTGGTCCCAACAAATGGGCTAGGTCCTCCCGAGTCCACTCATCATCAAGAAGACGCCCACAGGCTGCCTCACTGGGCAGTCTGACTCAGGAAGATCTTCATTGAGGTTTCCTCTTTGCAGAATACTCTAAGTTTGCGTCTAGTTGTCACCTGAAACTGGGACTGTCCTAATGAGTGAGGTCTGACCCTTGCTGTACCTGACTACTATTCTGACACTTCTTTGTTTTTGGAGACAGGGTCTCACTATGTAACCTTAGCTGACCTAGAACTCACTATGCAGTCCAGGCTGGCCTCAAACTCATAGAGGCCAGCCCGTCTCTGCCTCTCCAGGGCTGGGGTCAAAGGTGTGCTCAGACTGACACCATTTTAATCTCCACACTGTGTCACTATAGATGTGACCATACCTTACATCATCATGAGGCCACATAGAGACAAGTACTCAAAGGTTTTGGGGCTCAGAAAGAGTGAAAGAGCCCAGTTAGAGGCACCATGTTCCGTCCTGTGACTTCAGCCAGGCCTCCTCGGCCTCATCGTTCACCTACCAGGGCTCTCAACGGCAAACAACAGCGGGGAAAATGCCGAAGACCTTCAGCATCTCCTGAGTGGTCCCAGCTCCGCTCATCTTGCTTTTCCCAGGGCCTTTCTTTCCGTCCCCTTTAAACTGCTCTTCTGCATCAGGACCAGCACAATCATTTCCAGTCTAAACTATCTCCTCCCACAGCCTGGGGCGTGATGCTACCTGCAGTCCAGCCACAGTGCAGCACAGAGCAGAAGCAAATGGAACCTGGGGAGGGTTCGGAAGAGCTGACTCTGAAAGGAAATAGTTGACTGCTTATGAGGAAGGGTTCCACCCACATCATTAGTGTTGTTCCCGATGGACACAGCAGAAGCAATCATGCTGCCAAGACAGCTAAGAGGCAATCCTGCCACCACGACAGCTAAGTGTCCAGACTGTAAAGAATGTGCCCCCTTACCCTGTGCCAGGTGAGTTCACGTGGCTGCCAGAGTATGTGCATTTCCTGGACCTGATATTCCCCCCAATAGTTTTCCACTCAAGGCTCACTCTGGATTCTACACCTTGAGGCAGAGGCAGAAGCCTTTTGTAGATCAGGGGAGGGACTTTGGAAAGTCTGAAGATGAAGCTTAGAGAAAGCTTAGGGACCTATTCACTTTTAGTGGGTGACTTTCCTGCAGGCTCAGAATAAGAAGCTCCTGGTAGACATGTGACCAAGAATGATTGGACGGCATGGTTTCCGGTGGAGTGAGGGTTGTCAGGGATCAGAGCATGAACAAGAATGATTGGACGGCATGGTTTCCCGTGGAGTGAGGGTTGTCAGGGATCAGAGCAGAGTCCATCCTGGCAACTAACTTATCAGCATCTTCCCTATGGCTAGACAGTTTAGGCGAGGCTGGGTTTTAAGACAAAAGATTAATTAGGCAGATACAATTTCAAGATGGTGAGCATTCAGAATGTGGTGTGGTCGCTGCTAGCTGCTTTTGACCAAGCTTGTAGTGAGATGGGATAAGAAAGAGCAGAGCTGAAAGACCCGGAGAAAAAAATAGACAAGGTTCAACTCATCCAGGAAAGAAGGGATTTAGTGTTCGACATGGAGGGGATGGTGGTTAGATACCTTGAGGAACTGCCAGAACTGGCCCAACCACACCCTTACGGCCTTGATGCTCTTCTGGGCCACCTTATACATGTCACAGGGACACCCTGGGCTCAGCCACTGATGACAGTTTTGCCAGTCTCAGAATGTCACAGTCACAGGGTGGTGGAGGCGTCTACCCAGATCTCAGAGGAGGGTCTGGGGGACCAGGAAGCCTGTGGCACACTCTGAGGGGGCCATCTGTGAAGCTCTGATAGTGGATGGAGACTTTGGTTCTCTGTCAGGAGGAGATCCACAGGTCAAGGGTGGAGTGAGTCTAGGAGAGAAGGTGTATGAGCTACAAATAGCAAGGGTGTGGGGCTACGGCTTGCATCACCATCCCATGCGTCTTGGCTAGAGGATCTGGGGCTACAAGGTGGGGTTTTTCCCTGTGGGCATTGGCACTGTTCTTGTTGAGACCCTACCCATTCTGCCCCATTCCCAACCATTCTACCTTAGATGTGTGTTTAAAAAAGTCTCACAGCTAGCAGCTTGCCTTGGGTCTCAGAAGAGACTTTCATCTTGGGGTTCTGAACTCTAGTGGAACTCTTAAGTCTTTAGAGACTTTGGGAAGATGGACTTGAATGCATCTTGTTTTGTGAGATGACCGTGGACCTGTTGGGGCCAGGTGCGGAATGTTACAATTTGAATGTGAAATGCTCCCCATGGGCTTATAAGTTAAGCTTGGTGACCAGGTAATGGTGCTATTCAGGGAGGCTCAGGGACATGAAGAGGTGGGGCCTGCCTGGAGGAGGTAATCACAGGATCGGGTGTTTGAAGATCCACCTGGCATCGACACAGCTCTTTTCCTTTCCAGGATGTGGCAGGGAGACTACAGAATTTCTTCATTTCCCACCTCAATACACACAGAGGAAGGAAAGAGAGAGGGACAGGGGAAGGGGGAGACAGAGGGAGGGGAGGGAGAGGGATGAAGAGAGAGAGAGGGAGAGAGAGAAAGGAAAAGGGAGAGGGGGAGGGAGAGGGAAAGGAGGGAGAAGGAGAGGGATGGAGAGGGGGGGAGAAAGGAACAGGGAAAGGGGTGAGGGAGAGGTAGAAGAAGGAAGAAGGGGAGGGAGAGGGAAGGGGAGGGAGAGGGGGAGGGAAAGGAGGGAGAGGGAGAGAGAACTCAAACTGGGCAGACGCCAGTGAGATGGGACCTCAAGTTTACATTTCTCTCCAGCGCCATGACTTAGAATTTTAATGAGCGCGTCCCGTGGACTCTGCTCCCAGTCACGTATTTTAGTTCAGTCTGCAATTCCAGATGCGAAAGTGAGTAATGACTTTATAATCTGTAATTACCGTGTCCGAGTCCTCCTCGGCATGCACCCCTTCTTTCATTACTGCCATATACCCCATTAAAAATTTAATTTCCATTTGAGAACACTGCCTGTTGTATTTCCATTACTTGACAGACACAACAGATTATTGACACATGCACCCATACTGAAGCCGAGGGGCCTCCCAAAGCACCCCGATGCCACCCCTTCCTGAGGATACCCCCACAGTTCCCGATCAGACAGACAATCGACTGTTCTCATGTTGATGGCTGTTGTCTTAGCAACAAGAGCCATCAGATGTTAACAATAACGATTCTAAGGGCTCAGTCAAGGACTTGGAGACATGGACGTTGTGCCCACCACCCTTCTGAGTGTTCCTGGTAGAGGCCTCGCGGACCCTGGGAACCTGGCTAGAGTACCGAGGTTTGGGCGAAGCTTAGCCAAGGTCGCTGGAAGGAGCTCAGCCTGGGCCTGGGTGAAGTCAGAGTAGGTCCCATCTGGGTTTCCACCACTGAACCTAAAGCCTTGCTTGAAGCTCGTGGGAGTGGTGACATGTTGACGGGCGGCTGTTGCAGAGTCCTGACTACCCTGAGCTGTAGGCATTCCTGTGAGCCCCACGTGATGGGTATGTTACACGTCTGTAGGATAAGATCCCAGGTTGGTCTTGCAGACAAGACTTAAAGCAATTGGGCTCAGATATACAACTGGTCACCCACTGACTTTTCTTTGTGGCTCAGCACACCATGCACCCTTTAAAGAGCGGGTGTAAAGATAATGTGTCTGAAGAGGAACAAGTTAGCCGCACCTCCGGGGTTCCTGTGTGCTGGGGAGGCGCCCTTCACAGCCCTAAGAAACCTAACGGCCAGGACCAGAGCAGAAGTATTCAGATCTTAGGTAGAGAAAGGACCTGGCAAAGGGAGAGGCATGGGCTTTGCCAACCGTGCTCATGAGACCCTTGGTGTGAACAGCTATGAGCCCAAGCATAGATGTGCCCGCCATGAACGACAAAATTCATCTGTGAAGACGTGGCTACCGTAGTTGCAGCAGTTTAAAGGGGCCCTAGATGCCTGCTACTCCTGTTTGGTCTGTGTGGATCAGCCCAGCCCGTGCTGCCTCTCCAGTCATGCTAGGCTGTGCAAGCTGGGGTTCCGTCTGTCCTGGAGCCCTGCTCAGATTGGCCACTCCACCCTCTCTAACTGCTCAAGACTCTCGTGCAATGAGTATTCTCTCTTGGAGGGAGCTCTTTCAGAGAAGCCGGGGACTTAACCACGGGCGGCCACCACCTCCCTTACAGAAATGGAGATGAGTAGTAGACACCGTTAAAGTGCACACCACGGTATCACACACCTGTAACGCCAGAGCGCTATACTTCCTAATTAGCCTGTGGGGTCTTTTGCCAGCCTCTCTCTAGAACATGAGCTGTGGCCTTGGTCCTGTTTCCTGATCACAGTTCTTCTCCTAGGACCCGCCATACACGTACTGTGTGGCTATGAGTTTGCATGCACAGGCCAGCGGATGTCCCCTCCACTGCCTTTGAAGTCAAATGGTCTACGTCAGGCTCAGCAGGGGATGTGCCGTGGGTGACTCGCTGGAACAGTAGGTGTGGTGGTGTCTGGCTCCCTTCCCATGTGAATCCCACACGTCCAACCCTGTCCTGTTGCTCCCAGCATTAGTGGGGGCTCTTTAGGCTTTCTGCCAACTCCAGTTTCCCCAGTGTGCACAGCTCTGGGTTCCCAGCAGGTGGCGGATGTCCATTAACAAGAAATGATGCGTGTGTGTATGTGCATGCATGCATGCATGTGTGTGTGTGTGCGTGCGTGCATGCGTGTGTGCTCATGTGTGTAAGTGTGCGTGTTTGCCTGTGTGCACGTATGTGAGTGTGTGAGTGTGTGTGTGTGCATTCATGCATGCGTGTGCATGCGTGTGTGTGCATGCATGCTGCGTGCATGAGTGTGAGTGTGTGAGTGTGCACATGGGCATGCAGAATTGTACGCATGCAGATGTCCATGAGCTTAACTTAGGTGCTGTTCCTCGAGTGTCACCTGACGGCTATTTATGCCAACTTGAGTGGCAAGGGATGGCTTTCCCTGCTGCAGACAGAGCTGCCATGTAAGCCCCGCCCCTAGAGGCTTCTGGCGTCTGACCCCTTGAGGCACGTGAGCAGGCCTTGGCTGAGGAGCTCAACAGGAAAGCACCCACGCTCCAGGAGCTGCAACGGCCAGGCTGTGCCCCCCACCCCATACTTCCCCAGTGGCCCAAACTGCTCTTCTCAGCCCCTGAGGTAGAAAGGTCACCAGCCCCCATCCTGAGGAAACAATCCCACCAGTCCCTGAGCTGGCCGTAAGGTCAGGACACCTCAACTCCAGGCTACCCTAGAGAGCCCTGCCCACAGGTGCTCTGCTGCTTCCTCCTGAGCACGGACAGCCACTCGCATGGGTTTTCCCCTCCCAATAAATCTCTTGCATGCGGTTTGTTGTGTGGTGTGACTGTGTGGTGTGACTGCTTGTGTGTGATGTGACTGTGTGTGGTGTGACTGCCTGTGTGTGATGTGACTGTGTGATGTGTGACTGTGTGTGGTGTGACTGTGTGGTGTGACTGACTGTGTGTGGTGTGACTGTGTGTGGTGTGACTGACTGTGTGATGTGACTGTGTGATGTGTGACTGTGTGTGGTGTGACTGTGTGGTGTGACTGACTGTGTGTGGTGTGACTGTGTGTGGTGTGACTGTGTGTGGTGTGACTGACTGTGTGTGGTGTGACTGTGTGTGGTGTGACTGTGTATGGTGTGACTGACTGTGTGTGGTGTGACTGACTGTGTGTGGTGTGACTGACTGTGTGTGGTGTGACTGTGTGTGGTGTGACTGACTGTGTGTGGTGTGACTGACTGTGTGGTGTGACTGACTGTGTGTGGTGTGACTGACTGTGTGTAATGTGACTGACTGTGTGTAATGTGACTGACTGTGGTGTAACTGTGTGGTGTGACTACGTGTAATGTGACTGTGTGTGGTGTGACTGTGTGGTGTGACTGACTGACTGTGTGTTGTGTGACTGTGTGTGGTGTGACTGACTTGGGATCCCGAGCTCACCTCCTGAATCTGGAGATAACACCCTGGGTTCCACTTCCCAGTCTCCCTGCCACCCCCCTTCCCTCTCCATTTCCCCTTCCTGACTGTATTCATCCTCACTCCCTCCCTCCTCACCCTCACCCTCTCCTTCCCTTTCTCCCTCCCTTTCTGCCTCCTCCCCCCTCTGCTCCTTGGCTCCCCAGCAGGCTGGTTTGGGGGGTGATGGAGGGTGAGGATCCAGACTCCTCCAGAAGGGCAAGCCCTGTACAGGAAGCTGTCTCCTTAGGCCCGCCCACCGCTACGCTTTGGTCAGCCCCACTTCCTATACAGGTACAGTCCAGAGCCTAAACCCTCCCCTCCATCAGTGAGTGATTGCCCAGTTAGCTAGAACCACAGCACAGAAAGCAGGGCTCGGCCACTCTCACTAAGCCCTTCCCTGGGCCGTGCTCGGCTGCATGTCTGTTGGAGAAATTCTTAACTGCTATGTAATAAAATCTATTAGAGATTAATTCAAGTCCTTCCACATATAGATTTTTTTTTGTAGATACAGAAGGTTTTAGAAGAATTATTCTCTCACACATATTTTATTAAAAAGCCTGGTGCTAAACATCACTTTTCTTAAAATTACTACCTGCAAGGAAAAAGCTGATTTTGAAAGAAAGAAAGGGGGAGGGGCTCTTCCAGGGAGCCTTCTGCATTGCACCGAGTTGTTTGTTAAGCAGTGAAGGGATAATGGGGAGACAGCACATTTGTTAAATGACAAATCTTCAACTATAAGGATTCATTTATGACTCCTTTTCATAGCACTGTATGGTTTTCTAAATCTATTCAGGGTTATAGATTTTAGAGATTCCCACACAGCATGCGAGAGCAGGGGTGGAGGGAGGCTTGGTTGTTGAGTTCAGAAAGGAAAGGAGGATGGAGCCACACTTGACACAAAACTTCAGAGGACGAAAAACACCACCAAGTGTCCCAGGAATCAGAGCCCATGCCAGAGCCCAGAGGCAAGGCTTAGGAGTAGGCCAGGTTCCCAGCCAGCTCAGCCCTCAGGGAACACCCCTCCAGGGAGCTTCTGGAATCCAGTGCTGTGTGGTGAGCTGTGTCCACTCATTTCCCACCTCTATCTCCATGCAGACAATTAGCAGTGTTCTGTCACCACAGCACACAGGGGGCCTGACTCACCAGGCTGCATTTTCAGGCTTTTTAAGAGGAGCAGGGGCACACACCCAGACAGCTGGCTCTCTCTTAGCCTCTGGAGGACACTGTCCTCCCTGGGAGTCTAGAGCAGTTGGATGCCCCCTCTCTGAAATGGAGCACTCTCCAGGGGTACAGGGGAGCCATCCATCTGAGATCTGAACCCTTGCCCTAGTGTCATACCCCAAAGCAGGGAGAAAGAGGAAGAAGGGGAGACAGAAAGGAAAGGGAGGGACCCTTGGAAGTAAAGTACTGAGGGTGGGCAGGGAAGGTAGAGGGGGAAGGTGGGTGGCAGGGAGTCTGGGACACGGAACCCAGGGAATCATCTCCAGATTTGGGGGTGATGAGTTTCCCACCCTCTCTCAGCTCTCTGCATGGGGGCAACAGTAAAGGAGATGGGGCAGGGATGGGGAGGGGGACGCGGGGACCTGGAGCACTGGAGTGAGAAGTGTAGAGGAAGGATGACTGAGGGCCTGAAGACTGGGTCAGATTTACCACCATGCTGGCCACCCAGCTCCCAGGATGGAGTGGTCCCACTCTCGGGGCTACCTATGTCCCTGAAGGGTACACAAACCCTGGCAGAAGCTCCTGGGAGTGATTCCCACACCAGCCTCTTGGTCCCCTACTTCTAGTTTGTTTACAAAAAAGGGATTTTTTTGTGGACCAATGGAGGATTATCCCCAGGGTGGGGTGGGGTTGCTATACTAGGAGCAAGATTCGGAGACCCCCAGAGCTGCTCCTGAGCCTTAGCCTGGAAGGGAAGCGGGTCTATCAGGAAGGCAGAGTGTAGCACACATGTGGGACCCAGGCTTCCGGGGAGGAGATGTCCAGAGCGAGGCGGGCTTGGAGCTGGGAGCAGGGCCACTCAGCTCCTCCCAGAAGAAGGCGAGGGGAAAATCCATGTCCGGGGCCAGTTCTGGTCTGAAATTTGTCCCTCAGGATGAAGTTTGAGGCTTTAGACTTAGATGCCCAGCTTGGTCACAACCCTGCTACTGGGCAGAAACAACGCAGCAGGCTCCCCCATGGAACCCATGCAGCGTGCTCCAACCTGTCCAGCATGTCCTGACATGTCACCCTTTCTACCCCTGCAATGGTTCCTCCATTGCGCTCACCCCAATGTTTCTGCTCCTTCTGACCCCTTCCACCCTCGAAACTGACTCAAAGCAGGCACGCCAGCACAGCTTTGCCTGGCCGGCCTGCCTACCGTCTGAGCAGGCGGTTTCCTCATCTCTTCTGTGTGTGCCCCCCCCCCACTTCATTTTCCCAGGAGGCAGCTGTCTCTCTCAGTGATTTGTGCTTGGAGGCCCTATGGTGGGTGGCATTGCTTCTGTGTGCTCTGCTGGAGAAATGTCAGCATTGCCGCACAGACCAAAGTGTGGCCAGGTGGTCCCTGAGAAGCACCATTCCGCCCACAAGTGCTATGAAGCAGACTAGGTAAAACCAAACCAAATGAAAGGCTCGCCCAGTATTCAACAGATGAATTATGGGATGGGGGTGGGTGGGTGGAACTAAGACCCCACAGACCACTCTCGGTGGCTCCCCAGTGCCTCAGAGCAGGGAATCTGCCCCTCAAACCCAAGGCCAACGCTACACACAGCTCCTGCTTTTCACTCTGCCACATGTTCCAGCCCTCTAACGTTCACAGCGACCCTCCAGCGTTCGCACACCCTGAGTCTCTCTTGGAGATACACAGGAGGGAAGAAGCCACTTACTTCAAAGATGTAAAATTAAAATAAAAAGGATGCGATGGAGCTCATTAGTATTTGCATGTATCACTTACTGAGGCAATGTGGTTTTAGTGTGTTGAATTAGATACAGTGCATTGCTGTAAATAATTGTACCTGTTTCTTCCACTTTTCTATGTGGCTCCTGGAGACCGTGGTTCTAAGACAACATTTGCTTTCTCTGGGGGAGCTCTTCTTGGTGCAGAGGAGCCTTGGCGCTCTGTGGAGTGCTCCTGCTGCCTGGGAAGCTTGTCTTTTCATCCATACTCTGTTCAAGCTCTCCATTTGGATTTTGGCTTACCTAACATGGCCTCTCCAAAGTCGGCTTCCTCGGCTTTAGCTGTGTGGTTTATAGTTGTCCTTCCCCAAACTCCCTGCCTTGTGTCAATTTTTAGGATTTCAATTTTGTACTTAAAGGTGCTTTTTGTCTTCTGATATTGTTATTCTATGTTGACTTGGTCACTGTTTGCCTGCCCTTCCTCTGCTTCTCCGGGGTAGGTGTCTTCTGTGACATTTTCTTCATAGTATCTCCAATCCCATTTCTGACAGACACATAGCGGGCTATAGGTATAAAAGTCAAAAACCCATAGAATTCTCCTCTGAAAACACCACCACAAACACCAGCAATATAAAGACCATCAACATCAATAATATTGACGCCACCACCAACATCAATATTAGCAGAAAAAAGTCAATACCTCAACATTGATATTTGGTGTTGGTGAGGTCAATATCAATGTTGAGGTATTGACCTACCAAATGGACACCACTAACATCAACATCAGTGCCAACAACCTAAGTATCATCACGGAAAATGTCAATATCGGCATCAAAACATCAACACCATCAACACTGATATATCAACTCCATTATAAGCAGCATCATCAATGCCCCAAATTCCAGCAAGAACTCCATCAACATCAGCATCAATAACACTGACACCCCATCAACAATACTAACACCCACATAAACACAATATCAGTACCACCAAGAACAGGCACACTGACATCAGTTCCACAACCAGCACCAAGACCGTCAACGTCAGCATCAATGACAGACATCAGCAATGCCATTATCACTATACATGCCACCACTACCTGCACCAGTAACGGCAGCAGCACCGATGGCAGCATCACTGCTACCATCATCAGTCCCATCCACCACCATCATCAAAAGCCACCACCGTTAATAAAGCCAACATCACCAGCCCACATTGACACTACCAGTCCCAACCACAAAAACACCAACAGCCCCATCAAAGACAGGGTAAGTGTAGATGGGGTGAGGCAACAGGGGCACAATGGCAACTCATCATAAAGTTTCATCTTGTCCCTTAAGTCTTTATCACAACTAAAAAATAACCTCTGTGTACACACGCATGTGTGTGAGTGTGTGTGTGTGCGCGCATGCATGCATGTGGTATGGTGGGCATGGGGTGGGGGAAGGTCACAGAATATCTCTTTGGAATTGGTTTTTCCTGGCCCCTTGTGGGATACAGGGTTTGAACTCAGATCATGAAGCCTGCACTCCAGCCACTGAGCCATCTTGGTGATACCTTTGCCCAAATTTTGAGCATCATTAATATCCTCTACCTCACAATAGGCTCCCAGTGCCACACAGCTCCACACAACATCCCCTGCTTTTGGCAGGCTCTCGCCTGAGTTTCCCAATGTCTCTGCTCACATCCAGCCTTCTCGGAACACCCACCCTGCAGAAAGTCTGGAGGATGAGCTGTCCTGGTGGTCTTCCTTGGAATGTAGGTCAGGGGTGCCAGAACCCAGTTACAGCCCAACAATAACCTGTGTGTGCAGAACAAGCATGCCTTGTTCTCAGCCTGACTAACCACACAGGACACATCTGAAGACAAGGATGGTGCCCTTGGGCTTTTCCACGTGAAATGAAACAGATGAGTGTGTGTAAAGCCAGTCCCGATTGCTGTGACAAGCAAGGGCTGGTGACACTGTGCTTCTACTGAAGTGAAATGGTGTTGGTGACAAAACTATGTCATCCTTTGACAAGGCACTTCCCAAGGACTCAGGTGGCAGAAGGGTGGTAAACTGTCATTCAGTACAGGTAAGAAATTCTGATTAGTGAGATCTGCCTGGAGTGTGGCCACTCGAATCTTAAACAAATCCCCTGTCATCAGACAATTAAAATAAATCAACCATCCTTGTTAGGCTTTGATTACTCGGAATGCAATTTTGTATTTCCTTAATGATTCTGCGTGTATTTTAAGCTCCGTGATTTAAACCCATCTCACGGCATGCATGCAACCATGTGATGTAGGCAGGCCCGGCTTAGTCCATGGGTGCCTGAAAGAGTGGCATCAGTAGAGCCAGTGCTGATACACAAAAGGCCAGGCAAACAGACATAGTGACAGTCCCTTACGGTATGCTGGGAACAAACGCACTACGGCAAGTGTTTTATATCTGGTGGCACAGACAGCCGGTCCAAACTGCTCTTGTACATCAGCCATCCTCCACTCCCAAAATCCAGGCTTGCCCGCTAAGAAGCGAAGACCTTCTTCCCCAGGCTCAGCTCTGGAATGGGGTATGTCCTGATGTCACTGACTGCTCAAGAGTCAGGTAATTGGCCACATGGTCAGCACCACATCAACTAAGAGGACACAGGAAAGTGAAGGGCAGCCACAGGCAGTCATGCTCATGTAAGTCGCCTGGGTCAAGCTGAAGGCACCACACTCTGCTCGGCTGTTGAGTGTGCCCTGTAAGCCAGAGACACAGAGGTACTGGAAAGGGTGGAGTCTGCAGAGGAAGTGTAGCCTGCAGCCCAACATGTCACATTTAGAGAGTCATCAAAACATCAGCAGTTGCTAGGTGTTGCAATTGATGCTGTGGGGAAATGGTGGCAAATCTCGGTGCAGCAGTGTCACTCAGATGGCCCAAATGTATTCAAGTGTTAAACTCAAGTGTTGCCATCTGGCTTCCACAAGCTTGGGTCTGCATTGGACCTATCACCCTGGCATCTTGCTTTTCTCATAAAGCAGTTGCAAGCGAGACTCAGAAATAAATCTCAACAAAGGCCAAAGTACATCAAGGCTCCAAGGGTCTGTCTGGGAGACCTCATTAGGAGGAAGTCTTAGGAGATGTCTCTTCTGTTGCAGGGACAGATGCTGGATATCCCTCCTCAGAACTATTTATCTGGTCGTTATCTGGGGCAACTCACTACACTGGCTCAGTGGACACCAGCTTAGTTAGGTCCCACTGCTGGCAAAGTCCAGAACCTAAGTAGTGTAAAGTCACATTGACATTATCATTTTGCACTCACTCCTCATATGTCAGTGCTGGTTAGTCTCCGGTAAACATCTCCCCATCTTCCAATATTTCTGTTAATTTTAAGTAACTACCCTTAGCCTTACGATCACTCCAGCTCTGTCTACAATAGACATATCTGTGACCCTAGGTATTTTAGGTTAGTCAGTTTATTTTATTTTTTTATCTTTAATGTGCCCATTCATTTGGAAATGTAATGTATTTCATGTGTGGCTCTGGGACACTTCATTGTCATCTCGGAGACTCAGCTGGATATCTCACATCTGCTCTAGGAGGCTTCTGGGTACTGAATTCTCACCCACACAGGCTATCTTGTGACACAAGCCTGTTTTTGCATTGCTATGACAGGATGTGTGACAGGAACATAGAGAGGGAGGGTTTATTTTGTCTCAGTCTCAGAGGGTTTCGGTCCATCATGGCGGGGAGGCAGGGTGGAGCAGGTAAGCTCATGGCAGTGTGAGTGGGCTGGGGAAAGCAGCTTTTCACATCATGGAGGACCAGGGAGGTGAAGAGTGAGCCAGGAAGCAGGCTGGGCTAACAGCTTTGAAGTCCACTCTTAGTGCGAACTTCTACCAGCCATGCCAACCTCATAAAAAGTCCACAGCTTCTCACAATGGCACTATCAGCTAGGGAACAATTATTGGAGATGCAAGCCTCCAGGGCAGACTCCCCAGATTCAAGTCATAACCCTGCATTGGCTTCAGCACCCATCTATCAACCCCTTCAGTCCTTCCCACCAACCTATCAGAGCAGGCCACCCCCCCATCAACCTATCAGAGCAGGCCACCCCCCCATCCCATCAACCTATCAGAGCAGGCCACCCCAGAGATGTCATCAGGAAAGCCACCAGCAATTTCACTATTTATGGTTGGTTCCTAATGCCAAAGGCCCATGGAGTGAGCATTGTTCCTGACGAACCATGGCTGCACACATCTTCCGTGTGTCTGCTGAAGGGCTTTGTCCACGCCAGCAAACTGAACCTCATCCCCAGCCCTCTGACAGCTTATAAAAAACTTCACTTATTTTATGAATATGAGCGTTTAGCTTGCATATATGTATGCATATCACACGTGAGCTATGTCTATGGAGGCAAGCAGAGGACATTTGATCCCCTGAAATTACAGACAACTGAGAGTTGCCTTGTGGGTGCTGGGAACTGAACCCAGGTTCGCTATAATAGAGCAGCAGGCTCTCTAACTACTAAGCTCTTTCTGCAGTCCAGAGAGTTAGCGTTGCTCCCCCCGAATGCTCTATGAATGGCGGCCCTCTGAAAGAAGCACTGTTGGGCACAGCTTCCTTCAGTGATTTCAAGGCGCCTTCCTGAGCTGTGCTCCACCAGCTCTGCCTCAGTTCGATCATTCACATATGCATGGCATTCTGAGGGTTGGAGGAAGCCACTGTGTGGCTCATCTAGGGTGTGGCTCACCTAGTCCGTGGCTCACCCAGGGTGTGGCTCGCCCAGATTTGCTTCACTATAATAATGCTGCCTGAGTAGTCTCTTACCCAGTTTTCATTCCTCTAGGTAAAACTCAAAAAAAAATTCCTGGGCCACTGGCTGGAGGTGGCCTTGATTTTGCTCTCTCTCTCTCTCTCTCTCTCTCTCTCTCTCTCTCTCTCTCTCTCTCTCTCTCTCTCTCTTCAAATTGACTGTCACTAACTAAACTTTTCTTTATCAGCTCCCAGGCTCAACCTATTGTCAAAGTCAGAAGAGACATTTAAAATGTAGGTCTCTTCAGCCCATCTCCTTCTCCCTCCTAATCCCCACCTCGCGCACCCCACCACCAGAGCTGTTACTACAGTCAGGCCCCACGACATGTTTTTATACGCTCACACCTCTTATACTTTGGAACTTATCCTACAATTTAAAATAAATCAGCACAGTATAGTTTGCACCACAGGCATAATTCACATCAAGGAAACCGATCCTAAAGTAATCACCACGGCAGGAAGTCTTTCCGTCAAAGCCACTTAGAAGGATCATTGTGCAGGGCCCCTGCGTGGGCTCCCAGCACTGGTTTACAGGGTTACTTTGGAATGTCCTTTGAAAAAATGAAAACCCTCTCTGTCGTCACAAAGGTGAGCCCTTGGTTGCTTCTGCCAGCTGCCTGGACATCACGCCACTCCATGCTTTTTGAGAGACAGACTGTGGCAAGGAGCAATCATGGCTCTGCCTCTTGGCCACACCGACATAGAGTGGAATGGACCTGCTTGGCCACCTGTGATGAAAGATGTCATTCTGTAAATTTGTTTCTCTAATTGGTTAATGAATAAAGCATTGTTGGCCAATAGGAAAGCAAGATGGGCGGGACTAGGAGACAAGGAGGATTCTGGGAGAGAGAAGGGAGAGATTCAACATGTAGGACCAGGAGAGCAGAACTCTGGGCCCTCTGTCCAGTAAGATAAAGCCACATGGAGATACTTAGATTGATAGAAATGGGTTAATATTTAAGTCAGAGCTAGCCAATAAGAAATGCTAGTAACAGGCCAATAATATTATATCTAATACAACTTCTCTGTGTGTTATTTGGGACTGATGCGGCACTGGGACCAGGGTGGCAGGAAAACCTACTGGTAACA
Organism: Cricetiscus sungorus; assembly: GCA_030556225.1. Taxonomy (NCBI): domain Eukaryota; kingdom Metazoa; phylum Chordata; class Mammalia; order Rodentia; family Cricetidae; genus Cricetiscus; species Cricetiscus sungorus. The sequence continues at coordinate 2,272,106 of JANBXA010000429.1, forward strand.
AAATGGCACCTGCACTATGGGGCCTGATAACTTCCACTTAAAACGTAACAAAAGCTTACAAAAGGGTTTTAGAAAAAAAAGAACAGAGACAAGCAATGCTTCTTAGTAACCACATTATTCTAGGTTGGGCTCTGTTTTGCTACAGACAAGCAAAGATTTGCAGGAAGGGAGGTTTCCTGACTCAACATAAGCGGCAAAAAAAAAAAAAAAACCCGCAGGGCTTTTAAAAAGCGTTGCTAACAATTCAATGGTGTGTATGAGCAGCTGGAGAGAGTAGCTGGGTGTGGTGGCACATGCCTTTAATTTTGGGAGGCAGAGGCAAACAGATCTCTGTGATTTCAAAGGGAACCTGGTATACAGAGGTAATTCCAGGACAGGCAAAAGTTACACAGAAAAACCCTGTCTCAACAAATTAAAAATAATAGAGTAATAAAAAAGCCACATAAAAATGGAAAACACAAAAAGAGTCTGGATACTGTATGGTATTATATTGTCTTTAAATTGTTTTATTGCTAAGGAAATAGCAACAACTGTTAAAACAAATGCTACCAGATTATATATTTATATATTTTATATATTTTAAAAATGCTTTGATTTCAAAATTTAAGTCTAAGAACAAGTTACTCCAGAAAAGAATCTATTTTTGTTTCCACAGTAAATAAAACAACTGTGGATTCCTTCCAGACTAACATGGTTTCATCAAGCAAGACCTCTGAAGCAGTGTCCCAGGTGATCCAACATTCAGAACAGCTGGGACAAGGCAGCCTTGCAGACCACTACAGCCAGGATTTCTGTGTCTTCTTAGAATCCCCATGACAGCATTCCCTACCAGCACAAAGCAGTTTAGAAAGAATGATGCCCAAATTCCCAAATATTGTTTATAAATGTTTGTTTTCATCTAAATGGGGTTGGTCATAAATGGTTAATGACCACAACCAATCTCTTTAAAGGTAAAAAGGAGATTATGGTATAGCTATGATTACTTTGTTTTAAAATGGATTTTCATTTACTGATACAATTTAAGGTCAATTTTGTGATATGTATATTTCTCCTCTTGTCTAGGTATTGTGTTTATATAGCTCATTTGAAATGTAATGTATAATTTAGCACAGATTATAGATAGTTACCTATGATAGTCAAAACTTAGTGTTAAGTTAGTTAGGTGTTAAGTTAGTTAGGTTTTCTAGATAGTATTTGAGATAAATAGGCATTCTTCAAAACTTTCAAGGACCTACAAAATATGGCATTTAAAATGGTTTAGGTTTTTTTTTTTTTTTTTTTTTTTTTTTTAACAGTGAGACAGAACTGCTCCTGGCTACACCACCTGCATCAGAAAGGAAGATGGACCTTGAAGAAACTCGTTATGAAGTTTGCTTTCAATATGGCAAGACTAGCCATGTGGAAAGATACTGCTCTTGTCAGGACTGTTTGACTTTATGCTGCATAAACTGGACATGCAGGACCCACATGAAGGTGACTGCTGAAACAAGATGGACAATGATACAGAGTTCCTGCTTCATGGAAGTGTGCCAGACATTCTTCAGGACACAGAGAAAAGTGACTGACAAAATGCCAACACAGGTGGGACAGTTTAAAGTTCCCTGCTTTGCTGAGGAGTCTGTCAAGCACACTATGGCTTATAGGCTGAATATGGAACATTACAAAAGAACTTCAGGTGACTGACCAGGTAACAAGAATTCTCTGTCATTTTTAGAGTTTATATATTATCCTTCTGTGGTCTTTGAAAGAGTTGAAGACAGATAGTTATGGTTATAATTTTTCTTAGTTAAGATTAAAGGTAAATTACATATAAGACTTTAGACTCACAAAGATAGGATATATGATAAAATATTTTCTTTAAATCTTGCTAAATGTTAATGGACTAAATATTGTTAACTGTGATTCTTATTTGATAACTGTTATGTGATATATTTTGCTATGTTAATGTTAAAACCCTTCTTTTTATTTTAGACAGAAAAGAGGAGATGATGGGAGATGGCATTCTGTAAATATGTTTCTCTTATTGGTTAATAAATAAAGCACTGTTGGCAAATAGGAAGGCAGGATAGGCAGGACTAGGAGACAAGGAGGTTTCAGGGAGAGAGTAGGGAGATTCAACATGTAGGATCAGGAAAGCAGAACTCCAGGCCCTCTCTCTGGTAAGATAAGGCCACATGGAGATACTTAGATCAATAGAAATGGGTTAATATTTAAGACAGAGCTAGCCAATAAGAAATTAGTAACAGGCCAACAACATTATATCTAATACAGCATCTCTGTGTGTTATTTGGGGCTGGCATGACACTGGGACCAGGCCAGTGGGAAAACCTACTCGTAACACACCTGTATCATGAATGTTTGCTGCTGCTGCCCAGGCTGGCACCTGCTTACCCACAGAGCCAATCAATGTATTATTTTCTTTGGACACTGACTGGACAGAGCTAGTCCGTTGACTATGGTTCTAGATGACCCAGGTGTTGCCAGACCCTGCTCTGGGAAGTGCCAATGCCACCTGTGGCCTTCAAGACTTCACATAGTTATCACCACCGGCTGAACTGCACTTTCTTACTCTGGACATATCCCAGTGACAGAAGACTGGCATTTAGACAAGGCTAAATGTCTAGCCTGGGATGAATGTGGCGGCTGGGGACCAGGTGCTGGGCTCTGCAGAGCTTTGGAGTGGTGATGCCTAGCTGGAAAATTCTGCAGGAGTGAACCTGCGGAAGGCCCCTTGTCAGCTTGCCCTTCACCCCCTCCCCATGCCTATTGGAGAGGCATGGAGGAGCAGTGGGCTGCTTAAAGGTGAAACCAAACGTCCCTTCCCACACTTCCAGAGGACGAAGCCAGAAAGCCACACAGAACAACGGATGATCCCAGGTTTAAGACCCAATAAATCAATGCTTAAATTTAACCTGTGCCCACAGTGCTCACCAGCAAGCTTGTGGGTGCTAATGAGTCTGTCCTCAACTTTGCTGTTCCAGCCTCATCTCCCTGGGACTCTCTCTTGCAAGCCACCGGCTTCCTTCATCCATGAGCTGATGAGATGCTCACCCGTCTGCCGGGGGTCTGCCCCACAGAACCACAGTTCAGTGTGCCTTCAAGAAGCGAGGCCCCACAGAAGGGAAACGGCTGACTTTACAGCCAGTGTTGCTGGAGCAACCGGACAGACAGAAAGACCAGAGAAGACCCAGCCTGTCTACCCTCATCAGAAGTTGGAGGTTGAACTTGGAGTAGACAACACCTTCTAAGGTACACCACCAAGGTGTTAAGTATGAGAGAAGAAATTAAGATGTTGAATTTTGTTAAAGTTAGAAGTTAGTGCTTTTGTGAAGGCATTAACGAGGGGAGGGACCCAGGCCGGCTGAAAATATTTGAGGAAGACACATGTAAGGGGCTAGGACTGTGCTCAGACAGGGTGCCTCCCCAGTGCGCAGGACGCCCTGGACTCCTCTCCCAGAACTGGGTGAAGAGGCACGGCAGTGCACCTCGTAATCCTTGCATCTGGGGAACGGAAGAAGAAGCATCCCAAATCAAGTTCGTCCTTGTCCGCAAGACAAGTTGTGGTCCAGCTTGGGTGGCATGAGACCCCGTTTTAAAAGAAAATATACACCTGATGTACACTCAGTCCTCCTGAACCTCGGCGGTCGGAAAACAAATGATGCTGATGGGACATCATTGGCCTTAAGGGGCGCTTCACTGAGAAAGACACGGTTGCTAGGAAAGAGCTGACCACAGTACTGCAAGCCAAGAGCGCTTCGTATACGCGGGAGACAGGAGCAGTCACTCACTGTGCCTCCAGGACAGTGGGGCGGCTGCTCTAGGGAGCCACTGACCTCACGACCAAGGGCATTGACGGGCGAGTGTGCACAGGACAGCGTGCTGGGGTGGAGGAGAGGGAAAACGATCATGGACTCGCCTTCCTCAGGCTTTCTGTCCACAACATTCCAGGCAGGAGACAAGGCATCACACACCCCTGTAGGTTGACGCTCCCTTGTCACATCTGAGCCGCTCTGGCCAGCGAGTGGCTCTGAGAATCAGTGGACAGTTAAGGCGGCGAGACTCAGCCCTGGGACGTTCAACACTGCCCGGCAGGGAGAGATTGTGTAAGGACAGGCAACGCATGTGGTGCTGATTTGCTGGGTTCAAGGAGCGCCACGGGACCAGGCGCTCTAGGGTGAACAAGCTGTTGACTACCCACATAGCTGTACTTATGGGGAACCTTGGCATCCTCCAAAGTTTCCCTCTGGGAGGAGCTGAGCCAAGTCTGGCCCCATGATGCAGGCAGTGGTCCACCCACCAGACGTCACCCTGCTCTAGTGCATTGGGGGCATCCTCTGCCGCCCCTTCCGTCCCCACAGTCTCCCGTGCCTCACAGAGCTCTGTGGGCCCCATCCTGCACACTGGGAGTCCCTGTCATTGGGCCGCATGGAAGGTGGTAGAGGAAAGCATGCTGCCTGGTTTACAGTACACACCCAGAAGAGCCAGAGGTGGGGCCGCTGTAGGATGAAGAGAGACGTGGTTGGGTGGGCTTTCCTGTCACCCAGTCACACTGAAAAGTGATCTGAGGACCATCCACCATGGAGGTTTCTAGAAGGTTTTGCTTCTAGCATTAGAGTGATGAGACAGTGATGAGTGATGACCCGGAACACCAATCCCTCGCCTAGTGCCTGAGGACCAAGTGTAGCACGTCCGTTCATCTTATATGGCAAAGTTTCCTGTTGGGCTACATAGAGTTCTTATTTCTTAGCAGTGAATGGCTCTACCATATTATTTTTTTTTTCATGCTAAAGCATACACGTGCCCCACTAGACCACATCAGTAACATGACTCTCAGACCTTACCAATCTACTTTGAAGGCAGATGACATGATGTTACATGAGGTGAGGGTGGGGGGACCAGAAGGCAGCTGGGTCCACACAGTCAGTGAGTTCAAACCCTGGCTGTACAGCGTTGGTAGCATCAGGAAAAATGGACGAGTGTAGCCCGCTCCTACCTGTAGGCCAGTCTCGGGGCAAGCTGAGACTATTTCCCCAGGATGCTCAGAACCAGCCACCCACAGCAGCCGCCTGTACCACTGTGGATGCTATGAGTGCAGAGCACTCCTGGGAAAAGTCCTGTGAATGAACGCAGCCCAGCCCAGCGTGAACCCCGAGTGGGAAGGCCAGAGGAGCAGTATGTCACACACACCTCACCTCCAAGCTACCCAGAAAAGGCAGGAAATGACCCCCGGACATCAGTAATGCAGAAACCCCCTCACAGATGGTCAGTGGGTAACAGAGAGTGCAGGGCTAAGCCTGGCACACAGCACAGTTGCTGTTGCTGTTGGTGGCATTGTGTTCTCAGCAGGGGTCAGTGTCCATCTCCAGACAAGGGGAGGGGGTGGGTCAGGGAGCCCAACAGTTCGTTTTTGTATCATGGAACTTTTCAAAATAAATCCCCCCTGGGGATGGTGGGGTCAGTTCAGTAATCATAGGCCTTGTCGGTGACAGGGGTGTGGTGGGGAGGGGCAGACATTGGCTCAGCTGTGGGACATCTGGCTGGCCCTAGAATGTAGGAATTAGCCACTCTGAGGCTGGAGATTTTCCCAGAAAGATCAAGTGCACAGTCACAATAGAAAGACTGTGTTAATAATTTCCTTATGAATAAAAACGGGGTGTCAGCTGGTGACGACATGAATGAGCATTTTAAAATGTTTGTGTGGGTGCACCCGGCCTCGGTCCCCTTGGGTCTTTGATACCATGAGGAGGGTACTTGGGGGAACGCTACTGTCCCTCACCCCTGTTCACCGCATCTTACAGATACTGTGGTAGGCACAGGGGAGGCACAGAGTTGCCTAGCAACTTTAATAAACGGGGCCCGAGGAAAGGAGTGTTCAAGGTCTTGTCCCTCAACAAAACCCGGCCCCGCCCCCTGAGAAACGAAGCTGTGACCCCCTCTCAGGGTCAGATAGTGGAAATCACTTCAGGAGGGAGGGCACAGAAAACAGATTCGTCTCTGCAGAAGGCAGAGAGCTGCGGGGTAGGCACGAAACATAAAAAAAAATATCTCATAAGGGAACATTTTATAAGTAAAAATTTATGATCATTTTACTGTATTTGAAAACCATTTGCTGAAGCAATTTAGTCCCTGGAAAGAAAAAAATCTCCATCATATATTTTGATGTCCTCTTACATACACATTGAAATGCACAAACATCTCGGGCAAGAGGCAAGGAATGAGTTTTCCACATCATTGCCGTGTCTCACCCACCCTGGCAGGCACTGCCGTGAGTACACACCTATTCGGCAAGGAAAAGCCAGTTGGAGATGTGGTTGATGTTTTGTGTGCCCGGACCCCACATTTCCACTAAAGCCATCCCTGTATGTGGACGAATGGCTGCAAAGCTTGACACCTATGCTTTGAGGAGAGTCTCTACACTGGGATTTAGGAAAGAGAAGCCTGGGTATCCCTCAGAGGAGGAGATGCAGTGAGGAGTCTGGAATATGGAAAGCGGGGAAGTTCTTAGACATAATAAGGAGAGAGGAAGAGACAGGGAAGAGCTGGGAGAGGGAGGGAGGGAGAGAGAGAGAGGCAGAGAGAGAGAGAGAGAGAGAGAGACAGAGAGACAGAGACAGAGAGACAGAGACAGAGAGACAGAGAGAGAGACAGAGACAGAGAGAGACAGAGACAGAGAGAGAGACAGAGGGAGACAGAGACAGAGAGAGAGCGAGAGCGAGAGAGAGACAGAGAGACAGAGACAGAGAGACAGAGACAGAGACAGAGAGAGAAGGGGGCTGGCTGTGTGAGGGTCTCCCGTCTTAGGCTGGATGCTGGTCATAGTGACAAAGTTTGGGGGACCCTTGACTGGGAAGATCCCCCAGAAAGAATTAGGGAATAACATCTATGGCTCTGCAGGGCTGGGACTCGCTGGCCAGCAGCCAGCTCCATGACCGGGATGTGGGATGAGAGCTCAGCAGCAGACAGCAGCCTGTGCTATCTCTCCTGGAAGGGCCAGTGCAGTTGGTGGTGGGAAAGCAGTTGGCAGGGCTTAGAGAGGCTTGTGGGGGCTGGGGCCTGGGCTTGAAGCGGTTGTGAGACCACACTTCCTGCTTTCTTTTGACTCCTGGATATACGGTGAGCAGCTCGCTCCTCCAGGAACACCCCTGGACTACCATCTTAACCCTTTGAGGCACGAGGTATGCCTCTATCTTGCCCTCCCGCTCAGGGACCTGCAGAACAGTGGACGGGTTAGTCCTTTTCTCTCACAAGCAATTGTCTTGGGGTTTGTCTGCAGTGATGGGGAGCTGACTTATGACCCTGGGCATATGCTGCAGTCCTGCCTGAAAAAGGCTCAGAAGAGACCTGGAGACACACAGTTCCTTCCAGGTTCTCTGCTGGGCCTACAGCAAGCTAGAAATTCTCCCAGGTTTCAGAGGATGCCCACACCCACTGGAGCCAAATTCACAGCATCCAACTTCCTATGAGAGCACACTGCAACTGAGAAGGTGTGGGGAAGAGAGGCCCTCGAAGAACAGAGTGACCGACCAGAAGCAGTCAACATGAGTGGCGTGGGAGCCAACACCAGAAGTTGCTAAAAAACAAACAAACAAACAAACAACTCTGTGTCATGCACATGCACAAATGGGCAGAGGAGAGGCCAGGATTCTGAGTATCCCAAGCAAAGGCTTTAGGGGTGAAATGAGCATGTCCAAACGAAAACGCACTGCACAGGATCATGTGAGATGACAAGGAAGGGAAGAGAATCCACGTGTAGAAGATACAATCGGAGTACAGGGAATGAAATAAGAAAAACAAGGACCTACCCAAATAGAAGATGAAAACAAAACACCCAGGCAGTGGGCTCGGTGCAATTTCAAGCAACCAGACACATGTAATCAGAATCACCAAAGAGTAGGGGGGAAGAGAGCATAAATTATCAAAAGGATGAGAACGATTTTCCAACCTTGATCAAACTTCATTCGAAGAGCCAATGCGCTGTAGGTGAGCAGGCCAGTCAGTGTGCAGAAAAACCGCAAAGGCGGCCAGGAGGAGGGAAGCATTTCCTATAGAGGACCAAAGATAAGGATGCCTGCAGATTCCTCATCAGAGACACACGGTGCCAGTGGGGAGAGCATGGCCCCGTGCTTTTAAAGTAGTGACAGAAAACAAACAAAATCCCCTCAGACTCAGCATTCTCAAGCCAGTGAAAACATCTATCAAAAACAGCAAAATGCAGATTTTTCTCAGACACAAGAAAGGTGCCCAGGATTTGTCACCAGCAGACCAGCAGAGTGAGGAGCATTTGAAGATGTCCTCCAGGTGACGGGAAGAATCACCAAGAGCAAAGGTGTGTGTGCAGAAAAGCACCGTAGGCGGGACCTCTCTCTCTGAGGACTGCTGTGAAGCCTAGCTTACTGCCAGCAGTATTTGTCAAGCTACCACCACAAGTTGCTCCTGGCCATATCTTGGGAGGGTGTTCATACACACTTACCCTTCATTCCAGTATGAAGCACAGTGTCCAGGCCAGGCCAGGTTTGTGGCAGGTTTGTGGCAAGTGCCCAGTGTGATACCATGATGGGCCTTGTTCTACAAGACTAGGGTAACACGTGTGGATGTGTAACTGTTTGGATATCAAGAGTCCACTTGTTTGAGGCTGTGACAAAACAGCTGCCATCTTTGTTAGACTGGCTGTCCCTGTTTGTAACAGTTCATCATGATTGATTAGGCTTAGCGACTGCTGATAGCTGTCACTCCTCAAGGAAGGGTGTGGCAGGGGTGTGGGGAGGTCATTAGACACTCACCTAAGACCCCAGCTTCTCCTTCTGGTAATTTGATGCGATTCTGACCTAATTGTCTATGGCTTTGGGGTCTCAGGAGACGGCGCTGGAGAAGACAGCTGGGGGAAGTTAATGGAAAGGGGGCTCCATGAGTGTGGCTGTGGGGAAGCCGTCCTCTGTGATGGCTGGAGATTTTCCAGTGTGGTTGCATTGTGGTCATGCTCACTGCTGCCAGGATCTCCTCACCCACCGTCTGTAACTAAGCTAGATATACTCGTCATCCCCCAGGTTGAATTCCAAAAGAATTACATGTTGGTTTGTCTTTGGATCTAAAGAACATGGCGTGGATATTTTTTGTCTCCCCGGGAAAGGGGCTCTCATGACACTACCCAAAAGCTCATGTGTTGAAAACTTGCTCCCCAGCTGCTGGACACAAACATTGAGAGGACACTAGGCCACGAGGCTATCTGACTTAACCAGTGGATTTATCTACCAACAGGTTCAGAACTCAATGTCATTCTTGGAAGGAAACGGAACTCTGAGGACATGGAGCCTATGCTGCACATTAGCCACTGTGGAGGTGTGTCCTCAGGTCCTCCATCTTGTCCTGGGACCCGGTCTGTCTGCCTCTGCCTCCTGTCCAGTATGAGGTGAGCATTCCTGCCACACCACACACACACACACTTTATAGCAACAGAGCCAAGTGAAACCATAAGTCAAAACTTATCCTTTCTCCTCTGAGCTGCTTCCCTCGGATAACCAGGGAATATGTCACTCGGACACACTCCTATATAGGTGGCTGAAAAATAGGTCTGTCTGGAACTCTGTGACCAGATCTATTTTACATACAAACACGGACACCTACCAAAGCCCGGCAGCAGCTGTGACACAGCTGTACGCGGCCTCTGCTGCTCCCGAGTCAGTGTGATTGCTGACACAGGATCAACCTGGCAGGATCTAGCACTGCCTGGGAGGTGAGTCTCAGGGCCTGCCTGGGGGGATTATCTTGACTGTGCTCATCCACGTGGGAAGACCCAGGTTTACTGTGGGCAGAACCATCCCTTAGGCTGGGATCGCGGACAATATAAAATCAAGAATATTCTATTTTCAGTCCCTGGCTGTGCTCCTGATGTGGTTGACGACGTCACACATCTATTGCCTTGATTTTCCAGGCACGGTAGACTGCAAGCTTGAACTGTGAGCCGGGATAAACCCTTTCTCCCTGAAGTTGCTTTGGTCAGGACATTTTACAACAGCAATGGCAAAACAGACAAAAACGGAGCCAGCTGAAGCTAGTAGCCACCCTGAGCTTAAGCACCCACCCTTACTGGACACAAGGCTCTTGGTGCTTCTCCAGTCACCTATTGTCTCTGTGCTAGCACACAGGACAGCTGGCTGTGCCTCCCCCTCCTCCAGCTGACCTCCTGTGCAGGCTGTCACCACTATACGTTCCACAGAGTGGGCGGCGACTGAAATAGGAGTCCCACCTCTGTGGTTTGGGGTGCCTGCTTGCAGTTCCCGATTTAGAGGAGTATTTTTGTTGTCTGAGCATTTTGCATCCCTGCCAGTCATGGGAGGGACGCTGTTCCTGGCTGTCACACAGCTTGGAGCTTACCTTACAGGCATAGCTGGAGTTTCATTTTAGACAGTGGTACTCTATGTCTGCGTATAACTGAGACAAAGTCATGGAGTCTCAGTCAGGGACCTTCTGCAAGGTCGGGATGTTCTGCCTGAGAAAGCATCCCCAGCAGCAGGGCCACGGCTGTCCTGGGAAGAAAGACAAGTGTCCCATTTCATGAACAATGAGTGGGAAGGTAGGAGAACGCCTGGGTGTTGCTCCTGTGTAAGCCCGAGTCCCTCAGACACCTCAGACACGGGCAGGCATGTTAACTGCAGGACCACACAGCTTCAGGCTGAGGCATTCCAAAGATGATGGAAGAGGAGGTGTACCTGAGCCCGACTACCATGCACCATGCCCTCAGTCTCATCCCAAGGGTTTAGAAATGCACTGTGGGCAGCTCAGGAACACTGCTGGCGTGAAATCATATTGAACCCCGAGACAGCTCCATCTTTCCCTCCCCTCCTCTGCCTTCCTTCCCTTACTTTTCTCTATCTCCTCCTCTCTCTTCCTCCCTCCCTTCCTCCTCTTCTTCCTTTTATGTGCCTCCTCCTTTCGAGACAGAGCATTATCACTGTAGACCAGGTTGAAATGGCACTCACTACTCAGCCCAGGCTAGCCCCCACCTGAAGTAATCCTCGCGCCTTAGTATACCAAATGCTGGGGCTACAGAGGAGAGACAACATCCCTGCCAAGGAACCTCTTCCCTTGTGTGGCCCAAGTGCCTCTCCTAGCCTTCATCCCTCTGCTAAGCAAGAGGGTATCACAGCACAGTGCAACCAAGGCCAAGCATTTCACAGAATACTCCTGGGGCGGGGAGGAGGGGGGCTTGCCCCCTGATGAGCTGATCAGACCTGACCTTGGGTTACATTACATAACAAGGACCTTGCATCTCAGCGTCAGGGGCCCAGCGCTGGCTCTGTGGTGGAAATCACCTTTCCACTGAAAGGCCTTTTGGCTAATTTGCATGACAGCCTGGAACAGCATCTCTCCCATGACTGGCAGGGATCTGAAATGCTCAGACAACAAAAATACTCCTCTAAATCGGGCACTGCAAGCAGGCACCCCAAACCACAGAGGTGGGACTCTCGTCCCAGTCGCCACCCACTCTGTGGAACGTATGGTGGTGACAGCCTGCACAGGAGGTCAGCTGGAGGAGGGGGAGGCACAGCCAGCTGTCCTGTGTGCTAGCACAGAAATGAGAGATGGTTGGATGGAGACAGACGAGGAGGAGAATGGAGAAAGGTAGGAGAAGGAAGGAAGAAGAGGAGGAGGGGAAGATGGAGTTGTCTCAGCATCCGACTCAGGGTCACCCTGTGGGGAGGTGCAGCCTGGGAATCTGAGGGTTTGAGGTAGGGGGTGTGGATTTGTGGGTCTGGGCCGAGGGGACCCATGGGCTCCTTTTAGCCCCAGTTGGACCTTTCCTCTATGTCCCCAGAACCAGGACCTTCAGAGACACGTTTCCTTATCTCATCAGTCCTTGGCGTCCCTGGTCTGATCCACATGTGTCCCTCTAATTCCATGTCACAAGATTGTTTGCTCTGAACCCACCCTGCCCACCCTTGGACACCTGTTCTTAGTTGTCCCCTATCAGCACCGTGTTCCCCCTAACTAGCTTGAGAATACTCTCCTTACCTGCCATCTGACCATGTAAGGAGCTCTGTTCAGTTTCACCATGAGTGCGCTCACTGTAACGCTGTGTCTTCTCACTAGCTGCCTGTGCTGCCCTTGCTGGCCTGCCCTAAGACCTGGCCTGCCCCTACCGGGAAAAAGGAGCTCAAGGAGCTGGCCGCAGTGTAGACTGTGGGGACACAGAACACAGGAGAAGGCACGCCTTTCTCTTTCTGCCCTGTAGAGTCATCTTGTCCCCTCTCGCCTCCAGGCAGCCCCAACCTGGGCTCTGTCCCTTTAACGGGAGGCAACCATCTGCTATCTATCTAGATTCCCATCTCTCTTTGCTGCTGGAGTTTTCTACCACTTGAGTCCAGGTTTCCAGATTTAATTTCTCCTGCAGCTGGTAAACCCCTTTGTCCTGGCTGGGCTGACATCACTGTAGCTCTGTTGTCCTGACTGTGGGTGATGGACATCCTTTCCCCAGCAGCATTCCAGACTGCTTTTTGTTTGTTTGTTTGTTTGTTTTATTTGTTTTGAGAAAGGCTCTGTCAAACAGCACAACAGCCGGAGCAACCTGAACTTCCTGAAGCAGCCAGGGCTTCCTGGAGCAGCCTAGACTTCCTGGAGCAGCCTGGACTTCCTGAAGCAGCCTGGGCTTCCTGGAGCAGCCTAGACTTACTGGAGCAGCTTGGACTTCCTGAAACAGCCTGGACTTCCTGAAGCAGCCTGGGCTTCCTGGAGCAGCCTGGACTTCCTGGAGCAGCCTGGACTTCCTGGAGCAGCCTGGACTTCCTGGAGCAGCCTCCTGCTGCTCCCTGTGCAGCTGTGTGGCTGTTCTGAGGCACTGCGGCCCCTGAGCCCCTGAGGTGGTGTGCATTTCCACCCACATGTATGCCCCATGGGTCCATTACTTCAACTCCCTGTGTCTGCTTCCTAAGCGATCAAATGGAGAAGACATGGGACTCCTCACAGAAGCATGGCCAAGGTTAAATTTCAAAATGGGATATTAATAAATGTGTAGTTACACATGTCTAAGCCTAGAACATACACCACCACTGGGCTCAGAGCACACACACTTCTAGATCAGTGTTGCTGACAAGGATGCTGAGTGTGAACCTGGACTTCTGCCTCCCTCAGAACAGGGAATACACTCAGCCCTCCTTGCGTCCCTGCTCTCATTTCAAAGCATGAGACATTTTTTCTTTCACTATTGGTCCTCATAGGACTGACATGGAAAGAATGATTGCAGAATCTGGATTCAAGGGGACTAAGGTGCAGTGTGGAGACTGGAGTTCATGTGAAACAAAGACGCAATTGTGACGATAACTTTTAACTCTGAAGAAGGAACAGGCAAGTCATTACCAGGGTTAAGCACATGGACTACAGCAATTGGTAGTGGTAAAGCACTTGCTATGCAAACATGATGCCTTGAGTTCAGATAACAGTGCCTAAGAAAAGTCACACCCAACAGTGGCAGTGCACATGCCTGTAATCCAAGCCTCTTACACAATAGGCGTGCACACAGGGGAACAGCAGACACTCCTACACAGCAGGAGAGGTCACAGGAGAACAGCAGGCACTCATAGACAACAGGAGAGGACACAGGGGAAGAGCAGACACTCATAGACAACAGGAGAGGTCACAGGAGAACAGCAGGCACTCCTACACAACAGGAGAGGACACAGGAGAACAGCAGACACTCATAGACAACAGGAGAGGACACAGGGGAACATCAGACACTCCTATACAACAGGAGAGGACACAGGAGAGCAACAGACACTCATAGACAACAGGAGAGGACACAGGGGAAGAGCAGACACTCATAGAAAACAGGAGTGCACACAGGAGAACAGCGGACACTCATAGACAACAGGAGAGGACACAGGAGAACAGCAGACACTCATAGACAACAGGAGAGGACACAGGAGAACAGCAGGCACTCATAGACAACAGGAGAGGACACAGGGGAACATCAGACACTCATAGACAACAGGAGAGGACACGGGAACAGCAGACACTCATAGACAACAGGAGAGGACACAGGAGAACAGCAGACACTCATAGACAACAGGAGAGGACACAGGAGAACAGCAGACACTCATAGACAACAGGAGAGGACACAGGAGAACAGCAGACACTCCTATACAACAGGAGAGGACACGGGAACAGCAGACACTCATAGACAACAGGAGAGGACACGGGAACAGCGGACACTCATAGACAACAGGAGAGGACACGGGAACAGCAGACACTCATAGACAACAGGAGAGGACATGGGAACAGCGGACACTCATAGACAACAGGAGAGGACACAGGGGAACAGCAGACACTCATAGACAACAGGAGAGGACATGGGAACAGCGGACACTCATAGACAACAGGAGAGGACACAGGGGAACAGCAAACACTCCTACACAATGGGAGCAGATTCTGGAGAACACTGGAACCTCCTAGGACAGCTCGCTTAGTGAACACTGTGGCAAATAAGCAAGAGGATGTGTTTCAAACAGGCTGCATGTATGGTGAGGACCTGCACCTAGAGTTGACTTCTGACCCTCACATGTGAGTTGTGGCAAGCACACCTATGCCCATTCACATGAACATGCACATACATTGTCATTATCACCACCGTTATCACCCACCATCACCACCACCATCATCACCACCATCACCACCATCACCACCATCACCATCACCACCATCACCACCATCACCATCACCACCATCACCACCACCACCATCATCACCACCATCACCATCACCACCATCACCACCACCATCACCATCACCACCATCATCACCACCATCACCACCATCACCATCACCACCATCACCATCACCACCATCACCACCACCACCATCATCACCACCATCACCATCACCACCATCACCACCACCATCACCATCACCACCATCATCACCACCATCACCATCACCATCACCACCACCACCATCATCACCACCATCACCATCACCACCATCACCACCACCACCATCACCACCATCACCACCACCATCATCATCACCACCACCACCATCACCACCATCACCACCACCATCACCACCATCACCATCACCACCATCACCACCACCACCATCATCACCACCATCACCATCACCACCATCACCACCACCATCACCATCACCACCATCACCATCACCACCATCACCATCACCATCACCACCACCACCATCACCACCATCACCACCACCACCATCATCACCACCACCACCATCACCACCATCACCACCACCATCACCACCATCACCACCACCATCACCACCATCACCACCACCACCATCATCACCACCACCACCATCACCACCATCACCACCACCATCACCACCATCACCACCACCACCATCATCGTCACCACCATCACAGAGATTAAAAAGAAGTCAAAGTGCTGCAGCAATGAGTGGGTGTGCTGTTCTTCCAGAGGACCTGGGTCCAGTTCCTTGCACCTTTATAGCAGCTCATAACCATCTGGAAGATGATTACAGGAGATCTGATGCCCTCTTATGGTGTCCATGAGCACTGCATGTACGTGGTGCATAGATGAACATGTAGACACATAGTCATGTACATAGAAAAATTTAAAATGTGTGTGGCAATAGATATGGATCTATATGCAGTATTCTACAGGTCAGCATCGAGTTATGCCAGCACCATTTGTTGATGATACTTTCTTTTTTCCATTGTATAGTTTTAGATTCTTTGTCAAAAATCAGGTGTCCGTAGCTATGTGTGTTAATATCAGGGTTTTCAATTCAATTCCATTGGTCTATCATTTTTGTGCCAATACCAAGTTCTATAATAGAGCTTGAAGTCAGGGATGGTGATGCCTCTGAAGTTCCTTTATTGTATAGGGTTGTTTTGGCTATCCTGGGTCTTTTGTTTTTCCATACCAAGTTGAGTATTGTTCTTTAAAGGTCTGTGAAGAATTGTGCTGGATTTTGATGGGGATTGTATTGAATTTGTAGATTGCTTTTGGCAAGATTGTCATCTTTACCATGTTGACCCTGCCCATCCAAGTGCGTGGGAGATCTTTCCACTTTCTGGTATCTTCTTCAATAATCAGTCTACCACAAGATCCAGCAATCCCCCTCTTAGGCATATGCCCAAATGATACACATTCATACAACAAAGACATCTGTTCAACTATGTTCATAGCACCATTATTTGTAATAGCCAGAACCTGAAAGCAACCTAGATGCCCCTCAACTGAAGAATGGATAAAGAAAATATGGTACATTTACACAATGGAATACTACTCATCAGAAAAATCAATGGAATCTTGAAATTCACAGGCAAGTGGATGGAACTTGAAGAAACCATCCTGAGTGAGGTAACTCAGTCACAAAAAGAGGAACATGGTATGTACTCACTCATATATGGATTTTAGACATGGAGCAAAGGATCACCAGCCTACAATCCACGCTGCCAGAGGAGCTAGGAAACAAGGATGATCTTAAGAGAGACATACATGGTCCCCCACAGAAGGGGACAGGAACAAGCTCTCCTGAGCAAACTTGGAGCAGGGGGTGGGGAGTAGAGGGAGTCAGGAGAAAGAGAAGGAGAGAAGAGTAGGGGAAAGGAGGACATGAGGGAGCAGGAAGATTGAAGCAGGGGAAAAATAGAGGAGAGTAAGAAAAGAGATACCTTAATAGAGCTATTATAGGCTTAAAGAAAAATCTGGAACCAGGGAAATGTCCAGAAATCTACAAGGATGGCCCCAACTAACAATCTAAGCAATAGTGGAGAGGCTACTTTAAATGCCCTTCCCCGATAATGAGATTGATGACTACCTTATATGCCATCCTAGAGCCTTCAGCCAGTAGCTGATGGACACAGAAGCAGACACCCACAGCTAGACACTGAACCAAACTGGAATCCAGTTTCAGAGAGGGAGGAGTGTTGAGCAAAGGAGTCGAGACCAGGTTGGAGAAATCCACAGAAACAGCTGACCTGAACAATGGGGAGCTCATGGACCCCAGTCTGATAGCTGGGAAACCAGCATAGGACTGACCCAGACCCCCTGAACTTGAGTGTCAATTAGGAGGCCTGGGCAGTCTATGGGTCCTCTGGCAGTGGATCAGTATTTATCCCTAGTGTATGAATGGACTTTGGGAGCCCATTCCACATGGAGGGATACTTTCTCAGCCTAGACACACAGGGAAGAGCCTAGGCCCTGCTCCGAATGATATGACAGACTTTGAATATCCCCCATGGAAGACCTCACCCTCCCTGGGGAGCAGAAAGGGGATGAGATGGGAGTTGGGAGGGGAGAAGGCTAGAAGGGAGGGTGAGGGAACTGGCATTGACATGTAAAACAAGCTTGTTTCAAATTTAAATTAAAAAAAAGGAAAAAAATGCTTCCAACCATAAAAAAAAATAATTAATAAAAAGAGAAATTTAAAAATGCTTTAAAAATTTTAATTAAGCATATAAAAAATGTTCTGGCATTTTAATGTGCTTATTGCCTATCCAGTAACCTTGTCTGTGTGCGGCTCTCTGATGGCACGGGGTGGGGGGGGGTCACGGAAGTATGGTGGCATGTGGTGTGGCTGTATGGCTGTGTGATGGCATGTGCTGGGCTATGTGGCTGTGTAGTGGTATGTTTGTGAGATAGCATGCAGTATAGCTATGTGGTTGTGTGGTAGCATGCAGTATAGCCGTGAGACTGTGCATGACATAGTATCGGCATAGCTGTGGTATTGTGGTGCATGGCGTGGCTGTGGCGTGGCACGTGGTATGTCTATGTGGCTGTGATGATGGTATGACAGTGTGGTGACACAGAGGCATGGCAGAGCGGTCTCTGATGGGAAGGAGCCTAGCTATGACCTAGGAGCTTTTTCCTGGCTTACTCTGGCACTCCTTGGCACTTTGCCTGTGGCCGTAGTAGACCTTGCAGGCCAACGTAGACCTGCATAACAGAAACGATTTCCTGAGAAATCACTGGAAGGACATGCTTCGAATTTATCTCATGAGCGGTGTTTATTCATAGTCTCATAAAACATCAGTCTACAGTGAAAGAGACCAGAGACACCACAGGGCACAGGAAAGCAGGGTGAAGTTGTCAGCCGTGTGGGGCCCTATTTTGCTGCCTCGGGGCCCATGGGTGTGTATACAGAGACAGACAGAGAGACTGAGAGCCAGAGAGAGAGACAGAGATAGGCATAGAGGGGGACTCTGAGAGACAAAGAGAGAGAGAAACAAATTCCTTAGAGATGTAGAAGGGGACTCTGGTGTCTAAGCCATGGGCAGATGGACAGATGGATCCCTAGACAGATGGCTTCTTTCAGAAGATCTCCCTTCCTGGACACTGACTTTTGTTGTTTGAGTTTTTTGTTTGTTTGTTTGCTTGCTTGCTTGCTTTTTGCACAGGGTCTCACTATATAGCCTTGGCTGACCTTAAATCACTGTGTAGTCCAGGCTGGCTTTGAACTTACAGAGATCCTCCTGTATCTGCTTCCCACATGATTTTTAAAATCACATTTTTTTTGGCCTGGGGTCTTGAAGGAGCCCTGAGTGGCAGATGACATTTCTAAACATGCCCTGTGGCTTGAGGGTGGTTTGCTCCAAAATCAATAGGCGCATTATTTTTCTGGAGAGGGTTTTGGTTGGCCCTGTGCTCGTAGCAGCTGTGGGAACTGTGTCAGGGTTCTCACAGCTGAGGGCGCAAACAGTCTCCTTGCCTGAAGTCACAGCTGAGCTCCACAAGCACCCACTTTGATATCATGTTCCAGAACAGTCCATGGTGCCTTAAATCCCATCCAAGGCAGAAGCAACAGATGGCTCCAGGGTGTTTGCCGCTGGCATCTGCCATGGCAAGAATTCCCTTCGTAGTACACAGGAAGATGCCCTGGGCGGGATCTCAAAGGGAACGGGGATAAAAAGAAGGGAGGGCTTTTCAGGTGAAGAGAGGTGGAAGCAGCATCCCTGTGTTTTAAAGGGTTTGTTGCCCAGGCCACAGTGATTACAAGCGTCCCCCTCCCGGGAAAGATGAGCTTCCAGAATATCTGAGACCCATCTTGCAGCTCTAGGCCTTCATGAGTCAATGGTGCTACCTGCCAGGGTGGAATGGCCTTGCAGCTGCTTGCCCCTCCCAACCCAGACGCTCCAGGAGGGAGCAGCCCAACCCCTGTGACCCTCAGCAAGGCAACGTGGTCCTCTCTGCAAGCCTGGGAGGCCCAAACCCCATGCCACGCTTACAACAGAGCCCAGAGAGACCGTAGGGATAAGGGAGGGGACAGCACGCAGAAAGGCTCTATGGCTCCGGTGGGTTCTCACATGTGACCTCAGCGGTTCCCTTCTCTCTGCCCTGCTCCATGTAGAGCCACACACACTCATCTCAGGCTCCGCACCTGGCTAAGGTCTTGTGAAGAAAACCACACAGGTCCAGAGGACACTTCTCCACGTGGATTAATACTAGATCACAGACCCAGGAGCTATATGCAGTCTGCTAAACATGAGCCGGAGGTCCACATGTGGACTTGAACTTAAGTAATGCTGAGCAATGGTGTCTACTGTTTAACTGTGAGCCCACCCCACCCCACCCCACCCCACCCCACCCCACCCCACCCCACCCCACCCCACCCCAAATAGTTGTTTCTGGAAGGAAAAGCAATGGTTTGTGGGATGGGGGGCTGGCTGACATGAGGGTGTTGAGAGGCTGCTCCGGGGACCCTGCTGGAGGGAGCCTGTCACTAAATGCCCAGAGTCTGCTCACCTTACTCATGCAGTGCCACTGTTAGGAATTAAATGGCTTGGGCTCCCCACTGATGGAATACACTACAGAGGAGGCAGCAGGCACTCAGGAATCCACTCCTTGCGACTTCCTGACGGCCGTCCCATGCTTACAGGAGTATTCAAGTCAATTATGTCCACACAAAGAAGCATCAAGATGGGCTGTTTGTGCCTCCACCCAAGTCCACACACAATGATGCCACATTGGGGGGCTTAATCCCGAGGCAAAAGTGCATTACACTAATTGCCAATTACCAGCAATCCCCTCCCCACCCCAAGACAGGGTACCCCCCTTCCATCCCAGCGATCGGCGTCCCTTCTCTCTATAACTAATCTCAGAAATCACGATTACAATGGTTGTGGAAGCACACAGCAGAAAAATTATTACAAACACCGGGGATATCACTGCTTCGGCGGGGAAGAAAAGAAAATCAAGATAGGAACTCCATGCTTGAATAAATGTCTCCAGCACCTAGGAAGAAGCCAGTGTTGGCTAGAAAGTGTTAATTCTTTTGGTTTTAAGTGGTGTGAGTGTGTGTGTGTGTGTGTGTGTGTGTGCGTGCGTGCAGGTGCACGTGTGTGCATGCGTGTGTGCATGCGTGTGTGCATGCGTGTGTAAGTGAAAGCCAGAGGTCAACTTTGGGTACTGTTCCTGAGTAATTTTATACTTTTTTTGGGTGGGGGGTAGCGGGGACAGGGTCTCTCATTGGTGTGGAACTAAACAGGCAAGGCTGGCTGTCCAATGAGCTTCAGGAATCCACCTGCCTCCACCTCCCAGTGCTGAGAGAACAGGTACCCGCCCCCATGCCTCTTCATTAATGGGGTGATGGAGGTAGAATTGGGGGCCTCGTGTTTGTGCATGACTCACTTTACAGACCCAGCCACCTCCTCAGCCAGGGAAAGGATTAATTCTTAATGCATGGACACCATATCGGGGCCGCCTAGCAAAGGGGAGCAAAAGTTTGAGTGTTGGGCAGTCACTGGCCGTGTGTTTCTCTCTCCCTCTAGGGAGGGCTTTGCTGCTGGCTGCCGTATGACAGTGTCTAGTCCATTCTTAGTCATTTGTAGGAGGAAATGCTATCTCACAGATCTGCAGAAAAATCGCCTGCTTCCCTAGCACGAATCCAGCTATGTTGGCATATTGTCAAACATCTGGAGAGAAGCTTAGAAAAACATTTGCAACAACAGTTCTGAGGTTGGGGCTACGGGATCAGGGCCTCTGCTGGCTCTTTGTAAATATCCACTACACTTCTCAGTTCAGTGGCTTCAGGGGCACCAGGGCAGCCGCGGGAAGAGATAAACACACATTCGCCCCGTGGAGAGGAGCACACTCCATCCAGCCTGTGCTGAGGCTGAACTTTGATGCATCCTCAGGACGGAACTCTCCAAAGGGAAGACCTGACCCTGTGCCTCCCACCCCAAACAAGACACTTTCTTTGTGCCCTTACTGCAGATGCAGTCCACTAGAAACGGGCTTAACATCCAAATCTGTCCAAAGAGAACCAGCATACCAGCGGGTCGTATTTCACACCTGATGAGATAACGTGCCACGCCGGATCTGTTGTTTTAACTTATGCTTTTCAACAGTTCACCAAGGTCAAAATTCAAAGTGACCTTTGCAAGCAGGAAACTCACCCAAGAGTAGAAGTCAAGCTCCAAAAGCGTCAGCATGGAACAAAAGCCTCTGGAATAAAGACTCCGAATTCACAGTGGGGGGAGGGGAGGGTGGCTCAGTGGTTAAGTCCACGGACAACTCTGTCTAAACTCCAGGGGATCGAACGCCCCCTGCTGGCCTCCATAGACACCCGCATTCATGTGCATATTACCACACACACAGACACGTGTGTAAACAAAAATTTTAAAAAATTCTTAAAAAGGAAGAGAGTCTGAATTCTAGCCAGCAATTAACCTCCCCTAGTGAGGAAGGCTCATTGATTAAATGGTCATCTAGTAGATCCCAGGGAAAATCAAAATAGACACAGGGTTTACAGGAGGCCCCCACATGTCAATAATAGGCTCCACTGCACCAAGGCTGCTGATTTTAGAGGTAATATAAAGGGTATCTTCCTTATCATGGACTGGTGCGTTTGTGAGTGTGTGTGTGAGTGTGTGTGTGTGTGTGTAAATACCTGACGTGTTTGAAAAAGAGAACAAAGAAGAGGCTTTCCCTGCTGTGATACACACTCCCCCGCCCTTGCCCCCGCCCCTGCCCCCCATATCAGGAAAGTTGCCTTCAGTTCACAATTCCAACAGAGACTTCCTTCTCCTTGGATACTGCGTTCCCCGCGATAGGCAGCAGATTCACCGTTTGCATAAAGAGTGCAGAATCTCCACCCAGTTCTCATACAGGTGCTTTCCCAGAGGGACAGGAAAACAAGCCTCACTGCTGCTGCCAGGATTTTAAGGCGTGATCAAAATCCCCGCTGAGAGGTGCCTGAGACCAGCAATCATGTGTTTTAGATGTGAGAGTGCATACAACACCCCCACACCCCCTCACACACCTGCAAACCCTCCCTATACTCTCTGTGCTCGCTTAATAAAGGATCCAAATTCAACATTTTTAGCTTTTTTTTTTAATGCATGCTCTGGATAAAGAACCATTCTCAGTGGGCTCTCGGCTCTCAAGCAAGCCTCTTTGTTCTCAGGGAAAATTAATTTGGTCACAGCTCCAAGACCACAGTGCAAGGTGAACCTGTCCCTGCACCACCCCCACAGATGCTGGCATGAGTGTCCGGCTTGCTTGGGAAGAGACTGGGACTCAGCTCCTTTGAAAACTGGATTGCTTTTCATTGCGAGGACAGCAGGCACAGCCAAGTTAGTCGCTGGAAAGTTAATAAAGCTGGACCCTGGGGCCTCTGTGGTCCTGTTTGCTGCTCAGAGTTTTGGCTCCTAAGACCTACTCCTGCATCCAGCATCAGCCTCCATCAATTAACCTTCTGTAGCCCTGGCCCAACTTGGGGACACATGTCGCTGCAAAGGCAAAAAGATGTCTTGGCCCCTCAATTTCCAGGACTCTTGGAGGTGGCCCCGTGTGAGGATATTTGGGTCAGGAGCCTGATACTGGATCATCATTGTACAACGGGAATTTCTTGGGCCATGAGAACGTCCCTCCCACCCGTGGAAGACAGCCTAGAATAGATTGCAAAACCATTCATTCTGTTCCTTCTGGACTCCAGTGTGGGTCACTATGACACGTCCACTGGGATGGGAACTGACACTCTAAGGCTTCCTGTGAAAATGGTACATCCTGGTCTCCTGTGTCCGCAGGGGACTGGCCCAACCGTCCAGCAACACCAGCCAGGCTCGGACACACCCTGTTTCCTAGAAACTACTGCATTGGGAACCCGGAAAGTTTGGAGAACAAAAGCCCCCATTTGAATTAACTCTGTCGCTTTGCCCATGAACTCATGGGCCAGTGTCCTCTGGGAAATAGTTCCTTTAGCACAGTCAAGAGGTTTCGGGTCAGACCTCGGCTTCATCATTCCTCTGTTAAGGGCCTCATGTCCCCTCAGGTGGCTTTCTTAGGCAGGTTTCACTAGGGCTCTTGGCCTTTGACCTCCCTGAACTCCCAACCGGCCAACTCTGTGTGTGTGTGTGTGTGTGTGTATGTGTGTGTGTGTGTGTGTGTGTGTGTGTGCGCACGTGCATGTGTGTGTGTGTGAGAGTGTGCATGTGTGTGTGTGCGTGTGTGTGCATGTGTGTGTGTATGTGTGTGTGTGAGTGTGCATGTGTGTGTGCATGTGTGTGTGAGTGTGCATGTGTGTGTGAGTGTGCATGTGTGTGTGAGTGTGCATGTGTGTGTGTGTGTGCATGTGTGCGTGTGTGCGTGTGTGCGTGTGTGTGTGTGTGGGGGGAGCTTTCTTGGCTGCCTGACTAGCCACAGACTCAAGCAGGCACAAATGAGACCCAGAGAGTATGTACCGCTTTAAGAACTCTGTCTCCATTCCCCCAGCTGGTTGGGAGCAGCAGAGTAGGTGTGCAGTGCAGCCAAGGCATTTCTTAACTTTCCTTTGGTGCTGAAGGCTTTCTTCCTGATGAAGCCCACATGCCCTACTCTGAGTTACTCCGCACTGTCTGAAATAGTGGGTTTTCAGGCTGTGTCTTGCTTGGAGAGGCTCCATCCTACAAGCAGCGTTTGACTCTGTTTTCTGTTTGTATGTTTCGAGACAGGGTTTCTCTGTGTAGTCCTGGCTGTCCCCGAGGAACTCACTCTGTAGACCAGACTGGCCTCGAACTCACAGAGCTCCGCCTGCCTCTGCCTCCTGAGTGCTGGGATCAAAGGTGAGTGCCATCACCACCACCTGACTCTATTTTGAAGAATGACTGCCTCCCTTGGTGGATGCAGAAGCCGAACCATCTGACAGGCACCACCCGTCCGGCCCGCTCTGTCAGTAGACATCTCAGCCCCTTGGGAATCTCAGTAGACTCTGCCACTGCCTCTTTAACTTACAGCCAAAGGATAACCCCGAGATGCAGACATACCTACTGTGTGCCATACTGACTACGTGCCGCGTGCTATGAGTTAATATTAGTAACTAAGATTGAAATAAAATAACCCCCATTTGCTCTGGCCAGACTAGGGAGGTAGGCAGGTTATATGATAGATTACTGTTACCAAAACAGCCATTCCTTGTGAATTTACTATTAAGTGACTTCTGACCGGAAAACACAGCA
Source organism: Cricetiscus sungorus (assembly GCA_030556225.1). Classification (NCBI taxonomy): domain Eukaryota; kingdom Metazoa; phylum Chordata; class Mammalia; order Rodentia; family Cricetidae; genus Cricetiscus; species Cricetiscus sungorus. Next base: position 2,296,518 of record JANBXA010000429.1, read on the forward strand.
AGTTTGTCTGTATTTCTGGCACAGCAGGCTCCCGAATCCCCTCATGCAGGCCTGCGGCTTGTACTTTCATGTCTCCCTGCTCCAGGACCCTCTGGCCCTGCTGATAGCCTCTCCCGCCTCCTGCTAACATGGCCTTGCACTCTGCAGTGCTGACTCTCCTCCTTGACTGTCATTTCGTTCAGGACGGCTTGGAACCTCCACAGAGCGAGGAAGACCCTTGTTGCCAGTGTCATGGATGAAGAATGGAACCAAAGATGTGTTCAGAGAGGCCTCCTCCAGGGTGCCTCTGAAGTGGATGCTCAGGATCCCAGCAGGGGTGGGGCGGGGCGGGGCGGGGAGGGGAGGGGAAGGCGGGGGAGGGGAGGGCCTCCACACTGAGGCTGGAAGAAAGGCACAAGCTTAACACACGAGTTCAAGTAGGCCGGTTTGAGTGAGTGATTTTTGTCATTTTCAGAATATACAGGCAGAAGCAGATGCAGGAATCACAAGTCTCTGGCCAAGCAGGCAAATGAGAAGGGTAGGGAGCCGTGAGAGACCAAGAGAGGCATCAAGACATCACACAGAACAACAACCCCTATATACACAATGCAGAGGAAGACGGGAAAGCAGTAAGGGCCAAAGCGGTTAGTGGGAGGAAGCACAGGTCTGTGTGGGGAGAGTTATGTCAATGACGATGGGGAAAGGTCATGGCCCAGGGGCCCTGGGTTTGAGCCCGGGACTCTTCCTAGCTCTTGAACCCACTTCTCATCTCCAGGAATGCCTTGCTCTTTCTTAATAAACCGTCCCTACTTCTCTCACTAGCCGTGTCCCTTGCCAGTGTCTTTGTTCTAGGACCCAAGAACAAGGAGATCTCAGTGCACATTTAATCCTTGCCTGAAAGGAGCGTAGATTTCTATCAGATCCCCAGCTATCTGCGGATCGGGGACTCTCCTCTGCCTATCAGGGACTCTCCACCGTGCTGGTGGACACTGCCCAAGACGGACCTAAAGATAGCAAACCTCAGTAGTGGTTGCAAAGGACGATTGAACGAGAGTGAAATGAGAGGGGACAGACTCTGGCAGGAAGTTCTGATCCTCAGCAAGGCTTAGCATGGCTGGAGGAAGGCACAGACATCCTCTGCACCACACACACACACACACACACACACACACACACACCATACACACACAGACACACACACATACATACATACACCACACACACACACATACATACACCACACACACACACATATATACACACACATATATACACCATACACACACACATACATACACACACATATATACACATACACACACACCACACACACACCACACACACATACACACACACCATACACACACAGATGCACACATATATACATACACCACACATACACACACACCATACACACACATATACACCATACACACACACATACATACACACACACACACCATACACACACAGATACACACATATATACATACACCACACACACACACACACCATACACACACAGATACACACATACATACATACACCACACACACACACACACATATATACATACACATATATACACCATACACACACGTACATACACACATATACACACACACACTCACACACACACACACACACACCACACACACACATACACACACCCAAACATACACCACACACACACACACACCCAAACATACCCCCCCACACAAACATACACCACACACACACCATACACACATACACACACACACACATACACCATACACACACAGATACACACACACACACACACACACACACACACACACACACACACCTCATCTGCCAGCTCTCACTCACTGGGGAGCTTCCAGCCTGGGGTTGATTTTGGATTTGTCCCTTAATCCTGCTAACACCCCATCCTAGTCACCGTCTCTGTCAGAAAGACTCGCGGTGGCTTCATGATTAAGTGCATGTTCCAATCTGGAGCCCAAACAGGGAGAATTAAAGTGACAACTCTTTTGTCAGCTCAATTTTTAATGGGCATTTTAATTTTTTATGGACATGGTCATAGGGTTTCAAAGTGACTCTTTAGCCGGCGACTCCCACGTATTCCGGCCTTTGGGCAGCAAAGTGCTGAATAATCTCCCTGATCGGTCGCTAGCCAAGTGGAAAGAGCTGGGTGCTTGTTCAGTAGGATGCCCCGGCGCACATCCTGTGCCTCCCGCAGGGGCCATTCCAGGTCAGTGTGCAGCTTAAGTGAACAACTACACAAATGCAGAAATAACACAGGAGGACAAGCCTTCAATTCCAGAGACCGGCAGCCGGGAAGAAGTAGTCAACCCCCCCACCCCACCCCCCAGTGCCGACCGCCTCCCTGGGCTCCCATGGTTCCTCAGAACAGAGCGCCTGGCTACCCAGCATCTGGCTGAGGGAGGAGCCACAGCCCTCTACCTAGTCAAGGGCTCCCAGTTTCCAAGAAGCTTGAGGAAATATGCTTCTCTCCAGAACCAGCCCTCCCTCCTCCCTAGGTCATGGCCCCTCCCTAGTAAACCAAGGGCCCCACCCCTTCTGAGATTCCACCCTTCCCAAGGCTTTGGACCCCTCCATCCTCTCCCTAGGCAGCAGCTCCCTTCTAAGGACCCCTGTCCAAGCCCAGATCCTGTTTGCAGGACCCAGGGCTGCTTCAAATCCCAATCCTTTCACGGGGCTAGACAATGCTCTCATGCCCCACCCTTTTCATGCCGCCTCCTCCTGCCCACAGCCCTTGTCCTGGACAATAGAGGAGTTGTTTTCCACTTCCTACCAGGATGCACTTCTGCCTCCCCTGCCAGCCTGAGCACAGTAACCAGTAACTGTTGTGAGAATCCACGTGGCTCATTGGCCCGGCAGGGCTGGAGATCGGGATGTGCACCTCTTACTCCAGGAGCCTCTCTGCCTGTGTCAGAGCAGAGGTCATGGGATCAGGCTAGTCCTCATTGAGCTCCTGAAACTCCAGACAAGGCCCGTGGCTGTTGGTCATCAGCATTCCTTTTAAAATCATTTGTGTGACCCTGGAATGGGCAGGGCGTGACACACTAGCCTGGGAGAATTCTGGTGTAGCGTTGGGTGTGCCTGGAAATGTGGCTTAAGTTCTGCACTGGGACCCTGGTACACAGTTCTCATCTGACACCCAGGAGGCATCAGGGCTGCTCCCGAATGAAATGATGTTAGGGACGGTTGGGGGAGGGGGTGAGGTGGGGGTGTACCACAGGGGTTTCGGAGACTGTAGAAAACCCTGAGTTCTCAGGGGAATAGTCAGGGAAGCACAGGTTTGCCCTCACGGAACAGCCAGGCTCTCTCTCAGGCTTTCTCACCATGCTTTCCCACAGCAAGCCCCTGGCGTCCCAGTAGCCTACTGCAGAATATCCCATCATCCTTTCTCTACCCTGGTCACCTGGGAGACCTCGATTCAGATCCGGTGTGCTGGGTAGTTATATGACAATTTGACACAGACTAGAGTCATTTGAGATGAAACCTCAATGGAGAAAATGTCTCCATAAGACTGGGCTGTAGGTATGCTCGTACAGCATTTTCTTAGAGATTGTGCTGCCCCTGGGCTGCTGGTTCTGGGTTCTGTAAAAACGTGGGCTGAGCAAGCTGTGAGAAGCAACCCAGTAAGCAGCTCCCTCCACGGCGTCTGTATCAGCCCCTGCCTCCAGGTTCCTGCTCTGTTTGAATTCCTGTCCTGACATCCTTCTGTGATGAACTGGGAAGTGAGAGCCAGATAAATCCTTTTCTCTCCAACTTGATATCTTAACCCAGCAACAGTATCCCTTACTAAGATACCCGAATAGGCAGCCTGGCCTCTGCCTTCGCAATGAACTTCTTCCTGGCCAGAGTCCTTGGCCCTGACAGACTGTAGGAATTCAGACTGTGCTCAACATGGGAGTCCCCTCACTGCACCCTGATGGGGAACAATAGAGCCCGTCCCATGCTCATTTCATGGAGTACAGGCACCAAAAAGAAAGTTCGGGAGGAGAGGGCTTAAGTGGCTTACACTTCCATATCAGTGTTCATCACTGAAGGAGTCAGGACAGGATCTCAAGCAGGGCAGGAACCTGGAGGCAGGAGCTGGTGCAGAGGCCATGGAGGGTGCTGCTTACTGGCTTGCTCCCCTGGCTCGCTCAGCCTGCCTTCTTACAGAGCCCACCATGGGCTGCGTGTCCCCCACTGATCACTAATTGAGCAAGTGGCTTACAGCTGTGCCTCATAGAGGCATTTCCTCAAGCGAGGCTCTATCTTTTCTGACCACTCCAGCTGTGTCAAGTCGACACAGAACCAGCCAGGTGAAGGCGAAGGGACTTTGTTATCGCCTTCAAGTGACCTGAGGACGCTTGTACTCCTAAAGAGATAACGTCTCTCCTGCTCTACACATTACTGCCTGTTTCCCTTCTTTCGCAGTGGGTGGAGCTGACTTGTGTCTGTGTGCATGTGTTCATGTGTGTGTGAGTATGAGGGCATGTGGAGGTCAGAGGTTGATGTCAGGCATCTTCCTTAACTGCTCCTCACCTTATTTTCTGATACAGGCTCTCTCAACAGTTTAGCGCTCCCCAGTTCAGCTAGGCTGGCTGGCCAGTTAGACCCTGGGCTCCTCCTGCCTCTGCTGCAACAGAGATTAAAGCCATGTGTCACCACACTTGCTTTACAGGGCTGCTGGGGACCAAAGTTGTGCTCTCATGCCTGCACGACAGGCTCTTCACTGGCATGACATCACCTTGGCTTCCTGGAGCTGACTCCAGATAAGGTCTTAACCCCATCCGAGTGTGTGGGGGTGTACTTCCTCCATGAGAAAGATGTTTCAGCCTCCATGTCCTTGGGTTGCCTTTTGGCTCATGAGCATCAACGGTGGGAAGAGGCCTGAGGACAAAGCTTGGACTTGTTCTCTGTAGGGTGAAGATGGGAGCCTTGATGCCCCCCGTATCTATAATGTCCTGTTTACTGTCTGTCCCTCCCATTTCCAACTTTTCCAGCTTGGTCTAGGGGCCTGTTCCCTGTTCCCAGCACTGGTGTATGTGGGCATCCTTTTAGGAGCTAGAGGGATGGCAGACTAAGGGTCTTGATGGCCCCAGCATCTGGATGTCTAGATGACCTCAATGCCATGGCTGTAGTCCTTGGTCAGTCACTGAATCCTGCCCGTTCCTGGATGGACTCTCACAATCACCTAAGCACTGTAACCCAACGCACAGCACAGGGAGGCCTGGCTGAGTGCTCTCGCTGGAGGCTGCATGTCTGTCCACCACAAACTGGGATACACTGGTGTTCAGAACAGCTCTAAGAAGACCAACCTGTGGAGAGAAGTGGAACCAGCCCAGCATGCAGTGGAAGCCCAGGAGACTATCCCATGGGACACTGCTTCCACAGGACGATATGACTTGTGAATTTGAATCAAAAGTAGATGACAAGTGGAAATCTGAGTGAGAACACTCCAGAGATGGCTCAAGCTTGCTGAGTGGGGTTAACAAAGTAGGTGTGACTGGGGGTGGGTGGGTAGGAGGGATGTGGGAGGGACAGGAGCAGCAGGAGGGGGTGAGGTGTGAAGTGTCTGGAGAAGAAGGTGAATCTCACCACAGGGCGAATCTGACTCTGCCCTAACATTTCCTTCAGTACCACCATCCCCTCATCACCACTGCTGTAATTATATCCTCACTCCATCATCATTACCATCATCACCATTGTCTGCCACCACCACCATCACCAACACATTTATCATTATTACCACCAAAATTATCACCTCACTCCATCATCAGCATCACCCACGACATCACCAACAATATTACCATCATCACCATTACTGCCATCACCATAGTCACCACAATCACTACCGTCACCGTCATCATCATCACCACAATTATCACCACCCACCACCAATCCCTCTTCTACAGCCACCACTGCTATCTAACCACTGTCGGCACTGCCCTCCATCACCAGGCCCCATCTGCTTTGCTGGCTGAAATTCTCAGATGGTCTATATCTTGAGACATCTCTGGCCCCCACCCACCTTTGACAGGGTTACCATGAGCCAATCCTTCACTCCACACTGGGAAGTATGCCACTCTGGTGTGCGGAGAAATTGGCTGGAGATGTTGCTAACTCCCCAGGTAAATAGAACAAAGGACTATAACAACATCACGGCAGGTGATCATGACAGTTCCATCATCCAAAGGCCCTGTGTGGTCATGGCAACACAGAAGCAGGTTTTCGAACTTCGTGTCCTCATTGTCTCTTCTACTTTGGGTGGATACTGTAAATGCAGGCGTGTTTGCTTTTAAGGAAAAGTCACACTCTCAAAGGAGAACTCGAGCACAAAGCACCTTTCGCCATTCAGTAATTTGCTGACAAATTAAACCGCCGGTTCTTCTTTGTGCCTTGAGTTTCCATTATGACCCACTGTGCACCCAGCTTTCTTACTCTGTGCGTGTTAACTTGCTCACCCCAGCACAAGTCACCCTTTATTCCCAGAGGCTTTACTGCACGTCACTAACAACTGGATCGTCACTAACAACATCTATCTACACATCCACCTATTAACTCACCGATTTATCTAGTCATGACTACACAACCACACATCCATCTGTAAATCTACTCATCCACCTACACATTCTTCATCCCATCCATCCATCCACCCATCCATGTATCTGTCTATTTATACATCAACCTACCAGTCCATCCACACATGTATCTATATATCTATCCACCCATGCACCCATCCACCAAGGCACCCATCAACTCTCCATCTGTCCGTCCATTCATCTGTCTGTCCGTCTGTCTGTCCATTCATACATCCATCTATCCTGTAATGGCATCTTTCTCCTTAAGATGTGTGGATGTGACTTCTTATAATGAAGAGGAGGGGCTGGCTTGAGCTCTCTTGGGTTGCGGTTGGAGCATCCTGAAGGGCAGAGGCTGCATTTCCAGGAGCAGAAAGACCACAGTGTTTATTTATCATCATTGTATGAGTGCTCCCCAAATGTATACCTGTTAATTCTCTATCTGGGTATAATAGTCAAAACTTAGTTATGTAAGTTGGGCTTTATAGATAAATACAGATATATTTCAAATGGATAGACATTCAAAACCTTTCAAAGACCTTCAGAATATGGCATTTAAGTGGTTTAGGGTTTTTCATGACAATGAGACACAACTGCTCCTGGCGACACCAATTACTTCAGAGAGGAAGATTGGCATAGAAGAAATTAATTATGGAGTTTGCCTTCAACATGGCAGGGGCAGCCATTTGGACAAGAAATTGTTCTTGCCTGGACTGCTTGATAACACGCAGTCCACACTGGACAAACAGATTACAAAGAAAAGTGACTGCTAAAGTTGCCAAGGGACAGGATGGTCTTTCAAGGTTCCTGCTTCATCAAAGAGTCTGCCATACATTCTGGACCTATAAGCTGAAGAGGGATGTCCCGATGTTACAGAGGAACTTTGGGTGACTATCTAGGCAGTGAGATGTCTCTGCCAACTCTAAAGTTTATATGTTATCCTTCTGGGGTCTTTGATGGAATTGAAGATAAATAGTTATGGTTATGGTTTTCCTTAGTTATGATAAAAGATGTTACATATAAAACTTTAGACTCACAAAGATAGGATAGATAATAGAACATTTTCTTTAAGTTTTGCCAAATGCTAAAGGATAAAATATTATAACTACAATTCTTGCTTGATAACTGTTTTGTTATATATAATTTTACTATATTAAAATCAAAACCTTACTTTTTATTTAGACAGAAAAGAGGAGATGATGGGGGATGTCCTTCTGTATGCTGTTATATGATTCTTTTATTGGTTGATGAATAAAGCTGCTTCAGCCAATGGACAGGCAGGATTTAGCCAGATAGGAAATCCAAACAGGGACAGACAAAGGTAGTAGGCAGAGTCAAGGACAGGCCATGTAGATACCAGGAAGGTAGAATGCCCCGGCATTCTCTGGTAAGCCAAGACCATGTGGAGATACATAGATTAATAGAAATGGCTTAATAATTAAGAAAGAGCTAGCCAATAACAAGCCTGGCCTATCAGCCAAACAGTTTATAATTAATATAAGCCCCTGTGTGTTTATTTGGAACTAAATGGCTGTAGGACTGGGTGGGACAGAAACTTTTATCTACTATCCAACAACCAATCTTCGGTATATCTACCCATCTATCAAACACATATACATGCATACATACCTACATACATACCTACATACATACATACATACATACATACATACACACATCTATTCCTCTACCCACCATCAATCTATTTACTCTCTATATACATATACATATATACCATTCATTTATCTGTTCATCTATCTATCCATCCACCAACCTCCCCACCCATCCAACTTTTTTTAGTATAACTATCAGCATATATACTGGTCCATTTACTCATTAGTCACCCATTTAAGTGTCTACACAGCCACCCATCCATGTACCCATGCACTGACCGGTCCATTTCTCATCCACCCATCCACATCTATCCATCATCCATCTAGCCAGGAATTGATTTATCCACACATCCACCAAACCATCCAATCTTCAGTCTACCTACACATCCATCTATCCATCCATATACCCATCCATCTACACATATATCTTATTCATTCACCTATCCATCAATCAATCTATCTATCTATCTATCTATCTATCTATCTATCTATCCATCCATCCATCATCCATCCACACATCCACAAATTCTCCACCATAGCTATCCACATAAATACTAATCCACCCACACATGTAGCTGTGTACCCACCCATTAGTCTACCTATTCATGTATCTATAGTCATCCATCCGTCCGTCTGTCTGTCCATCCATCAATAGCCACTAATCCATCCATTCTTCCTTCCACCCAACCTCACGCTTATGCATATTCAGTGGCTTCACTGGGACTGGGCCCATGCTGCGGGTATGATATATGGTCATATACAGGGTCTCCGAGGGCCTCATTGTCAAGTTAAGTGAGCCTCTCCAAAGGAACTTTTGTAAGTTTGGATATCTCATTTTCATTACTTCAACATCTTGGATGACATTTGTGTCTTCTAGATAAGAGCAAAAGATGACAGAGAATCCGGAGAGGCACAGAGTAGCCTTGGTTGACCTTTGCTGGACCATTGTAAGTTCAGAACTGAGTCCAGATCTTGGCTTTATGTTATATAAGAATCTTGCCCATCTCTGCAAGGTTGATTAAAACCCTACATTGAATCTTCCTGGAGGGTAATTGCTATATAAACAGAAAGAAGGCCTCTTGGGTCTTCCGGGGACTTGTTTCCTGGCAAAAAGAACTGAGCACAGATCACCATGCTAACTGGAGTTGAGAGTCTACCCTATGAGTATGAGCCCAGTGAGTGTCTCCTTTGCTGGGTCTCTGATGACAGACAACTCTAGATCCAGCACCTGTGTTCTGGGTCAGTCTTCCGCGGGTGCTTCTATACCAAGAACCACTCAGCTGTCCCCCTCCACATAGCGCAGCTCTCTGCTGAACCCTTAAGGGGAAAGGGGGTGTGCTATCATTATATTTTCATTACAAGTGTATAAAATGCTGGTTTCTTTAAAATGCTCACTGAGGAGAGGGAACAATACAGAATTTTGGCTGTGGTGGTAACACAAATCTACACGTGACATAAATTCCATAGGAGCTTTTGGGGTGAGGAAAACATGCTATAATTAGGTCATGGTGGTTGTTGCGTAACTGCAAATACACTAAAAACCACTGAGCTGCATTAAAAGGGTGGATTTTATGGTATGTAAATTTCATCTCAATAAAGATGTTTAAAAAAAGAAAGCCTTAAATGGGTTCTCACCTGCCCTTGGAGTGGAGCCTACCCTTCCTGCATTGCTCACCAAGCTCTTCTGTGGAGATGTCTCATCTAGAGGCTCCTGACCTACTGTTCTCACTCAAATATGGGAGAGCAGCCCACAGGGACCCCTTAGGGAGCAAGGACGGTCTGGCTCAGGGTCAAACACCAGTCCTACCCAGACCCCTGACTATGTGATTGGCCTCTGATTCGGGGTTTCTGCCTCTGCAGATCCTTGTTGAAAACATTGCATGCTCTGCCACGCCCAGCTGACACCCATCCTGTCTTGAGGGGCCCCTGCTAATGCCTGGCTATATATGACTGCTGTAGTCCACGCGTGTGACTCTTTGTGTGACGGCACAGCCCCATGGCACTGTTCTCCTCGGGAGGAGCTGTTATTTACTTTACTTCTTGAGCCCTAGGTCTGTGTCATGTTGGGCACCCCTGTCTGGCAGCGGACAAAGCAAATCTGGAGGAAGGAAGGGGACCTTGTGAGAATGTGTGGGCGCTGTGAGGAAGGGCATCGGGTGGCACAGGTCATACCCAGCTGCTCCTCAGTCCTCATCTCAATTACACGGGAAAGCACATGCAGTGTTAAGAAAATAAACCAAACGCAGAGCCGCAGTGCCGCGGTGGGTGGGTGGCCTCCAGGCCCCCTCTGTTCTCCCTGACCGTGGTTGCCAAGGGCTGAGTCCTACAGGGACCTCTTCCCCCACTCCCCTTGCTCCCCACAGCTGGGGCATGGGTGCCTTGTGAATGATCCCTGGTCAGAGGCAGAGCACTGGCCCAGTGGAGAGACTTCTGGTCCCTGGGGGCCACTCCTGCGCTGGTCCAGGGCTGGACAAAATGAAAAGCAGAAACTTCAGCACCAGCTGCCTGGCTCTGTCCCTCTAGGAACCTGCATCTTTGAGGTGCGATTAGCCATCCCTTTCTCCTATACAGTGGGATGTATAACCCCCATCCGCGCCACCTTTTCCACGACAGAAAGATGGATGCTTCAACTTGACAGTTTCGAGAACTACAAATTGTTCGTGTTCCTGGATATCAAATGGTGACATTAAAATTACTTAATTTAATACCCTCAATATATTCCTTGGCTGGCTTTGCCCCCTTCTTTTCAAATTCTTATGGCTTATTATAAACTGATATAATTACTTCCCAGGAAGTTTGATTTTTCATTTCTTCATCTGCTCCTTAATAAAAACCCCTTTCTCTACTGCAAAGTGGGGAGAAGACACGTTACAAGTTTAACTTTTGAGAAGTTGTGAGACTGAGGCCTGGCCGCGCTCCTCCCGTGTGTCATTATCGGAGGCAGACTGGTTAGAACTTAGGGATGCGGGGTGGAGGGGTGGATGGGGAAAAGGTAAGAACCAGGATAAACGTCACTCATTCACTCACTCGCTCCCCCACCTTCCCAGTCACCTGCCAGTCGCCACCCCTCCATCTCACTAGCTTTGGAGTGTGTGCACAGGAAACCCTAGCGTGTCTAGAAAGAATATACCCTGCCAGATCAGCCGTGAAGCAGACAAATATGCGCCCTTCTTGCTTTCCCTTACATCCCACAGAATGCTGGAAGACTCTTCAACAAGTGCAAAAATTTAAAAGCCAAATAGCATTCAAATGGTGACCCTAGCAGATGCGATGCTTCAAGGACCGACTCTACCTTTGGAATCCATTAACTAGAGCGATTTGCCGAGCCCCACTCCACAATGCATTTACACACAGAGAACCGTATCTGATAATTATGAAAGCATGGCTGTGCGGGGACTGAAGGCTTGGATTAGCAATCTTTTCAGAAATCAAACCACACACATAAAGCTACTTACAGTTGGCTCCCCCCTCCCTCCCCATCCCGCTGTGTAAGGGAATCCTTAAATGTGGACCAAGATCTATTACAGACCCACGGAATCGGGAACCATCTCCTACAATTTCCTGGCACATGAGATAAATTCCAAAGATGTTCGGGCCTCTGCATGTAAATCGACCCTCAGAGAGAGGAAATAAGATGGTTTCATTACTGCTCGAGTACAGTACCTCAGCAGCCTCCCCGCTCACAGAGGGGCCTGGGTGCTGCTGTCTGACTTGTGATCAACCATCCCCAGACAGACGGACAAGGGCCGACTGCTGAAAGACACAGGCTGCTGAAGGACACCGTCTATTTCACAGGTAGACAGTGAAGCTTGCACTCTAGGAGTGAAGTTTACGTTTGGTTGAATAATGACTTTTCACCTGTTCTCTCCCTAGACCATTCTGAGCATCCTGAGTGACAGGCTGGGATAAGCTGTGCACCCAGTGGTGTGTGACAGATCAGGGAAGACTTCATACTCGAGGGGCCGGAGGCTCACCTTGGCCCTGGGCTGGAGATGCTCACTGCCTCAGCCCTGTACAAGGGAAGACTCTGGTTGTGTTTCTCCTTTTGTTTTCTGGTCTGCAATTGGAAGGGGGCTGCTGAGGTTTATACAATGCACCTGTGACCGAACACGTGATAGGGTCAGGTTGGCTGTTGATGGGAGGAACATTACTACTTCCCCGACCCCAGCCTGTTCAAGTGTTCCCTTCCACATACACTGAACTCTCTGGCTAGGGAACCTTCATTCTTTGCGCTGGAGAAGCAGCTGTCCCTGGTGGACTCTACTTGCTTAGTAGAAAACAGAGCAGGGGTCAGAAGAAGGCGCTCTGTTCACCTCTGACCCACAGAGCTCCCACAGAGCTCCCTGTTCATCAGTACATATGCTGGAACTCGCCAGGAAACTGCTGTCTGTATTCTGACCTCAACAGCTAAGACAGCCCTGGCCACACTGGCAAGGGCTCGGGCACTGTGGAAATGACTAAATTCAAACTCCCACCATGTGCAAGGGTTTGGACTGGTCCCAGGGGAGAGGTGTCCAGCCAGATGCAAATGTCCTGCTAGTCCAATAAATAATTTCTGCTGGTGTAGCCAAAGTGATGTTTATAAGCTACTCAGACAATGATCCTTTTCTGGACTTGGTTATGGAACTCACCAGGGAGAACTAAGGAGTCTGAGCTGAAACAGAGGACGTCAGGGTCTTTGGAGCAAATTATTCACAATACAGGAGATCACTGGGGTAGATGGATAAATTAAAGAGGAAAACCAAAATTATTTGGTGACATGTCACTCCTGTAGGTTTAACTGGAAAGGCTAGAAATGACGTCTGTGGAGCAAAAATATTAACAGTTGCGATTTCACGTTGCATCCTAGCCACTCTTATTAATATTTCTTCCCATCAATACACACTGCTATCCAAATAGATTTCAGAATGCAGCAGAAGTTGTTTAAGTCTTTTCTCTAAGAGAATGTACAAAATTACCACGTAAGCAGAAGGGGCCCGTGGGTAATGAAACCATGCTCTAGACTTCCTGTTATGAGATGCAAGGCTTGGGGGCATGGACAGACAACAGACAACCCTTATTAGCAGAGGGATCCAGGAGTAGAGTGCCTGGCTGAGTGTAGACAGAGAGTCCTGCCCAGACCTCAGAGGACAGGAAGGCAGTGGAGTATGCAAATTAATGGCTTTAATTTCCTCAGTCCTTGGCTTTATAGCAGCTAGTCCTGCCATCCATACTGACCTTTGTTCCAAGGTCCCCTGCCCTCAGTGGAGATGAATGCTTGGGCCTCCAAGGACAGCCCTGGCTTAGGCTAAAAAACGCAGAGCTGGCTGGCACCGGAGCCCTCAACACAGTGAAGATGGAGCCCTGGTCCCTTGGCACAGTACACCATGTGGGCAGCAGGTGCCACCCAGTTCTCAGCTGCCTCCCTGGAGCCGGTGGAGGGAAAACCAGAAGTTAATGAGAATCCCAGCTTTGTAAAATAGTAGAAAATAGGGCTGCATATTCAGGACCTCGAAGCCCTGTAACGTGACCTATGTATAATCAAGCCACTGCAGCTGTTTGCCTAATGGAAATTTAAATATTACAGGGCTTTTTAAAAACTTGTTTTATTGTTTTGTGTTGTTGTTATTATTTTTATTGCCGTTTCTCCATCGCTAAGCTTGATGATTGGTCTAAGGGGAAGAAAGAGAGAAAGAATAGTGTTTTCGGAGATCAGAAAGGGCTGCTCCTGTTTGTATATTCATTAGGCAGAAGAGCACATCCACGCACGGAAAAGTTCATCAGAACAAGGTTTAACGCAATTACCGTTTCTGAGGCTGGGTCTATTTAAGTCATTTCCTTCCAGCAGAACGGTGATAATGTGGTACGTGAAATTCCTCTCGCGCCTATCGCGGAGCAGAGAAGCCAGAATCCGAGCCGCCTTTGTCCTTTCCGAGATAGCCATTATCTTCTCCAAGAACACAATGTGTGTTTATTTTACAAACCCCAACCAAATGGAAATAAAAAGCACATTGCAGAGATTGGGGAGCCTACAACATGATGTGTGATTTAACTGCTCCACAGGGCAGCAGCAGCTGTACCAGACAGTACTGGGTTGTTTTCTCCATTCTCTTGTTAAACCTTCACATAATACCTTTCTGATTGGGATGAGCATGGACTTAATAGAAATCTCTTAGGAGAGCAACTTCCCAGCAAACACAAGGGCCAGCCTCTTTCCCAGTGCTGTGCTTCCTGCGGAAGCAGGGAAGGGGTAACTCTCTGGAGATCTGTTGGGCTAAAACAAGCCTGCAGGGCTGGGGCGACACCAAAGACCAGTTAATTCATCCCCAAAAGGATCGTGCATGCGATCTAGCCTTGAGAGTACCTGTGAAGGACAGCTAGAAGCAAGAATGAGAAGGGAAAGTCCGGGTTCACAGACAGAAACTCACTCTGCAGAGTGTGGGGATGGTGAGGGACGGTAGAAGAGAGCTGGAGAGCAGGGAAGGAAGGGGCAGAAGAGTGGCAGACAGGGAATGCATCAGAGTGAAGGGGGAGGTGAGGGGATCTTGGTGAAGAAGGGAACGAACGTCCAGAAGCCAGAGGCAACACCAGGAAACAAGACTGGAATTCCAGGAGTGGTGAAAGGTGACCCACCACAAAGGAAATGGAGCTCCAGGCGGACTTGCAGTGGGGGCAGCGGACACATAAAGAAGTCCGACAGTTGAAACAGCACGGGCAGGAACTCCAAGAAGGCCAAGAGAATGATGTAAGCAAGCAAGCAAGCAACAGCAAAACGAAAGACACTACTAACTTCCAGGAAAAGCCAAATGACCAGCAAGTGCGTTGTAATAAAGGTTTGGCTCAGCTATGCATGACACAACACTAAAACGATCTCCCCTAACAAATTGACCCAAACTAATATATTTAGTAAAGCCTATGAATAAATGCACACACGTGTGTATAGACACATACATGAAGACACAGTTCTGGAGTAAGGTGACACAGGCTTACTGCTCACACAGGCCTGTGAATGGGTTTGCAGCTGTGTCTCTAGCCACACAGTGTAGCCACATGCACCAAACCCACCATACGCCAATGGTTTGGTTGTGTATGTCAGCCTCATGGTGAGACCCATGAACAAGCCATGAAGAGTGTGCATCTTAGAGCACTTTCTCATGATCTAAAATGGAGAGCCCCTTGCTTTGGGGCAGGGAGAAGACAGCGGTGAGCATCCATTCTATGGCACGTGGGACATCTGACGACACGGAACGACATGAAAAGATTAGCAGAATTAAAATATTTGTCTTAAAATGCAACTCTCAATTTGTCTGAAAATTGCTTTAATTTCACACATGAGCATGATCAAAGAGTGAGGGCTTTCTTTCTGGAAAACCAATTTTTTTGTGGGCAAGACAATTAATCAAAAATTTATTCATGTAATATTAAATCTTGTACTCCTACTTATTTGGGGGGCCGTAATTAAAACCAAGGTTAATTTGTGAAAATACATTGTGCAGAGACATGCAGGTGGCCATTTGGCTTAATAAATAAAATCCCGGTCTCCACTTAATGGATTCTGGTGGGTACTCAGTTCTCCTATTAACAGTTAGAAGGCGGGTTGGTGGCTCCAAGGGAGTGACAGCGTTTCAAGGCACTGAACAGTCATCTTTCTGAGCATGTACAACACTGCAATCTTCCACGTTCTATGAGGGAAGAGCTGGGTAATTGTTTTCTCTGCAAAAATAACTTCCCCAGTTAAAGTCTCTACACTGTAACCACACTTAAGTGTGAGGGAGCATGAATTGCATCACCTCTCTTAAAAATGTCATAGATTGTCATCTTGCCCCCAGAGTTTCCCCTCTTAAATGACACCTAGAAGCATCATCCTCACACATGCTGCCCACGGCATTCCCAAGTCAGCCACTGCCCTCACTGCTACCCTGACCAATCATGGGATGCCCAAGGGTGCCAGGTGCCAAAGGGCTGGGTTCTAGAGTAGAAAGAAGCCAAGCATTTGATCAGACGCCCAAGGCCAACCAGAGAGAGCAGAGCCCACAAGTCCCTGCCAAAGCTTGAGGTAGCAAGGAGCCAGGGCAAATGCAGGGGGCGGCCTGCGGAAGGAAACACTGTTCTTGCAAGGCTGCCAGCTCTCATAGTTGGTTCTGTTCCTCTAAGGACTTCGAGAGCACAGCTAAATAGAGGCTGGCTGTATCCAGAAGGAGCCGGGGAAACACCATTTCTGCAGGCAGTGATGTGGGCACAGCAAGGGTGGCCCACCTCTTTTGTCCTTCAGCAGTTGGGTCAGCTGCTGCTACGGGCAGCTCCCCACTGTTCGATCTACACTGTGACACAGCCGTCACTCTGAAGAGGGTGGCCCAATGGCCACCAACTGGGAACTTTGCCTGGGCGGGCTGGAACTGTGGTCTGTGTGTCCAGAGGACAGCCAGGCCAAGTTGCTCCAGCTCTCCACAGCCTTGGGTCTGTACGGAACATTCTTATTGGCTCACTAGACCCATTGATTCTGGATCCTGTTGGGAATGTTCCCGGTTTGCCAGAGAAAGCCCAAGTTAGACTACGTGTCTCCCACGGGCAGAAGAGGAAGGGACAGAGACAGAAGAGCAGAGGGACAATTTTTCCAGGGCAAGAATGGAAGGGAAGTGCTTCCTTGACACATGTGTGAGTGTACACATGGATTTCACAGCTACATAGAGAGACACATGGGACACATATAAATGCAAGTGCTTCCTTGACACATGTGTGAGTGTACACATGGATTTCACAGCTACATAGAGAGACACATGGGACACATATAAATGCAAGTGCTTCCTTGACACATGTGTGAGTGTACACATGGATTACACAGCTACATAGAGAGACACATGGGACACATATAAATGCAAGTGCTTCCTTGACACATGTGTGAGTGTACACATGGATTTCACAGCTACATAGAGAGACACATGGGGCACATATAAATGCATAGGAACAGAGGTACCTGCAGGCACATATACATGCGCACATGTAGAAATACACATAGACACACACTCAGGAACACACATATGGACACATACAGACACAGTTAGAGATACACAAATATTTGCATATAAAGACACATGGAGTATGAATAGGTACATAGGAACAGAGATATCCACAGATTCATATATACACAGGCATACACACAGAAACACACACGCATATGTAAAGACATACACAGACATATATACATAAACACATATAAATACATCCATATGTATATGCATAGAGATAAATGCAGCCATGCACACAGAACACACATGCATATAAAGGTAAACACAAAAACACATTTACATATATGGAAAGATACATACAAACATATACTCACAGGCAAATATAAACACATGTATGAAAAGATAATAAATTAACATAGAAATAAACATAGATAATAAAATACATAGAAACACATACACATTTGTGTAGAGATATCCAAGAACTTGGAGATACACAGATATACACAGACATGGGTACAAACGCACCGATGCACAGAAACACACACACAGAGCCAGGAAACAACCGGTCTGCAGGTTGAACCCACATTTAAATTCACTCGAGGGGCAGCTCTCAGAGCTGTGCAAGTCTATAACTTAGCCAGATGTCTTCTCTGGCTGGCAGCTTTCCTCATGAAAGTAACAGCGGATACCAGGCTAAGGGCTCTGGTGCTCAACTCCAGGTACTGTACCGGGGCATGACAGCTGTGTGATCCAGGAAGAAAGGTAGACTAAGACAAAAGGAATAATTAGAGTGAGCCACCAGAACCAGCCCCGGATTTAAATGTTTAAATGTTTTAATTTAAAAGAACAATGGCTTCTGGAAGCATGTTCGCAGCCGGCTGACAACCTGCCATTTATTAATCAGTGTTAAGTAACCGCGGCTCGGGTTTGACACCAAACAGCAGATGATGTGTGATGATCCCTAAAATAGCAGCCATGTCTCAGAGCTGATTTCCAAATGACTCCGGCATAACAAGACAGGCTCCGGAATATTTACTGCACCAATTAGCGAGCATTAGGCGCACCGTCGAGGGGTGCCCGTGGAAGCAGTCAAGGGTGCAAGGCCCTTTGGGGAAGTCATGGCACTCTTCACAATGGGGGTGTAGGGCTCTCAAGCATATGGTACATTAACAAGCAGTCAACAGGCAGAAAACATACTGAAACTTTGGTTCTCAACCTGCTCTGGGAGATGCATGGCCATGTCTGGAGATAGCCGGGAGACAAACATTGCTTGGGGTGAAGGACGTGGAGGGGTAGTGACCCCCTCTAGTGGAAGGAGCCCAGAGATGTGGCCACACATGATACAGTTTAGACATGTCCCCCCACAGAAAATCATCCTGCCCATGATGCCAAGGGTGCTGAGCCTGAGGAATCTGTACTAGAAAGATTTGTGGTCACACCAGAGGAAGGCCTTCCCACAGTCTGCATTTTTATCTGCATAAAGTTCTTTGTTACTTCTTTCATCTAAGGACCAAGAGCAGCACAGACCCTGCCCAGGATCTTTGCTTGTCACTAGGAGTCACTGAGGCTCAGATGAGGGCCGTGTTATGTGGGCACAGTGCCGTATACTGCACCACCCCAAAATGAAGGCTCCGTGCCTGCAAGTGTGCTCCTAGCAACACGACTTTGATTTCCTGGGACTTTTGCAAGCACGGCATTGACTTCTCTGTCAGATCTTGCTCTGTAGCACAGGCTGATCTGGAACTCATTGTTAGGCCGAGGTTGGCTCAACTTCAGGGCCAGCCTGTTGCTTCGGCCGAAGAGTGGGGATTATAGGTGTGAGCTGTCACATCCCACTTCCTGGAGTCTCAAAATCACACACAGACATATGTGAGGCGAATGTATATGTGTCCCTGTATGTCCGTACATGTGTGTGGGACCAGTAGTGGACATCAGATGCCTTGCCCTTGGGTTCTCTACCTTATTTCTTGGACCGGGTCATTCACAGAACCTAGTGTTCACTGACTGGCTAGGTTGGTCGACCAGTTGGCTCCAGAGATCTGCCCGTGTGCTCCTGGCATTTCCATGGGTCCTGGGGATCTGAGCTCACACTTTCACATGTGTTCTGTGGCACCTTACCCACGGAACCATCTTCTCAGCCTGAAATCTCGCCATGTAAACTCTCGCACTTTTATAACAGAAAGACGAGCACTGAGAACGTGAGGCTTTTCATCACTGTGACACGGCGAAGGGCAAGTGTCACTTAGTGACAAGCTCTAGATGGCAACTGGGGGAATTATTTGTGCGGAGGAGGAACAGAACATTGGCACCACGGGGCTCTGAGCCTGCGCACGCAAGGTCCTCACAGCAGCATGGGCAGGCTCTACTGCCAGTGTTGGGGTTTATGAGACACACTGACTCCTCTTAAATACGTCTTGAGTAAATCCTCCTTTAATGCTCAATTTAGCAGGGACGGATACAATTCATCATGCTAAACAGAAACACTGGAGATAACAGTGACTGCTCCTGAAGCCTGCGCTGGACCAGGGTTGAGAGGCCCTGTCTTCAAGTGTGGATCTGCTTACTGTCTTGCTGAAGCTGCCAGGGTGGGGTCTGAACTTGTGTGATTGCTTCTTCTCTGCCTGTGTTTTCTCAGCCCATATCTTGCAGTAAGCATGCAAGGAAGGGCCCTGCCTGCCCAGCAAAAGGAACAATCCAGCCTTAGGCACTGTCTACTCTGCTATGGATGATGTTAGAAAATGACGTACACTGGAGCATCTCTAAACCAAAAAGCTGTTCGAGTTCAAGGTGGCAAGTTCAAGTCCAGACTGGATCCCAGGAGGTGTTCAAGGCCAGCTGGTCAATTTAAGTGAGATTTTGTCTCACAAGTAAAAAGTAGAACTGGGTTAGAAAGCTCGGCTTGGTTGTTCACTTTACTTGTTGCTTTTGCAGAGGACCTGGGCTCAGTTCCCAGCACCTCACAACTGTCCATAATTCCATTTTCAGGGAACGCTACCCCCATCTCTGATCTCTGTGGGGCCTGGACACACATACATGCTTCAAAACAGATACACACTAAAGAAAATAAATCTAAAAATAGTCAGAAGAGTGCTTGACTAGCAGGCTGAGGATACAGTGGTACGGCTCCCCCATGTCCCCCTGCAGGCACAAAGCCTGGATTCAAACTGCTGTATTGCAAAACAAACAAAGATACTGCAGAGGAGGCCAAGGTAGTTTAAGATCAAGGGGTGGGCAGATTAGGAGGAGATGGCGCCTCCTGGTGGCCCTCATAAGGTACACATAGGCCAGGCAAGTCTCCAGGGCCTTTCCCCACAATAGCTCTAATGCTGTGAGCCAGGGTAGAGCCCTCTGCCCCAGACACACCTGGAGTCCCATCTCCTAACTTCACTCCCTTGGTAGGTGGGATTCAACGTGTGAAATTGGAGGTACATGGCATCCACAGCAGAGCCAAGAAGCCGAGGCAGGACAGGAGACAGCGGCCTTCCCCCCAACCGCAGGGGGCGTAAATTGCAGCTTCAACAGAGACCTGGAGTCTCAGTCGGTTCCGCCTCAGCTGGTGTGTGGTCCAAATCGGGGAATGCCCATTGTGGGGTCCAGTCTTACCTGGCCCTGCTTTACCAGGAGAGGGGACAGTCTGGTGCCTTGAAGGCAGGTGGGGCAGCCCCGGGAGCTTGCTCCTGAAGGCTGCACTTTAGGCCTGTTGTTCCAGAAGCTTTGGGGAAGCCTTTCACAAGGCAGAGGTCTGGAAACTCAAAGGCATCACCCCTTCCTCTGAAATGTATGAAGAGCTGCATCGTTTTCCACCCCAAGGCTGAAGCTAGGCGCAGGCAGTGTCTTTGAAGTTACATCTGAACTCAGAAGAGACTCTCTGCTGACTGTTTCCACGGGAGCAGTCTGCCTGTAGGTGTGGTGACCTGGGATCTTCCCTGAAACTACACCCTTCCGGAACTTACCACCCTGTGGTGGCTGGCGCTTCGCCACATGAAGTGGATGCCAGAGTTCCCTGCTCCTCTCCTCTCAGGGAGGAAGCATAGAAACCAGAGACACCAGGGCCCTTGATGGAAACTACAAATGTGGGAGCCAAGAATTAGGGGAGGCTAGAATCCCAGACCCCAGGAGATGCCATCGCTGAGCCATCAACCCGAGACTCCCAGCAACTTCACTGACACGCAGCTGGGGCTGGAAGCTCTCGGTAAATTTGATAAGTCAAATAATTGCTTAGTGCTTCATATAGAAAATCAAAACTAAATTTTATCAAAAGGCAGGCATGTTGAACTTTATACCTAATAACATTTTGGTTATATCGGCAACATCAAGCTAACGCTTAGAGTGAAAGATGAATCGGATAGAGACCATTTCCTCTGGCCAGCAGCCAACAGAAAGGGCCCAGCTGAGGGAACACCACACCGTCTACAGATTGTGACTCACAGAGCCATCTTGTCAGGAGTGGTTGATCTGTTTCCTGAAGCTGAGTTTCTCATTCATTTATTGTTTCAGGGATTATCTTAATGAACCCCCTCACCCCTATTGGTGGCTGAGCAGATCTTAGCTTCTTCTGTCATCTGTCTGGGTGCAACTCTCGGGTCACCTCATGCTGGTGATGTTTGTAACTCCTCACAGCACTGTGATCGCGTTGCTATTGATTTCATTTATTTGTGTGTGTGTGTGTGTGTGTGTGTGTGCGCGCGCGTGTGTGCATGAGCACGCGTGTGGACGCCAAAGGACAACTTGCAAGAGTCCAACTTGCATAAGTCGGTTCTGTTCTTCCTCCACGTGTGTCCCGGGGGTCAGTCTCAGTCTGCCAAGCTTCACAGCAGGTGCTTTGCCCACTGAGCCATCTTGCCCTCCCTAGAGGTCGTTTTGAGGCAAACTCACACTTGCACGGTAGCCCCTCACTTTGTAATAGACGTGCATGTGTCTGAGATTCTGTGGGCTCTCTGGAACACAGACAGGTACACAAAAGCTGACTGCTGAGGTTTAGGTATGAGCGTCATCCCTCGTATGTTGAAGGCTCGACCCCAGGGCAATGTTAAGACGTGGGGCTTTGGGAAATGACTGGACTCTCAGGCTATGACCTAGCCACTGGGTTAGTCCAGCAATGGATTTGTTACTTGAGGGCATTACTGGGGAGCGGTGAAAACAGGAAATGGTTGGAGGAAAAAGGGGGCATTGGGCCCATGCTCTTCTACTTCCTTCTTGGCTTCCTCTGCTTCCTGGCTACTGTGGGGCGAGCATCTTTCCTCCAAATAGCCTGTCCATCACGATGTTCTCTCTGCTCTATAACAGGCCCAGAAGCAGAGTGTTAGGTTAGCATGGACAGAAACTTCTGGGCCTCTGAGGCCGAATGAAGGAACACAGGCTTGTCACAGCTTGGGACAAAACCAGGCAAGTCTCAACTCAGAGCAAATGTACAAGAAACTCCAGGTAGAAAGAGCCTAGTAGTAGCCCATCTCCCATCCCTGCTGGGACCACAGAGCCAGGGATGGTGCCTGTTGAAAGGCTCAGTGCTTGGTCGCAGGGGCGACACCACATCCCACATGGGCAATGCCACACCCTTCAACATTCCCCTGGGGGTGTGGGAGGGGGGCTTTGTTTGTGAAAGTGAGTCCTGTGTCTTCAAATCACACTGCTTCAAGCATGGAGAATCTTTGACCATTTTGACAAAAAGTCAAAGTATTGTTTCTGACAAGAGACAAGTGTCTTTAAAGTTAAAAATGAGTCATGTCAGAGCAGTCAACACAGAGACCCATGCTAGGCTGAGAGTAAAAGCAAGAACATTTCTAGATAGTCCTCACCCCCCCCCCATCAGCTTCTTTGTTGTGGAGGGGCTGGTGATGGTGAGACACTTGGGGTATACGGTAGACTTCCTGTGGTGGCAGGGCCTATGTCTGCCCAGGTGAGCTTCTGGGTGCTTTCCAAAGCCAAGCTAACTACCATCCTGTCAGTTCTAGTGGCAAAGTTTTCCAAAAGTTATTTATTTATTTATTTTTCACACCTAGAACATTCGTTTTTCACATACTTTCCTCAGCGTATCCACCCAAACAAAGCCCCCACACTCAAGTTTTGCATAAACAGTGATTTTGAGCATCCGCAGCTAAGGACTGTGGCCAGCTCATTATATCCACAGGCCATTTTGTGCTTCTACAAACGCTGGATAAAAGAGAAACATCTTCAAGGAAGTACTCCACGCATAAAATATTTGTTTTATAGCAAAATGTGTCCAATTGAGTTATGAGACTCATGCACGCCAAAGCTGAACCTCACACAAAGGCTTCCCAGCTTCTCTACGAGGGATCGCTGCTGCCGGATTGCACATTGCTTGGATTTTTAGTGTCTTGTGCAGATTTCTTTGGGGGAGTCCTGTTTTCATCCTGGTGGAGGGGTTACTGGTTTTATGATAGCGTAATTGTTAACATTTTAAAAAATTTATTTGCTTGTTTTGTGTGTGTGTGTGTGTGTGTGTGTGTGTGTGTGTGTGTGTGTGTGTGTGTGTGTGTGATCAGAGGACAAACTGCCCAAACAGAAAACTTGTCTGAGTTAGTTGTTCCACCATATGGGTCTCAGGATGGAACTTAGCTCCGTAGGCTTGACAGTGAGTGGCACCTTTTCCCACTGAGCCATCTTGTTGGACCTTAATTGTTTTTTCATTTTGTTTTGTTTTGTTGTTGTTTTCCAGACAGGGTTTCTCTGTGGCTTTGGAGACTGTTCTGGAACCAGTTCTTGTAGACCAGGCTGGTCTCAAACTCATAGAGATCCACCTGCCTCTGCCTTCCGAGTGCTGGGATTAAAAGTGTGCGCCACCACCACCACCCGGCCTTAATTGTTTTCTTAAACAGTGAGACTTTTTCACGTCCTCGGCCCTGATTCCAAGGCATGGGTAGGACATTTTGATCCGTCATTCGTACGTGCGGGAGACTTGCCTGACTTGGACACCTGTATCAGAATTACAGAAAACTCTAGCTGAGGCTTGGGGAACCACAGCCCTGAGTCGCCATTGGCCTAGCCTCTTTAGGTATTGCCAACATCTCACCTAAGGTGTTATGAACAAAGTGCAGCCCAGGCATGTGCAGACTGTGAGGCCCTGTATGAGAACAGTTAGGTGACTTCTGCTCCTACTGGAAATGGCCCTGTCTTCCAAACTGTCACATGCCATCTGCTCACCAAGGGACCCAAAGTGCTCAGGGTGCACCAACAAAAGGGACTGAGCCACACAGGGAGGTTTTAGGGCGTGTCTGGAGATTCGATTTCTTTTAAACAGCATTCACTAAGTTTCATAGGAAGCTAGAAACATCACCTGGAGAGCCAAGCACAGCTACCTGATCCTATTCCCCACACATGCAGAAGACCCAGTTTGAAAAAGCAGCCAGCACATCTCTCTTCTTCGGAGGTCCCTGCTGCTGAAGATCTGATTGCAGCCCCTCCCAGATGAAGTGACTGGAGCCTACATACCTTATTTAGTAATCAGTGCCCAGCGTGAGGACGCCCAGTCAAGGAGGGAGCCTAGGAGCTCTGTGAGCCAGAGAATTTGCTGTGTCACTGGAGATGAGGACAGCTGCTATTTCTGCGACCAAATGCTATCATTGTGAGCACTGTTCCAAAGAAAACAGGTATCTTGCCAGAGGAAAATAACATATGCCAGGAAGGGAGAAAAAAAAAAAAAAAAAAAAGCTCGTGAAAATAAATCGGCAGGTTTCTTCCTTGGGTCTGGGATCCCAAACAGCCCTTTCGCTGCTAGAAAAGCAACAAAGACAGGGCAAGAGATATGACTGGATGTGGTGGTGTGTGCCTGCGGAACCAGCACATGAAAGGCTGAGGCAGGAGGATCGCTGTGAGTTACAGACAGGCCAGCCTGGGATGCAGGGGTGACCCTGTCTAAAAGAATCAAGCAAGAAAACGAGAAAGGGAGGGGCTCGTGCGTGGGGTAGGAGCTTAGGTGAACACTTGTCTACTTTCCACAGTGCAGGCGTGTCCTGCCCGCCAGTGAGAACTGTCCACTGCTGGCCAGACTGGCTGCCTCCTTTGAATGCTAGAATTAGGGAACACCACCCTGTGACAGGTTCCTTATGTCTGCTACAGGGTATGGATGTATGCATTCATGATACATAGTGTGTGTGAGACGGGCAAGTGGGCACACACATACATGTGCAGGAATAGGCAAGCATGCAAGTTGGAGCACACACGTGCACATATTTGAGCACGTAAGCATGCGTGTATGTAGGTGCATGTGAAGTATGTACTCTGTGCACCACTATATGCATGTAAGTAGTTACACATTAATGCATGTAAATGCACAAATGCCTGTGCTTGTAGGTCTGGTGTGCTTGTATTGAATGTGTGCATGTGTGTAAGCATGAATGTGTGTGTGTAGGCCAGTGTACACGCAGAAGTGGACAAAGCGCAGCAGATTCTGCCTTCCTGAGTTCTCTAGAGGGCAGAGCAGGCCAGAAGGGAACAGCTCTGCTCTTTGTGTCCAGAAGAATTTGCTTTCTGTTCCTGGGTCCTGGCATGAGCTTCTTCAAACCCTTGAGATTTCCTGAGAAGTGAGAGTGCCTTTGTTATGCTAATGAGGGGATTCATTAGCCCCTACGGGGGGTTATGGACTGGGGGCTGGGCACAGGAAGACTAACCCCAGGCTGACAGCTGGACACTGAGCCAGCCTGGCTCCAGAGGCAGAGATTTGGTTCGACCCTGTCAGGATGCTAACCAGTCTTGCCTGTGTAATGGAGCCTCAGGGAATCCTGAACGCCCAGTAGAGCAGTACCCCAGCAGACAAAGCGCCACCACCCTGCTGTGCAGCCCTAGTCCTACAAACATGGGTGATTAGTGAGATGGCCTGTTCCTGAGTTCTCTGACAGGGTCTACACAACTACCCTCCAGGAGGGTCTTGGGAATTCCAGGACGTATAGCCCGTTGCTCGTAAGTGAGGGTGGCCCTAGCACTAGTGTCTAACCTCAGAATTAGATGTGACTTGGCCTGTAGGGTCCACGTCACTTTCTCTGTAGAGTGCCAGGGATCAGAGTGAGTGGGAAGGAGGTCACAGCAGTATGTGACATGGCAAAAGTGATCCCCAAGGAAGTGCCTGAGGGAGGGACGAGTTAAGGGAGTGACTTGTTAGCTAAGATAGCAAGGATGGAAGGCCCCATCAGGCCCTTGAGCAGGCAGAACGCCTGTGGAGGGGCTGGAGAGGTGAGCTGGGGTAAGAGTGGGGGGTGTAGGGGCAGGTAGGGCTGCATCCAGAACACACCAGGCTGGAAGCGCTCCAGAGACCCAGGGGTGTGGGTCACAGTACTAGAAGGCAGCAATGGGCCAAGAGATACTCAGTGCACACCACCAGGGCAGCTGGCTTTCTCAAGACCCTGTTCATGACACCTGTGGACATGGCCCAAAGACTAAAGACCTACTTGCCTCTCGGGTGGTCCTAGAGAAGGCACAGGCTTCCGAGCCGAGAGCCCATCCTGCATGGAAGCCCCTGCAGGGAAAGGCAAACCATGTGAAGGAAGGCTTGGCCGCTGTCCCTGCAAGGCAAGGAAGCCAAAGCTGCCTGAATTGCAGCAGACTTCAGGGCCAGAAGACAAGATCCCCTCAGCACCGACTATGACAAGGGCTTTGTCCCAGGTTGAGAGCTGTGGGTCCTACCCTGCTCTGCTCAGAGCTTTTGAATCTAGCTTTCCATCTAACATGGCCTCCATCATCTGTGGAGCTTGCTGGGAGCCCAAAATGCAGCTGAGCTGGTCAGCACCCCAGAGCCAGTGACCCCACTGGAGCAGGTGATCTGCAGCCCCAGTGGGAGCCTCAGAAATGGGCCTCCAAGTTGCACGCTCTGCCCTGCCCTGTACCCCAAGCAGGCCCAAAGCTCCTTCTCCTGCCTTCTAGCAGCTTGTCTGGAGCAGCGCCCATTGCCCAGTGCTCTGTGAACTGGATGTGATGATGTGAATTGCTGTCTGCAGAGATCATGTGTGTCCGGCACAGGTCACGTATGTCACAGTCACCAGAGGTCCCACAGTCACCCGTTCCTGGCTCTGTACCCTCTGAAGGAGAACTACGTTTCCCTCACCATCTGTGAGGGTGGGGGTGGCTGCAAGTGGCAGTGTCTGTGTGCCTAGAGGGAGAGAGAAAGCTGGACTAGTGGTTCTATCTGTCACACATCATTGTGGAGCCTAAATTATCAATAACCCACAGAGTCACCACTGAGAGGCACAGGGACAACCAGGCAGGAAGCTGGCAGGGGAGGGAGACAGGACTGCCTCAAGTAGGCAGGGAAGAAACCTGCTCAGCTTCGCTTGGGTCCTTCCCAAGTTGCTGGCCAGACCTCATCAGCTGCAGCTTGGCTCAGTGTCCTCTGCTTGCTATGGCACTCAGGAGAGAGCCTGTGTGGGACAGGGAAGGAGGTGGGGCTGGAGATTAAATGTCTTTGGTGCCACCTAAGCCTTTATGAAGTTCACTAATGTGCTCAGATGAACGCGAGGCGGGTACCTGCTCCCAGGACCTGAGCCATGAAAGCAATTTGCAGTGTAGCTCTTGCTGCTAGAGCGCGCCAGGAGGCTCCCAGCTCCTTCCCAGAGGAGAGCCAGGTTACACGGATACCTCCACTGAAGCAGCCTGGTCGGGGCCTTGCCATGCGCTGCAAACTGCAATCTATCTCATAAATGGATCGGAATGTTCTACAAATTACACACGTTGGTCCCTGGAGGTATCTTTAACTGGGGGCTTAGAGTTGCAGACGGATTCTCCCATGGATGTACTATTCTCTCAAATAGCAGAGAGAGGGGGGTAGCTTGTACAATGTCTTCATAGAGCCTGGCTAAATTAGATCATGCAAAATCTAATGAGGCTCATTCAGTGGAACTAAACAGGTATGAGCGGGAGGCCTTTCCTGCCCTGGGCTGCCATCCAAAATGAAGCTCTCAGGTGAGTTAGTTCTAGGCACTACTGGCTGGTGTGACCTTTGACACCAGGGAAGTGGAAGTAACCATAGGTACCAGCATCAGCACCTGGGCAGAACTCCTGGAGAGATGTTTACACATGGTGGCTGTTCTAGTTAGATTCCTGTGGCGGAGGTAAAATACCAAGGACAAAAACAACTTAAGGGGGAAAGGTTTTACTCGACTTAACACTGGGTGTTAGATCACTGAAGGAAATCAAGGCAGGACCTCAGGTAGCTGGTCACACATCAAGTCCCTAGTCAAGAGCAGACAGGTGTGAACACGCCCGAGGGGCCTGCTTGGTATCAGCTAGCTCTCTTCTCTCTTAGACTATTCAAGATCCCCTGCCTAGGGACTGGTACAGCCCACAGCGGGCTGGTCCTCCTACATCAGTTAATATGCAGCTGAGACAGTGCCCCCCCACAGGCCAACTTGATTTAGAGGGCTCTTCGTTAAGACTTTCTTCCAAGGGGATCCTAGGTCATAACTGTTAGATGTGAGCAGTTCAAATTAACGAGCATGGCAGGCAGCCTCGCGTTGCTGTAGACCACATTATGCTGCAGTGTAAGTTCTCACGTTGGACGGTAGACCATTCTTTGACCGAATACAACACCTCTTACAGGTCACTACAGTGGTGGTGGTGAAGGAGGTGGTGGTAGTGGTGGGTGGATGAGAGCCACTGCAAGAAAGCTAGTTTGGATCGGCAGGGATGTGG
This sequence comes from Cricetiscus sungorus, assembly GCA_030556225.1. Lineage (NCBI taxonomy): Eukaryota > Metazoa > Chordata > Mammalia > Rodentia > Cricetidae > Cricetiscus > Cricetiscus sungorus. Next base: position 2,325,273 of record JANBXA010000429.1, read on the forward strand.
CTGTGCAAGGCAGGCCCTAAGAGCCCTACAGCTCGCCCACCGGGAAGCCACACTTCCCTTAACCTTTTCCATAAACAGGCCTTTTCACACACAGCAGTCCAAACGATTAATGAGAGTGGGTGCCTGCAGAGGGGTCCCCAGGCCCACGTCAGCTACCCCAGGGCTCTGTTGAGCCCCACAATCTCCCACACACACACCCACTCTCCCCCTGCTCCCCTGAGCCTTACCCCCCCCCCCCGTTTCCCCCTTCCTGGGCTCCACACACAAACACTTGCAGGTTTCGCTGTAGTGTAAACTGAAGTGATTTTTCAAGAGAGATCTTGACATTTCCAATCAAAATTCCAGCAGGTTTTATTTTCTAAAATTGACAAGAGGATTCTGAAATGTACACGGAAATGTAAACGGGCCAGAAGAGCGAAAGTGATCTCGAAACGGAAGCAGGGATGGTGCACACCGGCTGGTCTCAGACCTCCTTGGGGACGGAAATGCCCACAGGAGGTGTGCACAGGGAAAGGCACCCAGGACAGTGTGCGGGAGGCACTGACCAGAGGCCAGCCTCACACGGGAGGCTGCTGGGATTTTATAGATCGAAAAGGCAACTCCATGGGTAGGAACAGATTTTCTAACAAACAGGGCCTAAATAATTTTCTGTGCACATGGAGAGCGAAAAGACAAAAGAACATTGGACCTTAATTCACTCCACGCACTAGATAAAGCACAAACCTTGCTTCTGCATGTACGCCTAGAGCTGCGGAAACGGGGAAGAAAGGGCCGTGACCTTGTAGTGTAACAGTCCTCAATCAGAGCACAGAAGGCATGGGCGGCAGGAAAAACTGAACACGGATTCTATCCAAGTTAGGACTTCCACTTTTTAATAGTCCTGAGAAAATACCAAGACAAAATACAGATGGGGAAAACAAACAAACAAACAAACAAACAAACCCTTCAGAACAAAACCACAAAATGTGCGCCTGCATTTTCCTTCTCTCCCCACTAAATATCTATTTATCTACATACTTACTATGTATCTGTTTATCATAAATGTATCGATAGCCTAATCTGTCAATCTTCTATCTCAATGTCAACTATAATTTATCTATCATCAAATGTACACCTATCATCTATCATCTATCTATCTATCTATCTATCTATCTATCTATCTATCATCTATCTATTTATCTATCTATCTCCTACCTATATCTATCTAATTATGTGTCTATCAATCAATTAATCAATTGTTTTTCTGAATTTTTCTCTTTTTGTGGCTTGAATGAGAATGATACCAATTCTGATGGTTTGAATAAAAATGGTCCCCACAAATTCATATATTTGAATGTTTAGGGAGTGGCACTATTTGAAAGGATTAGGAGGCGTGGCCTTGTTGGAGGAAGAGTATCATTTCCAGTGGGCTTTGAGGTTTCAAAAGCCCAAGCCAGGCCCAGTGGCTCCCTCTTCCTGCTGCCTGTGGATCTGGATGTAGAACTCTCAGTTAACTCCCCAGCAACATGTCTGTCTGTGTGCCACCAAGCTCCTTGCCATGATAATGGACTAAACCTCTAACTGTGAGCTAGCCCTAATTACATGTGTTCTTTTAAAAGAGTTGCTGTGGCCACGGTGTCTCTTCACAGAAACAGAACAATGGCCAAGGCATCATAGTCTCAAGCGTTTACTTACATCACAGTTGGTGGCACTGTTTGGAGAGGCTTAAGAGGAACGGCTTTGCTGCAAGACATATGTCACCAGGGTGGGCTTTGAGTTTAAGGTCTCAGCCTGTTTCCAGTTTTCTTTCCCTCTCCTTTGAGCTTTCAGCTTCCTGCTTTGGCTGCCATGCTTCCTTGCCACGTGGACCCTTTGCGACCCTAAGCCAAAAGAAAACTCGTCTTCCTCTAAGTTGCCTTGGCCACGGTGTTTTATCACAACAACAGAAAAGTAACTAATAAACACACACCCTGTCTCTAACAAACCGTACAATTTAAGAGTGGATGAAAGATTGAAACAAACGTTTCGTTACAGAAGATACAGGAATGCCCAAGGAGACCATGGAAAGTGCCAGCACTCCCAGGAGAGACGCCCAGGGCAGTGACTTCACCGCACACCCACTGCAGAAGCTGCTGTTGGAAGGCCTGACCGCCTTTGTGAAGAAAATGGGGACAGAAAATGCCCTCAGTAGCTGGGAAACCTCTGTTAATTCTTTGAACATTTTCTGCTCTGGAACCCAGCTCTCACACCTAGACATTTGCTTGGGGCAGGGAAAACACCAGCAATGTGGCTTCATGAACACCCAGAGAGGCTTTGCTCACTGCGGTGAATCAGCTGCCTAGAGGACGTGTGTGCTTTGGCTCAGGATTCCGGAGCCACCGTGATGGAGAAAGCCCTGCAGAGTCAGTTGGTCATGGGGGTGTAGGGTTCACACAGTAGCAGACTTGGAAGCAGAAGGAGTCGGGCCAGAAACACAGATTGGGCCACAACCTCCAAAGGCCTGCCCTTCTAAAGATTGAACAGCCCCCATAAACAAAGCCGGCTGCCAGACGTGATCACAACATGAGCCTGTGTGGACATTTCAGCAGGCACAAAGGAATCCAGGGCTGCCGTGTGACCTGTGCTACAGAGGCGTGAACAGACATCTAGTCACCAGGTAGGGCATCCATGACAAAGCAAGAAATGAGTCCCCCTGAGTCTAGCATGTGAACCGATGGGGCTATTGGGTTGCTTGCAGCAACGTAGATAACTAAAAGGTCGGCTGAAAGCTCTACATCAGCCCAGCTGACCATTTCCCCAACGCTGCATAGATGGAGTCCCCCTTGGGACAACTTCTACCCTTCCAGATACTATAGCAGACCTGAGGGGGCAAGGCGGGGGCCTGAACTCATGACTACACCCATCCGCATACATAGTGACATAATTTAAAAACAATGAATTATTCTTAAAAGTAACTTTGACTAAGCAATATTTTTCTTTACATTGGATGTTCAAAAGCCAAAATTAGTTGTACAGACAACTGTAAGACCGGGAATAAGTGTGTGTGTGTGTATGTGTGTGTGTGTGTGAGTGTGTGTACGGGGTGGCATCTGATTTTCAGGACACTATTAAAATGACCATTCAATGTTAATATTTATTATTTTTACTTTTCACAGTGGTCTCATGTGCTCAAGCCTGGCCCCATAGTCACAGTGTTGCTGAAGCTGGCATAGAACTCCTAATCTCTTTTACTCTTCTTTCCCGGGTGGGTACCATGGCCAGCTCCTGGTGTGCTTCTGGGGTCATGTGCATTGTGATTAGACAGGGAAGTCCACCTACAACAGCCAGGTAGGAGACAACCCCAGCCAGGTAGGACAGTGACGGCGCCTGTCCCTTGGGAAGGAGGACAGGGGACATCTGCCATGGAGGGCCAAGGCAGCTGGACACCCACTCATTCCAGGGGGCTGCCAGAGGCCTGGGGATTGTTGGTGTGCAGAGACAGCCAGCTTCCTTCTGTTTCTTAAGCATGGGAAATAAAGAACACACTTTTAGCTAAATGAGAACCGAGGAGTGTTTGGGAGGAGTGTTATGAAGTATATGTAGACCACCAAATAAAATTCAATTTTCAGGTAATGTGAGGGTGTGAGGCAGAGGGAGAAGCTACTTTGCATATCACAGGAGACTGGGTAATAAGGCAGGAGGCAGGACCGAGGACCGATCTGTCGCCTGTGAGGCTGGGGTTGTCTCTTGCCTCGTTCTATAATCGCACCATTGCAGTGTTGATTCAGAACACGGCAGCCCATGAAAAATGTCACCGCTCTGCCTACGGTGCGGTGCGCGTCTGCTGGAGACTGCAGCAGAAAGGGTGATAAAACACTCCAGCCTGCCATGCTCAGCAGGTTCCTCATTTCCTCCTGCAATTACACATCAAACTGTTTTAGCTTCACAGGCCCCGGCTCTATAAATGGCCTGAGGCAGAGAGCCGCCAGGCAGAGAAGCTGCCTCAAAGCAGAAGGGGGACTCAGGTATGAGGTGGGCTGTGAAAAGCCAACTCAAGCCCCAGGCAGAAGAGCCTGAAGATGTGCCCCAGAAATCACTCTCTATTTATCTTTGCTTAATGCAATTAGCAGGGTGCTTAGGGGAAGGTGGCGGTGGTTTGGTTAAGAAACCATCAAAGACGTGGGAACACAAGCCCTGGCCCCACAGTTCAGCCTGAAGACGGCAGTGGGCGTTCCTGGGAGCCTTAGAGAGTCCAGGCAAGGCCTTGACTCTGGAAACCGGCTGGCTCAGGATGTCCATGTCCAGGGTCTGTTTCCCAGTCACTTCCAAGAGAGCAGCGTGGCTCCAGGCCATGTGGTACTCAGAAAGCCTGAGTTTCTGGGATTTTCTCAATGATCCTCTGACTTCAGATCCAGACAGGCTCAGAGGAAGCCCCAGAGGCACAACGTTTTGAAAACTCTGTCCATCTGTCTGTCTATCATGTATCTGCCTACCATTTATACAACCATTCATTCATTCATCTACACATAAATCTATGTATTCCTCTGTTCCTCCACCCATACGTCGATCAGCCACCATCTACCTACCCACCATTCATTAATCTACCCACCCATCCACTGATCTGTCACCCATCTATATATATTTATTCAAACACCTACTCACTGCCCATCCATCCTTCCATCCATTATCTGTCCACTCATCCATCGATCTATCCCTCCGTCCGACTCACTGTTTTCCCTCTATGCATTTACTCATCTATCCATCAAACAAATGCCAGTTTCCACTCTGCCTTCCCTCTGCCTCTCAGCATGGCTTCTTGCTTGGTGTCTGCAGTTCTCCTGCCCAGAAGAGCTGAAGCCTAGGAGTGAGCACCAACCAAGGAAGGTGCTACACTCTCACTTCTCTGTGTCTCCTTAGGCCCAGCTGCTGGGGTGTCTCCAGATGCTTACACAGCCTTCTGCTCCAGTTCCTTCCCCCTCCCCCTCCTCAGTAGCATCACCACTGCTTTTGGGTGACAGTCTGGCCCCAGCTACCATGCTGCGCGGGAACTGAAGACGCTGCTGGACATGGACATGCGCCACCTGCAGGGTAGGGTAGGGTGCAGCTGGGAGAGAAATAGATAGAACTGACTGGGCTTGAAACCGGGGAACACAGAGAAGGCGGCACAGCCAACAGTCTCTAAACATGTGATCCCAAAGAGGACATTAGACAGCACAGGATGAAGGCACAGAGAGGGGCAGGCTAAGGGGAGGAGTGAGAGACGCAGCTGGACGGATAGGAATGGTCAGGCAGGCCACGCCCACAAGCAGACTAACATCAGTCTGGAATGGGCTGCAGGTGGCAGATACAGATAGCCAGGTGAATGTGGTGTCAAAGTTGATGCGGCTGCCCCAAACCCAGGAGGAAAATCACTGGTGCCTCTGACTTTTGGTCTGCTAGTATTAAAGAGAGGCCTGCAGAGAAACAAGGCGGTGAGACCCGCACGGAAGCGGCCTGGGACGGAACTTGGCAGGACGGAGCCAGATGCCCAGCATAGTGCAGTGTAAAAATTCCCTGCCATCCGAGTGCAGCCCCTGCAGCCTGTCTTCATCTCAGAGTACTTGTCAGGAGGAGATGTGCGGCGGGCTTCTGCATGGCTTTTAATTTCTTGTTTCAAAGACACTGGCTCAGAAAATGCTTACTTCCCTGATTTTTCTTCCTCCTAATTAGACTCGGAGAGTCTGTCACACGATGTGCTCATTTCAGTCACAAATGAGTGGCATGAACATTATTAAGGAAAATCATCACCTACCTGGGACACAGCAGTAAAAATCGCTAACACAGCCCAAGGCCACACAAATTTGCAGGAAAGGACCCAAAGAGAGAGCACCATGGACACGCATGCTTGGGTCCTGGAATACTCAACATGGGAGCACATGGCACATGCGTGCATACACACTACACACCGTCATTCTGAGGCAGTCCAGCCTGCCAGTCAGCCAGAGGCCTCACCCTTGCGTCTCAAATCTTGGGAGGAAACCGTGGATTCAAGCCTCCCTCTGCCTCCGAAGGAGTCAATTTCCAGGGTCGTCACCTTTGAGGATCAGGCAATAATGCAACCCAGAAAAGCTGGGGATGGCCAAATTGCATTCACAATTGCACTGGTAATGAGACTTTTGCAGAGAAATTGCATGAGTCCTTGATACTTACAGCAGTAACGCCGGTGACAGGAAAGTGGTTAGCAGAAGACACCACATTGTTCATGGCTAAAACTTGGAACTGAGGAAGAGGCAGGGTTCTATAGCCCCACGCAGGAGCACCAGGGCCTGCTACCACCCTGTACACCTCTATGAGGTAGAGATATGCTTAGTGCCATCTGACTAGGGGGATGCACCACGTCTCATACTATCCCAGACACGCCAGGTCACAGACATTGTCTCATCTTAGATCCACTAGACGGTTTTATTTGACAAATGAAGTTTCCATCCATAAGATTACAACACTTAGAGGGATAGAAGAGTGAGATCACCCTGTGTGTTGTCAGAACAACACACAAGAGAACACATAAGCACACGAAATGGAAACTCTCATTAAACACACAGCACCTCCCTCTGTAGGGCTCTACTTCCCCGGTTGCTTTCTTCATAAAATTAACCCATCTCCTCAAGTCTTTACCTGCAGACCGTTTTGATGCGGGATGTCCTTCTGTATATATGTTTCTTTTATTGGTCGGTGAATAAAACACTGATTGGTCAGTAGCCAGGCAGGAAACATACGTGGGGCTGCCAGACCAGGAGAAGGCCGGGGAGAGGAAGGCAGAGAGAGGCGGCCAAGAGACGCCATGATGCCAAAGGAGTAACATGCCGGATTATGGGTAAGCCACAGCCTCGTGGCAATACATAGATTAATAGAAATGGGTTAATAATTAAGACAGAGCTAGCCAACAAGAAGCCTGAGCCATCTGCCAAATATTTTACACCTGATATAAGTCTTTGTGTGTTTATTTGAGGCAAAGCATCTGTGGGACCAGGCGGGACAGAAACTCCATCTTCACAGTTTGTTAGCCAGAAATGTGACTTCCAGCGGCCTCCCCTGCAGGGAAGCACTTTGCCCTTCTTGGCTGGCACTAGGCCCGGATTTATTAAAGGTGGATGACGACAAGGCCACTCTCGGTTTTCCGGGTGGTCCTAGGGCCTTGGTGTACCTGTGAGTGATCATCTGCTATAAGTCTTTTAAGTCAATAACTATAATAGGCCATTCTTTAGGTATCCGAGAAAGCTGTAGAGAGCCCATTGGCTAAATTACTTTATTAATGGCTCCCAGGTCTGTAAGCATTCTCCCTTTTTTCTCAAGTTTTGCTCAGTGTGACACTCAGACCACTTCCTGTTGCCTGCAAGGTGTAGGACTCCCAGCTACTACTTCAGCACCGTATCTGCCGTAATTCCACCATGTCCTACCACGATGACAATGGACCGCACCTCTGAAACTGCAGGCCACCACCTCAATGAAATGTTTTCCTTTGCGAGAGTTGCCATGGTCATGGTGTCTCTTCACGGCGATAGAAACCGTATCTAAGTGTGTGTGCTCACAGAGACGGGCACAGTGTCCTAGGGTCCCTGCACCGATTGTGTCTGTGAGCCCCCTTCTATGGCGTAGCAGCACCCAGGACTTGCTCTCACCGGCACAATAACCCTCCCTGTGGAAATGTCGTCATTCTTCTGCCCTTCATGATGCTAGACTTTAGGAAGATCCTCTGTTGGCTGCCTAGAATAGGGCTCTGCCTATGTGACAGCATGTGTTTGTGTCAGGGAGTGTGTGTCTGGGTCACCACAGATGTGCAGACTTTCTCCCAGAAAAAATGGAGCTAATTTACAGCCTGAATAGATATCGATGTATAAGTACATCCTGGCGAGAAGCAGCGTTGGGTACATTAACAGTTGGTCAGCAGCAGCTAGGAAGGGGATGTGCTCCAGAGGCCAAGCCCAGCACCTGCCGTGCTCATGCCACTGGTGGTATTTTTAGAGGCAGCAGTTGGTGCTTAGGGTTGGGTCCCTCCACTCATAACTGGCTCTAGGTAGAAGAGGAAATTTCAATGTGTTTGTTAAAGGCAGGAGAAAAAGGAGGGAGTAGGAAAGAAGGAAGGAAGAAGGGGAAGAGGGGGAATGATGAAGAGGGGACAGAGACGGGAGAGGAGGGAGGAGAACAAGAAGGGGTAGAAAGAGAGGAGGGACTGAAACCAGAGACAAGGCTCTGGAGGGAGGGATGGCAGTCTTCCTGGCAGTGTCCCTGAAGGAGGGAGGGATGGCAGTCTTCCTGGCAGTGTCCCTGAAGGAGGAACTAGTTTGTTCCCAGTGCCCACAGTCAACTGTGCTGCCTTAATGTCCCACTGAGTAGCTGCATTGCCCCCTAGTCTGTGCTTCCCAGCTCTACCTTGCCCTTCACTGTCCTTGCTTGAGATGATGAAATTCTAAATTTAGTCACACACGATGAACCCAAAGTTAGAAACCCAATGGGGGCTTAACAAGGGACATGTTGGGAAGCTACACTCTCCATTTCCGTGATGCTGTGAAATGGAGAGGAACATCGGCAAGAATATTAAACCAGAGACCACATCAACCCCAATGTCAGGGTGGGGTTGGGAAGTGGGAGGATGGATAGATGGATGGATGGAAGGATGGGTGGGTAGGTGGATGGGTGGGTGGGTGGGTGGGTGGATGGGTGGGTGGATGGATGGATGGGTGGGTGGGTGGACACATGAGTTGCTGGGTAGGCAGATGGATGGGTTTGTGGGTGGATGGATTGGGGAACAAATAAGCAGGCAAGTGTATGGATGAATGAGTATATAGGTGGGTGAATGATGGGCAAATTGTTGGGTAGATAGATTGATGAATGTATGGATAGATGTGTAGATGAATGGACAGATGGATGGCGGGTACATGGATGCAAGGACACAGAGTGGATGAATTATTGAGTAGACAGATGGAGTGGTAGATGAATCAGTGGGTGGATAAATGGATGGATAGATGGATGTATGGCTAAACAGATTTGTTAGTGGATAAATAGGCATTGGATAAAATGGATGGATGAGTAACTGTGGGGATGAGTGAGTGGATGGATGGGTGGTGAGTGCATGGATAGATGTATGGATGGATAGGTGGATATGTGCACAGATGAGTGAGGGGGTGGATGTATGGGTGGATAGGGAGATAGAGGGACTGGCAGATTGATGAGAAGTCATATGGAAGGACGAATGGATGGGTGGGTCAGTGGGTGAGCAGATGAAAGGGTAGATGGATAGGTGGTAGGCGCATGATAGATGGGTGGGTGGGTATACAGACATATGTATGGATGAGTGGGTAGATGGATTGATGGGTAGGTGGGTGAGAGGGTGGATGAATTGATGGGTAGGTAGATAGCTGGGTAGATAAATTAATATATTCTTTCTTCTAGTAGCTCATAGGAAAGGCATTGTGTTACCAGGCATCTCTATAATGCTAACCATTCCAGCCTGAGGTGAGAACCAGTGACCATATAGCCAGACAGCCCCATTGCCAGTCCTGACTGAAGCTCCAGTCTTTGCCCCTCCCTGAGACGCACACCCTCAGTGGTTCACTTGGCTTGTGTGAGGACATTTGGAGATGCCAGATCAAAGGGCCAGGGCTCTGCAAATCATGCACACTGATCTGTTCTATGAAAGTTTGACTATTCTGAGAAATGTGTGCTTCTGTCTCTCTTTGTCATTGCCACAGTGGGAATACCAGAAAACTTCAGACATTCTCTTGTTCCTGGAG